>BMAV01005532.1:339088-372615 GCA_019973955.1 Trichonephila inaurata madagascariensis | reverse complement strand
TCCTCCTCCAAGGCCTTTAGGAGAGCTGAAACAAAGCTTATTCCGTGCCTGGCCTTCACTTCCCATTTCGGTAACCGACAACTTAATAGACAGCATGGAAATTTGATTCCACCAATGCATTCAAGCTAGGGGAGGGAATATCCGTTATTAAAACCCATATTTGATATGTTTCTATGACATTTTACCCATAAAACTGGGATTAATTTTTCCAAGAACACTTTTCCAGCGAGATTGCCTTTTTTTTTTTGTTGTAAATCATTTTTGAATTTATTTTATGTAAACTTCTATCTTGCAGTTAATTCTGTACTTGCGGTTGTCACTGTATATATGTGTATGTACTGTCAGATTTTATCAATTGTAGTAAAATATAAACTTTAGCGCATTTGATTGCATTTAAGATTTTACATGAATTTTTAAATGAAATTAGGCTTAAATTAGGCAAATGATCAGGAAATTCACCCGATCCCTGTGTGCGTATACTTTTGGAACACGAGGGCCTGGGGAAACGCTTCTTTTTCTTTTCGCAGGTCATGAAAGAGTCAAAATTGTCTTCCTAATGATTTGAAACCGCTAGGCCATCATTCTGGATTCCATTCCAGCGACAGCAAGCGCTCCTTGGCGTGATTCCTTTGTCGTGCCCATCATCGCTTGGTGCCTTGCCCTGTGATATCAAACTAGTTCCAGATGAATACCTTAATGATTATGATAAGTTACTGTATTTTAGCTGTAAAATTTAAGAAATTGTGAAATTAATCCGCATGACTTCTTATTTTACTTTTAGGTTAAAAAGACATGAAAAACCAAAATCGAAGGAAGAAAAAGAAGCAGACAAGAGGATGGAACTTATTTTTTTTATAATTATGGAACGGATTCCGATCCAAAGGCTAATACTACTTTTGTAATAGAAAAGAATGAAGAAGTTGAAGAAGCTGCGAGGGATTCCCACGGTGATACGTTGTTCGACATTCATGAAAGGCCTGTGTCCGATCAGAGGAAGAAAAAAGTTTCTAAAAGGAGAGAATTTTCAAGTGATTCTTTTTCCGGTAGTGTGAAGGAAGTAAAACGAGTATTACAGAAAACACGAAGACCGTCTAAGACCACCGAGACTATTACAAGGGCCGAAAGTCACAAAGAAGAAGAATCACAATCCCAGACCGGTACAGGGCAGTTTCCGCCCTGCAGATTTTTCAAACCCTTTCAAAGATTCTATTTAGGACAAGAACAGCCTGCAACAAAGCTTGACCTTTTACGTGTCCCTAGAGAAAGATCGAGCATACCTATTTTAGCTTCTGGAAAAGAAAAGTCTCCATCAAAACCTGAGCTTGTCACGAAAAGAAAACGCACATTTCCTAAATATGTATCGGGACAAAAAGAATCTTATGATGGATCGTCCATGAAAAGACCCAGAGTGACTGCAAAAAATTTTGAGTCAGGCAAATCTCCATCAAAGCTTGAATTTTCTCCTGTCGTTAGAGGAAGATCAAGAATACCTCATTTAGCCTCTGGACAAGAACAGCCTGCATCGAAGACTGAGCATTCACGTGTCAGGAAAAGAAGATCTAAAATACCTCATTTAGCTCTCAAAAGTCTCCATCAAAACCTGAGCTTGTCACGAAAAGAACACTCCCATTTCCTAAATATGTATCGGGACAAAAAAATTCTTCTCCGTGAAAAGACCCAGAGTATCTCCAAAACATTTTGAGTCAGGCAAATCTCCATCAAAGCGTGAATTTTCTCCTGTCGTTAGAGACTTTTCTTCTCCAGAAGATAACAAAGGTGTTTTAGATCTTCCTCTGTCAAAGCCTGAGCACCACAATGAATTCCATTTAGACCTTGGAGAAAACTCAATGCCTATTGTGAAAAGGAAAGAAAATAGAATGAACGTTTCGGGAAAAAATAATAGATGTTCACGTCGCACACATGACAAGCAATCAAAGGACGTAATTTCTTATGGGAACATTTCTGAACCAGCCTGTGGTCTCAGACGGTCCTCTCGATTTCGAGTGCCCCCTCTGGAATTTTGGCGAAACGAGAGACTTGTGTTTAAGACACTACCTTCAGGCGAAATTAAGTGTAGCATTGATAAAGGAACCGAGGAAGACAAAACTGGATTGATCCAAATGGCAAAAAAAGCAGCGAGGAGAGTTCAATTGAAGAAAAAGAAAGTGCAAACTGTTAAAAACACCCTATTTGTGGATATAAAACGGGTGAAACAGTACATGCACTTTTACATCGACCATTTGAATCTGTTCAATGGTCAGTGACGCCAAATAAACTTGAGAGGCCTCCATATATCACTGCGAAACCCTTTAGCTCAGAGTCAACTTCGTTTGGCTTTCTTGATATTTCTCCTTTTTCAATTAGGGAAGCGCTATACTCTCCTCACCACAATGTTCATTTTGTTCTAATGCAGGGGCAGCTTGAAGTAGTTATCCAAAATACTACTTTCACTTTTACGGCGAAGGACAGCTGGATTGTTCCGATGGGTGTCCCTTATTCGTTCAAAAATTGTTCGAGATCGAGAGCATTGCTCTTATTTACGGCTTTCAAAACACCCTTTTTTCAGCATCAGTTCACAGAATAACTCAACTGCGAACTTGAACACTTTTTTGAGTTAAAAATATTCACTTTTTTAAAATATTCTTATTCATAATTGTTTGCTTAAATTCAGTAGAACCTGTTTTTGTGCGGTACTTTTTTTATGCAATTTTATTTCTGTACAATTTGTTTTGTATGATTTTATTTTTGGGCGAATTGTTTTGTGCAATTTTATTTTTTTGCGTGTGTCTTCTCTGTGCGGTCTTTTTTATGCGATTTATGAGTTGCAACGGCTTTTGCACCACTGTAATGTTTTCTATCAAAATACATATACACATGTGTATATGTACAGTAATAGAAAATACAGTGGTGCCACAGAAATTCATATACACACTATGAAATTTTGGAATACTTCTTGTGTGGTTTCTGGGAATGTAGTTTATATCTACCGTACAAAAACAGATTTTAATTACATCAATCTTTAAAAGTGTTGTTGTCTTAAATCCCCTTGAAGCAGGAAAGCCTACACCAAGTCCATTTGATCTTGGAACAGAAGAATGTTACAAACTAGGTCTTGATTTCCAAACAAATGTACCAGGGAAATGCCACAGCACCTAAAAAATATTTTTTCAGCCACCGATATAGTAAAAGGGATTAGTGACGCTGTCAGAGGAATGCTCATCCAAACAGCCAGTAGCCAACAGGGACTTATGAGAGCTACAGTTGTCTTGATGGAAAATTCTATTCCCATGCGGATAATCCCCTCATGGGGCTCACCTTTTTTAGGTGAGTACGGGTTTCACGCTCCCGAGGTGCCGAAGTGATCTTTTCCTTTTCCGTCCAGACCATAGACCTATGCTACAAAATGAACGTTGTTCAAATTTAGTTTTTTCTATTGAAAAAACTTCCTATGTATTATTAACATATTTTGGTTTACATTTGTATTGAGTTAATTTAGTTTCTTTTAATACTTTGAATATGTTGCTTTATTTGTTTTCGACAAACAACGTTGATTTTCCGACCCGCATGTTTGCCGTGTGCGGCATCCCGTAAGGAGGAAATGGTTTTTGGGGGATCCTTTGCGTTCCCTATGCTCACGCTTCTCCAATATGGAGGAGATTGGTGACCTAGGGATATCTCTGCGTTCCCTTTGGCCCACGCTTCACTGTAGACGGGTGGCAAGAGTGAGCCCACTCCTGTCAATCGGCTGGTGGTACCTCTCTTCGGTGTCCCCGAAGAGACACTGCTATAGGGTTAGTGCTGTAGAAGAGGGGTGGCGGGTTTACCCGTTGGATCCTCGCCCTGGACTGTAGCATTATATTCTGGATGTACTCTGGGTAAGCACCGTGCCTGGTTTTTTCCAGATGACTGGCAGACTGCCTCCCTTGTTGGACTCCGTGGTGGGTGGAGGCACTTCAGGACGAAGTTGTATACGCGTTTTTATGGATCCAGATATGCTGTGCCAGGGTAAAGGCCTCGTATTACCCACTCTCAACATTGATAAAGTTTCAACGACTGCCAGATTTTTAGTACTTTCTTTTCAAAACAATGAGATGTCGAAAAAATCGCCCTTTGCAATACAGATAGCTCTCGTAGGTATAGGTGGTGAACCGAAATCAGTAAAACGATTGCGTTCCGGGGATCTACTTATTGAAGCAAACTCTGCTCTTCAAACTAAGTCCTTTCTTCTTGCTAAATCTTTTCTAAATAGCCCTCTAACGATTAGTCCACACAAAACCCTGAATTCCTGCCGAGGTGTTATTTCCGAACCTGACCTGTTGACCACTCCTGATGCAGAAATTCTGGATGGATTCTCTGAACAGGGTGTTACTCAGGTCAGAAGAATCACAGTAAAGAAAGATACAGCAGTAATACCAACCAAACATATAATTTTAACATTTAGTAGCCCCAATCTACCCAAAACCATTAAAGCTGGATTCCTCAACTGTAAGATCCGTACCTACATACCGAATCCTCTGCGCTGTTTTAAGTGCCAGAGGTTCGGACACTCTCAAACTGCCTGCAGAGGACAATTGACGTGCTCTAGATGTGCATCTGTGGGACATGCTTCCGCAGATTGCATTCTAGAGCTGAAATGTATTAACTGCTCTCAAGCCCATTCCGCCGATTCAAAACTCTGCCCCAAGTGGAGAACTGAAAAAGAAATTCAAATAATCAAAACCAATAAAAATATCTGATATATCCTGAAGCCCGAAAATTAATAGTCCCACAAATATCTCAAACATACGCTCAAGCTTCCAAACCCTCAACTGTAACCACAACAACCCAAACCGGTGAAAATATTACAAAAATAGTATGTCCGCCTTTAAAACTACTGCAACCTTTAGTATCCATTCCAAAGCCCACAATGTCCCCCAAAATTCATGCAGTTACCAAATCATCAACCGCAACTCAGGCACAACTCTTACCATCCACATCTTCTGTTACAGTTACATCGCCATTAGAATCTCAACCACCTATTCCTTTGACAAAAATTGCTCCCGCCATATCTAACAGTTTATCTATCCCTGCAACATCTTCCTCATCTACACCATCTAAAGACTGCATTCGCTACATTCCACTTCCGATAGAGTGGAAAATTTAACAACTGAAATCCAGCCATCTATCCCTTCGCTTGATACTTCACCTACCACATCCACTAGCCAACCATCTGTTTCAAAAGATGTAAATAAAAATTCCAAACGTAGGAGAAAACGCATAAAAGAACAGAAACCGGATTTTTTTTTTATTTTTTTTTATTGAAAACGATTATAAATCCCCGTGCACCACAAAGTATCACACGGGACTTACAGAAGTAAGTAATAAACACACATTCAGAAGAAGAAAGAAAAATAAAAAAATAAAATAAAAATATATTGAGGTTAAGAAGAAATAAAAATATTTGCAACAAATTCACAAAAATATTTGAAAGCATTTCTAGTAGAAAGAAGTTGTTGAAAATTCGGAGGCCAATTTATCTGAAGTCCCTTGAAAGCCAGTCTTAGGATTTTTCTTTCTCTGGCAAACTTGGAACACAGAAGGAGCACATGTTCTACATTTTCCTCGCCTCCAATATTACAATCACAGGAAGATGTCGGAACTAAATTAAATTTGTTCAAGTAGCTTTTGAAATTACCATGACCAGTGAGAAATTGGGTTATTTTGTAGTTAGTGTAGAAATGATGGCATGAGTCTTTTATTAATGGTTGGAAAAAATTTCTTTGTTATGCTCCCTTTGTTAAAAATGAGATATCCTTGGTTCCAAGACTTCACGATTCTTTCTTTCGTGATCCTCTTGTAAAATGATTTATGAATATTAACGTCAATGTCAATTTTGCGCTTGGTTGCAGCCTTTGCAAGCCAATTGGCTTGCTCATTCCCAAGAACGCCCGTGTGTTCACGAACAAATGCAAAATCTATTGAGATGTTTTTATCTTTTAGGCTTTTAAGTTGCTTTTGGATCTCGACGATTATGTTATTAGATGAAGAAATACATTTAAGAGAATCCAAGGAGGAAAGATAGTCAGTACAGATGAGATATTCTGAGATGACACTATTTTGTTCAGTGATCCATTGAACGGCGAAGTTTAAGCATAAAAGTTCAGCTAAAAAACTGTGCATTCATCACGAATTCTAAACTGAAAGTTCTCGAATTCAACACCACTCCTGAACTCAACAAATGCGAAACCAACTCTTGTATCAATTTTACTGCTATCAGTATAGCAAATAACAGGAAAATCATCTGTGCTCTTGTCACTAAATTGGATAATATTGATGGCATTCCTCTCTGAAGGATGAGGGAGAAAAAATGGAGACAGAATACAATCATAATTAGAGATGGAAGAAGCAGAGAGATTTTCCCTAAAAGCAATATTATGAAGAATAGTAATGTCGATTGGAGGGAAGCCAGAAATAGCATAAACTGAGTCGTAACTTATTGTGCGGTAACCACATATGACCTATGACCAAGTATCCTTTTTTGTATGCGTCGCAGATACTTAGAATTCATCTTTCTTTTAAGTGCCTCGCCCCAAACTCTAGAACCATACAAAATGAAAGGTTCGATTCCTTGCTTATAAATGAGCGAATGTACATTGAAATTTATACCGAACGTGTTGCGAGCAATCCGATTTAATCCACGCTGTAATTTGTCACATTTCTCGGATATGTAACTTAAGTGCTGCTTCCAAGAAAATTTAGTATCGAGAAGAACCCCAAGATACTTAATTTGCTTTACCATAGTCAAGGGAGTTCCATCGAGATATAGCTGAAATACATCATAGCAAACGTTTCGTTTTTTAATAGCCAAGATTCTGGTTTTATCAGGGTTAAAATCCAATTTAAAACCTTCTGACCAGTCAGAAGCGAGGTTCAAAGCTTCCTGTGCGTGTAGGAAAGTCGCAGAAAGATCTCTACCTTGGGAACAAACTAAAATGTCATCAGCAAAAGCTATAATCTCACAGCAGGCAAGACTATTAAGTTTAAATAGGAGATCATAGATAATGATATTCCAAAAAATAGGCCCAGACACTGATCCTTGAGGGCAACCCCTTTCAAGGCAGTGGATTACAGAAGTCGAACCCAGTTGCATTTTGGCCACTCTGTCATTTAAAAAGTCAGCAACAAGTGAAAAAATATTTATCGGAATTTCCGCTTTCTTAAGGAGATTCAGAATGCAAGGCCACCATGCATTATCAAAAGCACCTTTTATATCAAGAGAAATCAAGATTGAGTGTAAATGCTTCTTTTTGCCTCTCTTAACAATCTCATTCAAACGTAAAAGAGCGTCTTCAGTACTCTTATGAGGAGTGAAACCGTATTGATCACTAGAGAGAAAGTCTCCACACACGGCGCAGATACCAGCAAATCCTGTTAACAAAAAGTTTCTCTAAGCATTTACCAAGAGCCGGAAGTAAGCTTATGCACCTAAGATTATCCAAATGGGGAACTCTAAACTCATTAACTTTGGGGATGAGAATCACCTGGGCAAGTTTCCAAACCCGCGGAAAAATACCTAAATCGAGGCAAACATTAAAAAGCTTATGGAGAAAAGAAGGGAATGCTAAATGAAACTGTTTAATAATCTCATTTGAAATAGAATCCGGACCAATTGATTTATTTAACTTTAGCATAGAAACCATTGTATTAACTTCATCATAGGAAAAAGAAGGATAAAAAAAGGAATGGTAAGCAGTACGCGCGGCATGACGATAGTCTTTCTGAAAGCTATTGTCATTATCCTCTGAATCAGAAGGGAATGATTTCTGAAGCACGGCATTAATTGTCTCATCTAAAGAAGTGGTTGTTTCTCCTGTGGGTAGCTTAATACCAGTTATTTCAATTTTTTTCATGAAATCTTTTTAACGCCATACGTATAAACCTTCTTCCACACATTTTGCGCATCAATGGTCAAAAGAAATTTCTTCCAAAACTCAGATTTTGCATTAATAAGCATTTGGTTATAATCCTTTCTATATTCAAGATAATTATTTCTATATAATTCTCTAACAGAGTTGGATTTTTACAACGCTGAACGTTTAGAGGCATTAAGCCTCTTCCTCACACATCCAATCTCGATAGACTACCAAGGGACATTATGCTTGCTAGTTTTCCTAATAGGCATTGAGTACAAGCATGCCTGATAAATAATAAAACTAAGTTCCTCAATGACTGTATTTAGGCAAGAACTATTAGTGCAACCGTTAAGAGTATGATACATATGGGTCATATGAGATGAACAAAATTGCCGAAACCGACACCAGTTTGCTTTTTTTTGTATTAAATATTACAAAAGGAGCACTTGATGTATCTCGCAGGACAGTGGAAAGACAAAACTCAAATTCTATAATCACGTGATCAGAAAGTGATTCATTCTCAGAAAGACACCAACTCAAGTTGTCCTCGAGTAGATCCGAACCAACAACTGTAATATCAATATGGCTTGTTCCCTGAGTTGCACGAAAAGTAGGACCACAATCCTCATTGATAATAAATAAGTTGTTGGCAGAAATAAACTCAACTTATCTCCTCGTGCATCTGAGTAGGGACTAAACTATAATTCTGATTTGCTATTGGAGTCCATGCTCCAAACCAATCGATTGAGATTTTTGCTACTAAAAACTTGGCTGATTTTATGAAGATCCGAGTCAATGTTTTTTGAAGACTCGAAATAGTAAGAGAAAAGAGTAAACGCAGTTGAGCCTGTGATAACTTCTAAAGTGACCATATTATAATCAGTATTTTTATAATCAATAAAAGTTGAAAGATGATGAGAATGAACAATAATAGCTGCCTTAATAATGTCAGAATTAGGATCATTAAAAAGTCGATAAGTACTAGGATAACCCGGAAGAGAACTCCTGTAGCTATGAGGTTTTTGAACCAGCGCACAATCAATGTTATCTGCTTCCATGTTTAAAATGAGTTGCTGTGTCGCAGATTTAGACTTGTGTAGATTTAACTGCACACACTTTAGAACTTGATATTATCTGACCTAATCATAGTTCATTCTAGAATGGGTATTCTTCTTCACACATAAAAATATGGCAAGGGCAGCACTCGGAAAAGGGTTTATGGTTAACATTCACTTTTTTATGAATATTTTTTGTTTTGTGATTGAAACGGATACAGTTGGTACAAGCCACTGCATTTCTATTTGGACAATCTTGCCCTTTGTGTTCACCGGAACAGTGAAAACAGGCTAGTGTATTGTTGCATTCGTCAGCACGATGATTGTATCCAAGGCAGTTAAAACATCTATTGATAATAAGAAATTCATCTACGTCACATACACTCCAAATGATTTTCAATCTTGTTTGTCGAGGGATGGATTTACGAACCGTGGGGGTGAGTTTCGATAACAACATGTCTTGTATGTTGGAAGGTTTTCAAAGTAAAGCAAACTTTGCACTGCCTTATACTTTCATCATCAACAATTTAAGGATTTTGTTCAGAAATCACTTTTAGAAGATCTTCATTGTTTACTTCATTTGGCACATTTTTAACAATTATGGCTGGATTTCTCCTTTTGGGAAGGGAAGCCTTTAATTCTGGAAATTTTTCCTGAATTTCTGTTAAAAGCCAGTCACGATCATTTTCAGAGAAACATTTGACTAATAATTTGTTTCCTCTGATGTTTTTCAAGTCACAAACTCCTAATTTAGATACCGCTGGGTTTATTTTCGCTTTAATAATTTTCTTAACATCCTCAGAAGAGCAGTTATCCGAGTCTACAACTAAACAATAATCGGAAGACTTTTCTTTATTTTTCGTAACACCAGATGGCGCCATGACACTGGCGTAACTTTGCTTTGGTGTAACTTGGATTGCAATGGCTTCCTTTAGGCTTTGTTTACATGTTTCAAGAAAATTAGCAGCCTTAACTCTTTCGAAACAAACAGTGCCACGAAAAAAAACATCCCCGATCATGATTGAGCCATTAAGTCCTTGTACAGTTCCAACTTGGCATTCAGGATCCATGATTTCATGAACTTGACACCATATTCTCAGCCTCCCGTCGGCGGTAAGTAGTCGGAATCAAGACTCGTCTCTCCATGCTACTTCTTTCCAGTCCTCTACACTAAAATCTATGTGTTCTCTTGCCCAGGAAAGACGTGCAGCCCTATGGCGAGCATTGAGCAGTGGTACTTTTGTAGTTCGACGGCTCCCGAAACCCATACGGTGAAGCCAGCATTGCACAGTCCGCTTACTGACTGCGCGACTGGCACCGTCATTAAACTGGGTGGTAATTTGAGCTTATGTTTGGCTTTGCTAGCGCCTGAGTAATCTCTTATCATGCACTGACAAGGCTAATTGTCCTTTCCAGTTTGCCCGATCGTCAGTTTTTTGTCCACCATTCATGTATTCTTGGCCTGTCAGCCTTGAATATCCCAGTTGTCAGATGATTTCAGAAATTAAATGGCCCATGCTTCACGTACCTACGATTTGTCTGCGATCGAAGGCGTCTAAATCAGGCAGTTTACCCATACTGGATATTCCAACAACTAATCCAGAACAACCACAGTATGCGCTATATATGCAATTACCACAACGTCCTCACTTTCACGTAAATATTTTTATATATCAGAGTTTTGTGCTTAAGGTATGTGAGAACTTTTAAATATATAACTTTTTTTGAATATATAAATTTTCAACTAAATAAATACTTTTTTATTTGAAATGGGACATAAAACTAGGAATTTAATTACAATTTACACAAAATTAAAAATAATTTGTATGTATTGGGATTTTTGAGTGAAATTTTAGTGAAAAATTGCAGTTTCAGTAAACTTCGTATTTTAAGTTCTAATTAATATATTTATACAATACATAAATATAACGTCATTATCTGTACTTAGAGTTATAAGATTTGTAATACTGTTGAAAGTATTTGGAGTATGACAATTGTTATGCAAAAATTCAATTTTTTTCAAAAAACTAATGTTATTTTTCTCACAAAAAGCGCATTAAAATATATAAATATATGCACATAGATTAAATTATATATATATAGTCTATAATACAGATAAAACTAAATTAAACAATTTCTCAAAATTTCAGTTCAATATTTTGAAAAGAAATCCTGCAATGAACTTTACCGTGAAACAAAAAATTGAAAAACATAGTTTTTCAGAAAATGCATTTCAAGATTTTAATAGAGAATCAAAAATTTTCTACTAAATGTATACATTTTTTAAACTCATCATTTATAGGTCAAGATCTCTTTAGCTTCATGTTTAAGTAATTCGGAATTTTTTTTTTTACCCTTTTGTGCTGTTTTCTGGAGAGTTTTATTGACTAACAATTGTCGTTTTTAGTGACATTTTAATAAAAAATTGCATTTGAGATTTTTTACACAAAATTCTAATAAATGTATTCAAATAATATTTATGCAGTACATAAATAGCATCTTCATATGTATTAAAAATTAAAAGATTTGTAATACTTTTGAAAGTTTTTTAAACATTGCAAATTTTATGCGAAAAATCGATTTTTTAAAAAAATTAATGCTTTTTTTTTATATAAGAATTTAATAAAATACATAAATATATAACCCAGAGAATAGGTTTTGATTCATAACACAGATAGCAGATAAATAAAACATGTTCTGAAAATTTTAGTTCAATATCTTAAAAATATTTTGTGTAGGGATTTGCTTCCGGTATTGTAAATTCCCTTTACGGTTTACTAATTATGCTATAACTTTGCTTCTAAATATCATAGAAACAAAAAGTTTTTTTGGAATCTTAAATGTATTGGGATATAAAAGGAAAACTCATAAAAGAAATTTCGAAAATTTTCACTAAAACGACGAATTTTCCATAGTCACATACCTTAAATAAAGTAGAACCTGTTTTTGTGCGGTCCTTTTTTATGCGATTTGTTTTGTGATTTTATTTTTGTGTGATATTTTCTTTGCGGTCTTTTTTATGCGGTATATGAATTCCAACGGCTTTGGACACCACCGTAATGTTTTCTATCAATGTACATATACACAAGTGTATATGTACATTAATAGAAAACATTACAGTTGTGCCAAAGACGTTGAAATTCGTACACCGCAGAGAAGAAATCACACAAAAATAAAATCGCCCCAAAAGAATTGCATAAAAAGGACCTCACAAAAACAGGTTCTAGTGTATTTAATCAAAAACTAATTTATAAATGTAACTGAATTACAGGGATAGCAAGATCTATGCAAATTGTATAGTGATGCGCATCATTTATGTGCAAGTGAGGACACACTGTTATACACTTGCCACCGAAAGTCTGCGTACAGGCGATCATCTTTCATATTCATGCAAAGATCGCTAATTAAATGAAATCTTTCTGAATCAATACTATTTTTTATTACTTCCTCTAACGTCGTAAATTCAAATAGTGTAAGCAACAATCACCTGAATATTACATAATATAATACAAATATTTATTACTTGAGAACGTCACAAATCGTGTGCATCAAAAGTCTGCGTACACTGGAAAAGACCTTTACAGTAATAGATTGTAACTAAAAGTTTGTACTTTTTAAGCTATTCCGCTCTTTCTGTAAATCTTTCAACATGTTACTCAAGGATTTAACTACCTGAATTAATCTGTGGATGTTTTGTTCCATTCTTCTACTCTGACAGATTTGAGTATTTCCTTGGATATTATTACGTTCTCCCTGATTGTTCATTCGAGTAAATCTCGCAAATGCTGTATTGTGCTTAGGTCTGGGGACTAGGTTGGCTTTTGTAATTGGTTTGGGACATGCCAGTACAGCCATGGCTTCACAATGTGAGCCATTTGCTTGGTACCTTTGTGCCGCTGAAAGTAAAAATCATTACTCATCCCAAATTTCTTGGCATATTGCACTGATATTTTACTTTAATAAGATCAAGTAACCAAATTTGTACATTGTTGATTCAATAAATTTCAGATTAAAAACCGAAAGGCTTCCAATGTACCACCAAATATTATACCTTCTCTCCTCCATGTTTGATAGTCGAAAAAGGATTCTCTTAAGATTTGTCCAGCAATTTTTGAAAGGCAAATTTTTGTGCATTTTGATGTTAAATTACAAAAATTACTTTCCATTGAATATATTACATTTTTCTAACAAAAAAAAAATGTGTCCTATTTAGGTGTTTTTTGGTAAAAGTCATTCTCTTAGCTCTTCTCATTCGAAAGGTGATGGCTTCTTGAGTGCAACTCGGGCATGATAGTCATCCTTTTTCAGTTTTCTTCGAATTGTAATAAAAGTCACACTTTTTTTCAATATCTCAGCAACACTTTTAGCAAATTTGCGAAGCTTAGTCTTAGATTTATTTTTATAGCGCGTATTAAAAGCAAGATTCTCGAAGTGACACTGCAGATGGGCGGCCGGATCTTGGCTTGGACGTTAAGGTTTTAGTTGATTTGTAGTTTATGAACACTTTTTGAATCAATGAATGTCTCCTATTAACAATTTCAACAATTGCTGTAAAAATTTCCCCCTTTTCTGAAGATCTATGATGAGATGTTTCTTTCAATAATATATCGATCTCCATTCTGTTGCCTGTCAAGGAAACACAAGAGCTTTCAAATCTCAAATCCTGATGAAATCGTAAAAGAATCTTATAATTACTTAAAAACCTGATTTAGTTCAATTATTTTACAATAAAACGTCTTTAAAAGCTCTTTTTGGTAAATGTACGCAAACATTTCGTGCGGATGGTTGGTGATTATTTAGTGGTTGTTCTTGTTTTTTCTCGTTAAGGTGAATTTTGTTGCTGTTTGAATAAGGAAATTTTGAAGAATTGCTGTGTGACAAGTATTTTGATTTTCTAAGGCATAAACACGCAAGAGGAATGCCTTTACGCAGACTTTCGGAGGCAAGTGTATAGCGCGTACTGTGGTTGTTCTAAATTAGTTGTTGGAATTGCCAGTATGGGTAAACTGCCTGATTTAGACGCCTTTAATCACGAACAAATCGTAGGTGTGTAACGCACGGGCCATTCAATTTCCGAAATCGTCTGGCAAGGGGAGGGCACGACTAAGGAAACTTATTTTGGGATGAGACATGGTGCAATAGTAGTGATCTTTTAGGGTGTTCAACCCTCAATGTAATTCCTCCGAATGGCCAGTCAATTCGGATAAAATAGCCTTCGAAATCCATGCTTAGATTTCATAAAATTAGGTTTTAATTACCTCCAGTGATTCAGTGGCATAGTTGGTAGAACGCCTGCTTTCTGCGCCGGCAGATAAGGTTCGAATCACGCGATCAGCTTTTCTTTTTCAATTCATTTATTTTTTTTAAAAAATTGAATAAATTGATTTAAAAGGACTTATTAAATACTTTATATAATTATAAAATAATTAAATCAATAATATATAGAAAATATTTTATTTTTATTATATTACTTATAAAATAATGAATTTAATAATAAAAATAATATATTTTATAAATTTTATATTTTATGTAATATTTTATACATAATATATTATGTATTTCACATTATAAAACTATTTGTTACTAACTTTATATACAATATCATTCAATATTTATTATATATTTCATTATTAAATATTATTTATATTAATATAAAAATATATTTATAAAATATAATATAAATATTTATATAATTACAGTAAGTTTTTTACTTTTCAAAATGCAAAATAATTACACAAAATACAATTTAATATTTAATAAAACTTTCATAAATGTTTATTTAATTTCAAAAAATAGTAAAATAACATATGTTTTATTAATATAATAAAAATAACATGTCTTTTTTATATATTACTAATTTAATTATTGTATAATTATATAAATTATGTAATAAGTTCTTTTTAAATAAATTTATTTAATTTAAAAAAAATAAATAAATTGGAAAAAAAAGTTTATCGCGTGATTCTAACCCTACCCGCCAGCATAGAAAGCAGGCGTTCTACAAACCACGCCTACTGAATGGCTGGCGATAATTAAAACTTAATTGTATGAATGCTAAGCATGGATTTCGAAGACTATTTTCTCCAAATTGACTGGCCATTCGGCAGAATTACATTGAGGGTTGAACACCCTAAAGGAGTATTTCTATTACACCGTCTCGTCCCAAAATGAGTTTCCTTAGTAATGCCCTCCCCTTGTGAGAGCTAGGATTTTCAAGGTCGACTGTGCAAAGAGTATACCAAGAATACATGGATGGTGGGCTAAAAACTAGAGATGGGGCAAACTGGAAAGACCAATTAGCCTTGTCAGTGCATGATGAGAGATTACTTAGGCTCTAGCAAAGCCATACATAAGCTCAAATTATCACCCAGTTTAATGACGGTGCCAGTCACACAGTCAGTAAACGGACTGTGCAATGCTCGCTTCACCGTATGGATTTCGGGAGCCATCGACCTCCGAAAGTACAACTGCTTAATGCTCGCCATAGGGCTGCACGTCTTTCCTGGGCAAGAGAGCACATAGACTGGAGTGTAGAGGACTGGAAAGGAGTAGCATGGAGTGATGAGTCTCAATTCCGACTACTTACCGCCGACGGGAGGCTGAGAATATGGCGTCAAGTTCATGAAGTCATGGATCCTTCATGCAAGGTTGGAACTGTACATGGGCTTGGTGGGTCAATCATGATTGGGGGTGTTTTTTCGTAGCTTTGTTTGTGATTTTTGGTGCATGTACCAACCTTCCGCTACGCAATTTGGTATGTAGGGTTACTGGGTGATCACCCCTATTCGTTTATGCAGTTCTGTTATCCACACGGAAATAGTTTTCCAGCAAGACAACTGTACCTCTCACAAGCCCCGGTTGGCTACTGGCTGGTTGGAGGAGCATACCTCTGACTTTTCTGACATACACTGCTGTTTCTAAAAAATACAGCACCATTAAAGAATCATCAGAATGAAATGAACTTTGCAGCAAATATCAATTATAGGATGTTACGTAAAATAGTAAAGTTCCAGAGCCACCGTGCATGCGTGGCGTGCGCAACGCCCTCTGAAAAGATGCTGAAAGCGTATAAATAGATTGCTTTAGCGGGTCCTACAGCTTCAAAATACGAACTTTTGCTGCGCATATAAGCAATATGGAATTCTCTTCCAAAAGCAGACATTCAAAATCTGTTTGACTCCATGCTACGTCGTATAGCAACACTTATTGCAGCGCGTGGTGGCTACATAAAATACTGGTTTCGGACACTTAATACTGTTTTCTTGCTTTGAAAATTTCGTCATTTATTTGTACTAATACAAGTCATTTGTGCATTAAATTTTATTTAATTCTGATGATTCCTTAATGGTTTTGCATTTTTTAAAAACAGCAGTTTAAATTGGCCACCTAGAAGCCCAGACTTAAATCCTATTGTTTGTAATCCTTATAATTTGTAAATCCTTGGAATGGTTTGGGACAAGGCATGAAACACCATCACACAGCACCAACAAACGTTACTGAATTATGGACAACCGTAGCCAATATTTGACAATTCATTCCCGTGCAACGTTTGCAGAAACTTGTTGAATCTATCCGTCGTCGTGTGGCAGCAGTTATCAAGGCTAGAGAAGGCCCATCTCGTTACTTGGTAGGTATCCATAATTTAGTGGCACTTCAGTGAAATTTCAGCTCAATCGGCTTAAGACATTAGCTTCAAAATTGAGTTGCAAGACTCCACCCGAACTAATTACATTGCAAGTTAAATAAAAGCTTGTAAAAAAAGAAATACTACGGATTGCATATATTTGGAATGAAATATTCCTAGCAATGTATAAATAAATTATGTGTAAATCTGTTTAATTATATATAATGAAATGAGTTAATCTCCATTTTATTATATGGCGTATTATATTGTTACGTAGATCAGAGGGTTCGAGGATTTTATGCAAAACAGTCACAAAGAAAATAAACAGTTCCTTTGGAGCGATGCGAATTTATTATCAAAAATCGAATCCTTTAAATACAGGATTCAGCAGCAATATTCACAGCGTAAATAACCGAAGGTCTTCACACGTTCAACATCAATCAAACACAATAATCAGCTTTTAAAAATACACGGAAGTAAAAATTATTCACAAGCACAGCCGAGCTAATCGCTAGTCAAAACAATCCTCACTACTCGCTGGTTTAATCCAGCCTCCTCGCCGTCCCGGCGAGAATCTTATTTATAGGCGCGACAGAAACTTCCAGAAATATAACAGCTCGTGTCGATGAACGTGACACTAGTGGAGAGATCTACTATTTTCTAGAAGATTCCCGAGAGTTCCGAACTCGCCAACATGATCGCCAATGACGCCGAGTTCTCATTGGATCGCCATTATAACGTAAGGGCGGCATTGCTTGTGAATGGTGCAATTTTAACATGAAATAAACATAATATAGAGTAATATAAATGCATTAAAGAATCAAATACAAATTATTTACACTATTTACACAATATTCGTAACAATATTCTTCATATTCTTCTATTTCATCGAATCTAAAATGTTTTAATATTTCAGCTATTTTATGTTTTATTCAAAGTAGATAATCTTCATTTTTCTAAATCGAGTCTGGCACTCATCTTGCTGCGATGTCTAACTGCAATGAATTATCTCAGACCTTTTAAACACTGAAAATTCAGCGGGTAAGAAGATTAAATTGCATTGCTTTCTTTTTCTTATGTTAAATAATGAAAATGTTTTATTGCTTGAATAATTTCTAGGTGCAAAGTAACAATTATTATTAGGAAAAGAATTTTGTGTATTAGATGTTAAAGGTATCGAACTATCCTAAAATCGTGATTTCTTTTAAAAACTGACAATTTTTTTTTATATAATTTTATTTTATAAGCCATCTTACTAGCTTTATAAAAATACCAAGTTTTTTTACTTTCCATTCACTAGATCAAAAACTACAAGTGTTTTAGTAAAAGCAGATGCCATAACTTTACATAAGATGTCAAACTTTAAAATGCGTTTTACATGAAATGTGTTTTTTTCGAAAAGCTCAAACGGGGACAGCGATTGCCCAAAAAGTTTTTTAAATAATTCTCTGCAATTTTTTGTGTATGTTCTGTATAACAGTAGAAGTGTTTTATAACTTCAGATTTATCAATCACTTTTTTATTACTAAACTTTCAGTTCTTTATGTAAATATAATTAGTTTTTATAAAGCAATTTCATATTTTAACTCGGGTAAAAAGCTTTAATTTTTGAAAAAATTAAAATATCTCTTATCCTGAAGGTCATTTCAAAAAGTAATCGCAAAGTAACTCATCAAAATCGAAACATTGAGAATATGTTCATTTATTATTTGAAGCGGGCCCCCGTTTATGTAATTTTTTGTCAATTTTTACCCATTTTTTCCTATTTTGTTTTTTTTTTTCCTCTTAATTGTAACCTTTTTTTTTTCTTAATATGTACTAAATAAATCTAAAAAAAAGCTCCATACCTCCATTTTTTTTTTTAAAAAAAAATTGTCGTAGGTAGTCGGATACCTTAACATCTCACCTGGCAATTTTGCATGGAACAATGAATTGCGGTTTCAAATTTATTGGTAATTTATATAAACAAAAGTAAACTTCGCTTTAGTCTAATAAAAAAAATTCTCAATGTTGGTCATTTTGTTATACATTAGTTAATTCAAAATGTTTGTAATTTACTTCAGGAAAAAAAAAAAATCTGTACTCATAATAAAGTAATCTTTAATCCTTTCCCACAACGATTTCTAGTATTAACGGTTGTTCTGAAACAAGTGTTTAAAATTATTCACATAACATGATTGCTGGAAATGTTTGACGCTGCTTCAAGAATGGGTGAAAGGAAAGCAATCTTAGGGAAGAATGATTTTTCAGTGTTTATTTTAGCAGTTCACCCAAGTATTCAAAGCAAATGCTTCTAGGATCGTTCATTGAACCAGTTATGGCTGCAGGAAATTTTTTTTCAAGTGAAGTGTTTGATATATTCGCTACAATACGCTTTGACTTATTTCTTCCAAAAAGAGTTTTTCTACGCAGTGGGAAAATCGTGTATATGGTTTCTATTCTTAATTTGCTGTGGAGTTAACTAGTTTGAAATGTGTTTTTATTTTTGGTTTTATTAGAACACACACACACACAAAACAGCTAATCTAAATTCATATTTAAATTTCAGTCGGTGCTTCTCTCTTACACTCAATAATAAACACCCTAACTTGAAAGGGAATAGTGTCAATTTTAATAACATTTTTTTACCACATTCTGGAACTGAAGCGAACGTATTTTTATGTTTTTATAAAAATTCTCACGAATAACTAGCCAGTGGCAGCCGGAGCTTAGTGGTCAAGGCAGTGGACTCGGGACCAGCCTATTATGAGTTCGAATCTAGTACCGCCGTGTAGAGGGGCGATGCAAGTTAAATCTGTCAGAAGCTTAAACTTCCTCACGTTGGTGTGGTGTGGAGGTTAGGAGACGGGTGCCAGCTTAGGTTTTGTCCTCGTCACACTTGACCTTAGCTCAAAATGATGAGGTGTATCCTCAAGTAGCCGAATAGTGTGACGTTAATATTCACTCATTTGGTAGATATTTACAGTAGGTTAATATGAAAGCTAAATAGTTTGGCAAAAAATTTTAAATGTCGGTCATGTCGTATGATTATATGGCATGTAAAAGATCCCTAGAGTGTCTGTTTGGCTTGGGTGCTCTCGTCAGAAACAAATCCTAGTACAGGTTCGCATCGTCAGAGCTCAGGTGCATGCCTATAGGGAGGAAACTGGGAGTAAAATTATCTTCGGTGATTAGTATCCTCTTATATGGGCGCCGCACAAAAGAAAGATACCAGTTTCCGGGAATGTACTATGACTGCAACGGTAAAACACCAATCCGCAGCCAATTAGAAATAAAAAAAAAAATTTAAATTCAGGTGGAATAACAATATATTTTTTTTAAGTTAATAAAAAAATCTCTAAATGTTATATTAATTCTCTAAGCTAAGACATAAAAAATGGTTAAGTTTATCTGGTTAAGATATCCTTACAGAATATGCCAACGAGTGAAAATGAAAAACGAGATTTCAAGTCCCAACGATATTCGAGGGAGGGGGCAGAGTTTTTGAATTGGATTTCTGGTTTGCAAGTATTGAAAATTGTGTGAACTCTTGTTTAACCCCTTCGGGAACAGGCAATTTATCTGATTAAGCCTAACTCCATTTAAAAATTCATATAAAATCATTTCTGTAATAAAATATGCCGAAATCTATAGTTTATAATCATTTTCCAAATTCCATAAGTTCAAAATTCATATCACACTAGTGTGATCAGGGGGCTCATAACGGGAATAACGTAACATCGCATATGATACCGCGTTACCTGAAGTGATCACATATATGTGATCATGGTCCTGACGGGGTTAAGAAACGTAAATTTTCCTGAACTATTCACATCGAATTTGCCAAATATTACATTGGATGCCAGAGTTGATATGCCATTGTAAAATTTCAACAATCCTTCCTGATTTTCGAAGGCAAGGCAGTGAGTGAGTACCACATTAACTTTTTGTGACAAAAATATTGAAGGTTTTTTAAGTAGCTTGTTTAATTCTCAGAATAAATATATCTCAGAATAATATATAGATTGGATAATTCTCAGAAATAAATGTATTTCTATTTTATAAGAATTAGCACACCAGGGCATATTTTCATTAAAAAAAACTACCGTACAAGCCTCAGTATAAATTGTTTGGTAACATAAATACCGTATATATATTAGATTCTAAGACTTACCTGAAATTCTGAACACAATTTTGAGGAAGAATTAAAAAAAAAAATTGTGCAAAATGGTTTTTTGATATCCGATTTTACAGAGTTGGAAAAAAAGTAAAATCAGACTAATATGGTGCAAATAATTTATTTTAACAGTATAAAAACTTTTAAATATATACATGAACCTCTCTCTGTAAACAAACCGTCAATATTTAGTTAAATTTCTTCATCCAACAATTTATTCAATAGCAGTAATATTGAGAAAAAATTGTGGCTTAGATTCGAATCAATACGGTATTTATCTATTTGTCGTCTCCATTGTTGTAACAATGTAACTGTTAAAACAATGACAGAAGTTGGCGTCGAAAACCGGGTTTTCAGTCATACTGGGTTTGCATTGTTAAACAATGCAGACAAATCATGCTCTTTTTTCAATTCCTACTATTACTTCATTCTTTCCTTATATATATAAATATTTATTTATATATATGTCTTGCACAAATTTTCAATCGTTAATAATATAATTTCTATTCATCCATTGAAAGCAGGAATTCACTTATTTTTTTTTTTTTTTTATATAAATTTTATTTAATAATTTTTTACGAATTTAGCTCTATAAAAATATAATATTTTTAAAAACGACTTAGCTTATTAAAAAAAAAAAATAGGTGTAAAAATGAGCGATGGGTTTGGTTGCATAGATTAGAATGTTGATAGTAAAAATTTAATTTTTTTTTATTCTTTAAGGATTTCTATATCTTTAAAGAATAGCTGTCCCTCTTCACAATGTCCCTTAGCCCTCTTCAATCCGTTACAAACTTGTAACAAAATGAGTCAGCTATGAGACCTGCAGTCCATACCCACTTCGAGAAATCAGATACAACGACAGTAGGCCATATAAGCAAAGAGGCTTGTTGGGCCAATGACATTCCAGCACACCTTATACACTGGAATGAAAGATGCAGCTTAATGTCCGAGACCGTGAGGCACCAAAGGTTGAAGTCTGACTTTGCCTCATTTTGTCAATGCATTTAAATGAGCCGATTGGAATGTCCTACATGCATTGGGTGGTCCTACCAGGAGAATACACTCCCGACGTACGGTGGTGCTAAATGTGTAACAGCAATCTCCATTATCCGAGATTCTAAGAGATCATTACAAGTTAAGAATGAGGCCTAAGGCTTCTGAAGATAAAAGAAAACGTCCTTTTCCGGACGAAAACTACCACCTCCGCATCTTGTTTTGGAACCTTGGTGGACTAAACAACTCTAAATTCTCTGAATTAAAAAACTAGACGCAGACATTACCTTTATTGTTGAAGCAGGTGCTTCAACAGATGTTACACATTTTTGTCAAGTACCAGACTATTCCATATTTTTAATCAAAATGTCTATGCATAACTGTTTTTGTACGCAACTCCATTGCGAGCAAAGACACTGTGATTCATGAGATGAACAGCCACGACAAACTTGAAGCAATATGCATAGATGTCTGGAAGAATGGGATCCACTTCAAAAATGTTGGCCTTTATAACTTTCCCAACAACTTGCCAGACCTTGAGAGAATCGGCGGCATAAGCATGCACCGCAACACTATCATTTTGGGAGATTTCATTGCCCACTCAACTCGATGGGGTTACTCCAACACATGTGCGACTGTTAAAGCTGTTGAAGAACCACTGAAGTCCAGGGCCACGTCGAGAAATCAGCTACAAGGACAGTATTAAATATAAGCAAAGAGGCCTGTTGACATTCCAGCGTGCCATATACACTTCCAGGGGGGTGGATAGGGGTGGGCCTCCATTGGTTTTACCAGTGGGTGGTAGGAGGGAAATAATATACCTCCCGCTAACAATGTGTGATCCCCTATCCAATAATTACAACTTTCTCCATGAAACCAGCCCCCCCCCCCAGCACTCTTGGAACCTTTGCAAAGGAGATGTGGATTCTCCAAGGAACTTTGCTCTGAGTCAACGGATTACGGGGACCTGGATGAGCTCCTCGACCTCTTCACCCACCGCAGATATAAGTTGCAGTAGGGCATACTATTCCCTGAGGAAAAACTGATTGATTGAATATTAACGTCGCACTGTTCAGCTACACGAGGGCTTTTGGCGACGGACCACGTAATTTTGAACCATGGTCAAGTGACGTGGACGACACCTGAGCTGGCACCCCCCTTTCCTAACTACCACACCACACCAACGGGAGGACGTTTCAGCTCTCGACAGATTTAACGTGCATCGCTGCCCTACACAGCGGGTCTTTAGTGGTACAGGACTCGAACTCGTAACCAGGCAAGCCGCGATCCGATACCCATACCACTCGGCTACCGCGGCCTCCCTGAGGAAAGACAAGGAATGAAACTGGATTCCATTTTGTTGGGAGAATAATAAGAGGGCAGCAACAGCATAACACTGAATGATCTTTAGTGACTGGAAAGCTAATCAACTTTCTGTGCAACCTTTTTCACTTTACTGTAACCCATCGCTCAGTCAGATAGCTTAATCCAGCGTTTCTCAAACTGTGCCGCATGCACAGGGGGACGCAAGCCTATGGAAAAGTCAAAAATAAAAGATTATTTGAAAAAATTATTAATTTACCGAAAGGAAGAACACACAAAACAAAATACATTCTAAACTATAAAATGTAACAGAATACTTATCCTATAAAATTGAAAGTATCTTAAATTATTTTTTACTTAAGAGCAACGGGTACAAAATTTAACATTTCTATTGATAATTTGTATTGTTTATAAGCCATTAACATCGTATTGTAGCTTTAGAAGCACTAGCTTAAGCAGAACACTTTGAGTGCTGAAGAATTTTCTTATATATATGCTTAAAGTGCGGAATGAAATACGTAGTTATTATTATTATTTTTTTGGAGGGAAATCAATAAAAATGGTTATAACTAACACATTCAGGGCAAAGCGGTTTTCCTGTTAAGCCTAACTTCATTTTAAAAAAATTCATATAAAATCATTACTGTAATAAAATATACCTAAAATTATGAATTTCATAAATTAAAATTTTCATTCGCTTTTTGCCTCTAACCACCAAATTGTTTATATGAGCATGATCAAGAATCTACTGATCTAGGATAAATCCCAGATATTAGGGATGCTTTTCGTAATTCAGTCGACTTACCAGTAAATAAGGGCCGTGGGTAGCCCAGTGGTTAGAGCATCGGACTCCAGACAGAAGGGCCTGGGTTCGATGCCCGATGACACTAAATACCCTCCGAGTACACACGGAGTACGTGCTCGTTAAATCAGTGGGTCCGAAAGTCTTGTGGGCAGTCACATCAGAAATCACAGGTGCAGGGATCTAGAGAATATTTCCCTCCCCTCCAGTTCCATGCCTAAATGTTGGAGGTGGTGTCACCATCTATCGTGTAGAAGTTCAATCTGTCTCAGGCTCTGGCAACTTCATTACTTCCCTTCGGGAAGGACACAACAGCCCAGTAAAGAAATATCGCGTTCATTGTGGTACAGATGTCTGTTGGTGGTAAAAGGCTTGATACAGACTTTGAGGGATTAAATATTATTTTATGCGTTGCAACAAACTTTTCCAGCCGAATGAGGAAAGAGTTCATTTTGTTCTGAGCATTAATTAAACTTGTATTGCCGATATTATATCGTCACAGCATACAACCCCATGCAGTGATTAAAATTGGCTTCAGTCTCAATGCTGGCGATAAGTAAGGAAAAAACAAAGTGGGACTGAGCACAGATCCGTGTGGTATAATCTTGCTCAATCTAATTTTTTCCGAGGCGATGTCTTTAAACTTATATACCTGGCCCTTAGGAAGTCAGCAAGCCAAGACAGACACTGTGATGTTACATTCCAATATTCTCAATTGACTCCTGCCAGAAGAAAAATAAGTGGACTGTAACTTACTTTTCGGACGGAAGCCTCTACTAACACCCCGAACGCGTCCCTTTCTATCCTACGCGATGGACGATACAATAGGTTCAGAATTCTCAAACAAACTAGTCATGATGAAAGGTAAAATATGCATCTTCATGAATTCCAAGATCGTGAGATACCAAAAGTCTGACTTTTGCTGCCTGAAGTGCATTTAGCTGAGCCTATTGGAATGACCTTGACGCCTTGGTCGACACAACCAGGAGAATACACTCCCTACTAGGGTTTCTGATTTCTCTAGTTCTTCCATTCCTAGGAATGTTTCGAGCTTCGATTCTTTTCAACAGTTTTTTTCAACAGTTGCTTCTTCCATCGGTTCAGGGTCCTGATTTAACGATTCAAAATTATTCAGCGTGGGGATAGGTTGAAGTACTTGCGTTGGGGTGGTAGGTCGGATAGTTTTCTTGGGAAAGTCAAAACCTTCCAAATCCTGCTTCTTATTTTTACGTTTATAGGATTGTTTTTTATCGTTAACATTAATAAGAGAAAGATCTGAATCTGATTCATTAGGTTTTAAAATAGTATGGTCAGTACAGTTGAAGTCTAAACATGGGGGCATATTCCGAAGCTCACTTACCATTTTTTTCCTTATCTCCAGATATAACTCAATGCTGTTCTGGATCTGCAGGGCGAGTTCAGGTTTTCCAGTCTTTTTCTCGTTTTTTAGGATGGTACGGTGAGTAGCAATATTTTTATCCATAGTTCTAATATCGTCCGAAGCTTGCTTTTTCCTTTGACAATCTGACAAAACGGGAGGATCTGAAGTCGTGCTTCCTGAGAATGAAGATCTGGAAGACCTTGACTTGAAAGAGGCTCCTGATACCGAGTCCGATTCCGGCTCCGAGTCGCTCATAATTTCTCCTTAAATCGCAAAAAAAAAAATCCAAGCGAATAAAAACACACCTTTCACTAGAGGCAACCCCCTGGATCATAAAAGCCCTTAAAAGGGCTACCAAGGACCTTACGTGCTCTCTCAGACTAAAATGAACTTCAAAAAATATCTGGAAGCTCAGACTCACACGTCTGAACAGCTCGGCGTCAACGACGGTTCTCGTAAAAGGCCTTCCTCTCTCTTTCTCTCTAGGAATGTGAGGGAAATCCCGGTAATGTAATTGTCGCTCCCGGGATTTCCAGAAATACCTCAGCATTTAAAAAAAAATTTAAAAACAAGTTATTTTTAAATAAAATCAATAATAATTATATAAAATAAGGATACATATAAATTCCAAAATTAATACTTATTTATATATAATGTGCCAAAAAATGCAAACAATATATAATAAATTAATTATTTATTTTTAAAATAAGATTTCAGAAAGCATAAGCAATTTTTTTTATACTATTATTACTCAGCCTAATTCTTAGCTTTGTGACGAACAATCCGGCAGCAGAAAATGCTCTCTCGGCTTCAACTGACGGAAGAGGAATTGTTTTTAAAGCCTCACATAGTCCCATAATGTTTGGTGATGGATTATCATTCAAGTCGAATAACTGCATTTTCTGCCTCATGATTTTGTTGAAACTAGTACTTTTTTTGTTTGAACAATATGTGACGTCTCTCGCGTCCTTCTTCTAACATAACTCCCAAGTTCTTTGACGGCCACGATTAATGGCAAAACCTTTCCAACCCAATACCAAGAAGAGAAACGGATCGAATATGTAAATGAGATATACTTTAAAAGGATAGAAGCTTTGATGAGATATAGCGGCAAGCCTAGAGATAACTTAGTATGGAATCATTCGGATCAAGTGTTAGTCATCCTATAGCTCTGGAAGAAGGATACGTTCATCTCAATTAATATATAATAAAGATTAAGAAAGTTGAATCTTCTCATCTATAATTACGTAATAGGTATTATTTCAACCTATGAAGGAAGGTGAATCTATAAAAGGTAATATTTTATATAAGAAGTTAGATTAGACTGTTAATTAAATATAATTAAGATAAGTGATCTAGTTGCGCGATCTGACTTGAATATAAGGTTTAATTGGGTGTTAACTCTCACTTTAAGAAAGTTGTTAATTAGAATTAAGTAATATAAGTTATTCTTAATAAAAGTTGTGTTAAGAATCCAAAATGTCTCATCATTTAGATAATCCCACACCTCTAGCTTACGCGGATCCTACTAGACATAGTCATCACAGGATGGCTATGTCGCAAATATAAAACTTTTGCTTTAGAGTAAATTGCTTTCTCTTATTTTTTGTCCAACGTCAGAGGTTTTTCTTTCAAAATCTCCATGCTCTTTTCTTCTGAGTGTGAAGAGTTGGATATTGATTCCCTTTCTTCGTAGAAAAACCTTGTCCCTATTATTTGAGTTTGTCTAACCAAACAATTTTTACTAGGCAATCGCAAAATATCTACAGTAACTGCAGCTGATTCGCATTTTCTCCCCAAATTCAGCTATTGCATTAATCGTATTAAATTAATGTTGAGTCTCTCATTAATTCTTTGGATTAGAGAATATTTTATATTTTTTTCAAAATCTGAATTTTGTTCGTTCAATTCTCCAATAAAGAAAGAAAATACACCTTCTTTAGTCACCAAAGTTGCCTTCCGACTGCATAATTTTTATAAGCCAATTTTTACTGGCTTTATTAAGCCTGCTGCAATTGTAGTCACAGTTTCAAACTCTACATTGGTTATCATTTGTTCTTTAATGCCAATGAATGCTTTTTAAAATTGCTGGCTTTATTTCTAAGAATCTTTCAGGCATTGCCAACAAGCTTTTGAAGCCTCGTGCGAATCCCAGGAAATCGCGGAAATGAATTATAATTCCCGGGAATAGAAAAAGTACAGAAATCTGATAGTTTCCTGGGTTCCCTGGAAAGAAACCCTACTCCCGACGTACTTGGCCCATTCCACACTTTCCCGCTATTTTGAGGCAGCATTGGGAAGGAGAAGAAAACTCCTTAAGTATATTTTCTCTTCATTAAACTATTCACTGGGTCTACGAATTTTACTGTCTACAATAAAAAAAAAATTATAAGAAAATGATTGGGGTAACTCAGTTACCCCTCGCGAGACCACTAACATTACTATCGAGTGCCCGTAAAATCCAGCTTTTATACTATAGCGAAAGTATAATTATTTTTTTTTTAAGGTTGTGATATGGTCGTTCTATGGCGACCATATCTTTGTCAGCGTGAGTTAGAGGTGTGGGATTCTCGAAATGAATCGACATTTTAAATTTCTTAATATGACTTTATTAAGAATATAACTTAAATTCCTAATAAATTAGATAAACTTATATTAAGTGAGAATAAACCAAACACTCAGCTATAGTTAAACCTGATCGCATAAATTGGATCACTTATCTAAATAATTATATTATTCGCCTACTTTCAATTCTGATAATATTACGTTCTAATATCAAATAATCAGTCCTACCTTGATTCAAGCTAAGGTTCAATCACTTTCAGAGAGACTTTTAGACATGCGTGCAATAGTATGCACCTTGTAGTAATGGCTAGAAATCTGGTGATCTTTGGTAGGCTGTCAATTCACACTTCTATCTCTTTTAAACATAACTTTCTCTAAATTGCCATCCCGCTTACTAATACTTCTGTTCTTTTAAAGGCTATCTTATTTGCATTTACAATTGCATTTCACTTCTTGGATTTGGGTTGGAAAAGATTTGCCATTAATCTTGGCCGTCAAAGAACCCAGAGGTTATCTTACAGAAAAGACGCGTGAGCCCGTCACAAAGTGTAGGGGTGTCTGGCAGGGGATTGCAACTTTACTAAGTGTCCGGCATTGGATGATGTGATTTGTAATGTTATTCCGAAGAAAATTTTTAAAAATTTAGGTTTATACTTTATAGAAGTTGAGGTACTATTTTATACACCTTTACTACCTGTTACCTGGCCAAATAACCACAATCCGACTCAAGTGTAGTATGGGGGGGAGGGGCACATCAGACTTGGCGATTTTTATCTAAATGTCATGGTGAGATATCGAATTCTTTCTAATATAAATAATTCTGAAAAAAGTACCTTGACGACCGCTTTTTGTTGCCAAAAAAAAAAGGACTGCTCCCCTATACTACACTTTAACCCCACAATTCTAACTCCATACTCGCTGATCGTTCTTACCTGCGTTGGTGACATCCGCACAGAAACTTTCAGCTTTTATAAAATAACGAAGGTCTGGCAGTGTGTGGTGGGCTCTTAGGCTATTAGAATATTCTTTTACGTAACAAAGGTTTCTTTAATTGTAAAAGAATTAAAATAATTGGATTTGATGGAATCTGAGTGCATTATGATTCTATGCAACAACAATACACAGAAAAATTTATACGAAATTTAAAATTCAGTTACTGTTTTTATATTTCAAAAGCATACACCATATATTTCATGTAAATTGAACTTTTTTCAGCATCTTACATATTTATTCCTCACATTTTAGGCAAAACTAAAGAAATGCCGAATAAATCTTTAAACAACCTTTCTTTTTACTTATTGCTTCTTCCTTTCTGTTAAATTAATTATTAAATAATTAGTGGACTTTTCAAATTATTAAACCTTTATAGGCCTAGATATTATCTAACTATAACGTCTAATTATTCTTTGGAATCTATGTTGTACTTTAACAAAAAATAATTTTCCACTCAAATAAATATAACATAAAATCAAATTTTATTCAATAATTTAATATATTCTAACAGTCATTATTATGACCTTTTTAGAAAACTTGGACCCTTAAAAATTAAAACGTGTCATAAATAATACACATATGAAAAATATAAAAAATATCAATTTTAATTTATTAAATTGAAATTAATAAAACGAATATGCACCGGGTATCCATAATTAAACTTTAAATTTGCGAGTTGTCTATAGCAAAACCTGTACAGTCTTTCAATAGTCTAATTCGGTGACACGCCAACCAATATATATATTTTTTTTAACCCTAGAAACTTACCAAAGTGACCCGGTTCACTCGAAATTTTACCAGGAGTCTAAATCTGGTCTCTGTTTCGTGAAATTCTTGTTACTTTTTTTTAAAAAAATGAACGACCTTCTAGAAAAAACCGACCATGCCTTGCAGGAAAGCCAACTTACAGTCATTTCTAGAGGTACCTGAAGTATGTTGTAGAAATTGCACTAGTTTTGCCAATTAAAGTTTCAATCCTATTTTGCCGCTCCTAAATATATGTAAATCGCCCAAGTTTTGAAAATCTTTTTGTAAACTTGTGGGTTCTTTTCGGATCGGGCCGTGTTCAAATTGTGAAAATAATTACAGTCAGAATTTTGTGTCCCTCTGTTTTATTTAACTCCTTCTATGGGACACTTCATAAAAAGAAGAAAATATCAAGATGGTACAAGATTACAATCCATCGTCCAGCCGTCTTCCTTCCTCCGACCACGTTTTTCTCCGCCTTCCGTTTTCTCGTTTTTCCTGGTTCGGTCTCTTCCGATCTGGTCTCCCCCTGTCGTTGTCAGGTCCTTCCTGATGTAGTGGGCCTGCTACCAGAAATCGCGTGTATCTTTCGACCTGTTGCCAGGTGCAAGCAGTAGATCCTTACACGCCGCACCTAAGTGTAAAATTAGCCCCTTGTGGCTTATTTTACCATATCAGACACCAGGATAGTTTCTAACCGTGAAATAGAAAATTCACAAACAGAACACACAATAATTACAACATTCAATAGTGTCTTGATGTCTGTTCTAGTCAAAGTTCCTTAAAACAAACACACACACACACACACATGAAACCATATTAATAGTTCACACAATTGAAATAAGTGACTATGTTCCCAGAAAGATCTAAACTGTAATGGGATTGCAAACAGATTATTCAAAACACATTACAAACAGATATTTAAACAGATATTTATTATGCAAACAGATAATTATACAGAAAACACATACAAAAAAAAAAAAAAAAAAACTAAACATATACAACATAGTCCTTATCTTCATCGTGAGAGAACGACAAAAATACCACTTCTACAAATCCAGTACCGGGACCCACGATGCTGCGCTATTCTTTTTCTACAAAACCTTCCCTTTTCAACAAAAGATAAATCTCGGTTCGCGTCACCAGGTTCAAACTTCCAAACTTAATACATTTAATATTCGGGCTCGGGTATCGGTTCACTCTTCCTAACAAAACAGCGAGCAGAGTACGGTTGGACTGCCCCATCTCATTTACACCTAAATCTAAAAGATACTCAGTTTTCTCTCGTATAGTATTAATTAATATCTGGGATATACAACCAGTTTTGATTTTAAACGGCTTTCCCGTAATTAAATTAATATCCCTCTGCCTTAAGGAAATCGTTCCATTATCAAAGGCGACAACATCCGGTATCCCTGTTCTCGAAAATATGCTTAATAAAGCTTCACAGGTTACCTTAGCACTGAAACTAATCAACGGCACAGCCTCGCCCCACCTAGTGTGTTGATCAACCAGACATAAAATATATTTATGTCCCTTGGAGCTCGGCGGATCAATTGGACCTATCAGATCCATATTCACCCCCTGAAATGGCAATTCAGGCCTTTCCACAGGTGTAATGGATGATCAGTCTTTAACCCTAACCGATCGAGTGAGCAAACATTCTTTACATGATTCACAAAATTTCTTCACATCGGCCCTCCTAAAAGAAAGAATACTTGATTCGTTCAAGCGTCTTCTTGGGACCCACGTGACTACTGAACACGGAGGTATGAGCTCAGTTCGTCTGCATTTCGGAATCACCAGTTGCCCAATACTCTCCCCGAGTATTTTATCTCTATGAAATAGATACCCATCTACTTCATAGTAGTTTCCTTTGCCTTCTTTAGCATGCTTCCAAGCCAATGCTAACTCGGCACAACACTCCTGCTCGGAAAGAAAACTGTCAGCCACCATGCTTCCCTTATCCATCTCAGCGGTCACCTCCTCATCCTTAGTACCAAATGTTCCCACTTCATTCCGACATGAAGTAATATTCCTTTGACCATCCTCAACGTTCTCCTGTGCTTTCTCTGGCAGAATACCAAATGAAACCTCGGTTTCATCTACATTTCCTGAGTCAACCCTCAGGCCCTGAGAGCTTTGAGCCAGTGAATTCTCTTCACTCTGGGCTCCTCCCAACATATCTAAAACATCTGGTGGAAGCAACACATCTTCTACCAAAACTTCTGCCAAAGCACATAAAACTTGCTGGTGCACCACATTAACCTGGCCACCGGTAGCAAGACCAATTGGAACATATATTAAAGGACATTTAACCGCTGGACCGAAAATACCTTTCAAATAAATCGTGGAAGCTGATTCAACCGATATTCCAGGAACTAAGTCTTTTTTGATAACAGTAATTTCCGTACCAGAATCCACTAACGCATGGACTAATTTCCCATCTACACTGATAGATGTTTTCACTAATTTACTTAATTTGTCTTCAATAGCCCGCCTAGGAATGACTTTACCTAGCAAATCAACTCTAGCAGCTACCGTTCCATCTTTCAATCCTGTCCCTTCCGTTAACACCTTATTCACATTTAGTTTTTTATTATCTACCCTTTTGTTTTTTGGACAATCCCGCTTAAAATGTTTGTCTGATCCGCAGATGAAACAAGCGAATTTTTTAATTTCAGGTACTTTAGATTTATCAAAGTTTTTCCTAGAAGAAAAATTATTATCCGACCTTTTCTCCCCAAATGGCTGTTTACCCTAATAACCATTAAAACTTTTCTTTTCATTATCATTCCATTTAGCTCTCACAGATCCATCGTAGGATTTCCCTTTGGAAGCATAAAATATATCACATTGTTTGCCCAAGTCCCTGGGTTTGTACCATTCTTCCCCTTGGAGCACACCAATATGGGTCGCCCCCCGTCTCAGAATCCAACATTTCAAACATTTTATCTGCTACGATCAGTTGATTAACTGACTCAAAATCATTCGCTCCTCTTAACTTACAGTAGTATAACCACATCGATGTTAAACGAGACGCGAACTGAGAGAAAGTTTCGTCAGGGTTACGTTTGGCCTTTCTAAAATTTTCTAAACATATTTTTGGTGAGGGTTCATACTCCTTAAGCACAACCTGTTTTAAAGACTCGTAATCTTTTAATTCTACTTCGCCTAGATTAACTAATAAGTTTGACACTTTGTTTCCTAACATGCATAACAAAACCTTCAGTTTTAACTCGTCGCTGACAATTTTCACTAGCGAAAGCTTTTTCAAGACTAGAAAAGAAATAGTCCCACCCGTCTGATTTATTTGGTACCTTTACAGTTAAGAGCCTAACCATTTTAACTATTTCATCTAAAGATTTTACACGTGAGGTTTGACCATTATTTTGAGTAGCACTCTGATTAGCGTTCCTAGATGATTCTATTTCCAAGCGTAATTTTTCAATTGATAATTGTTCTTGTTCTAGTTTTTGCTGCTGTTCTGTCTCTAATCTTTCGGCTGTAATAACTTCCAATAACTCTTTTGCCTTTTCCTCCTTGTAATATTTACTAGAGGTTATTAAATCCCCTAAAACAATTTTAGACATAGACGGATCAGGTGACTCATCTAAGTCCCGCGCTAATTGAATTAAGTCAGTTTTCCTACTTCTAATGAGAAACGCCATTTTTACTAAAACTAAACCTAATGCCAAATTACCTTCTGACAAATTTAAATACAAACACTTAAATGACCTAGTACTATATATTTAACAAACAAAAAATAATACCCTCATTTTTTTTTGTAAGAGTACTCAAATTCCAGAAACACAATACGAAATATATTTGCAATAAAACTTATATGTGACACAGTTATTTGTTATTAATAAAACCGCAGAACATTTTTTTCAAAAAAAAAAAAAAAAAAAAAAAAAAAACTTTATTTACATTACCAAAAAATTTTTTCTAAAAAAAAAAAAAAAACTAATTTCATTTTTTTTAAAATTAAAA
>BMAV01005532.1:305535-329670 GCA_019973955.1 Trichonephila inaurata madagascariensis | reverse complement strand
TACTGATTATTAATTTTTAACAAATATGTTTTTTAATACATATGTAAAAATCAATTACTGATTATTAATTTTTAACAAATATGTTTTTTAATACATATGTAAAAATCAATCTTTAGAATTTGAGAAAAGTTAGTACTATTTTTACCAACCTTTAGCACCTGTTACCTGTACATTGGCCGTTGGGACAAGCTACCAGCTATGCACACACTCAAAAGTTTATACTAGCACTACTTATCCTATATATTTTATTTGTTAGAATATAAGTAACGTCTGGGGGCCTTGAGATCTTGGATTATAAGAATAAATGAAAGAAGTAGACTTATTATATATACATATTCATTATAGGGTATTTCGTTTTAGGGGTATGCAAACTAATAAGTTTGGAGACAATTCACTTAAAAGATTGAGAAATGATACATTTAGTAGAACATCATCAAAAGCCTTTATTAATACAATTGCATACAAAATGAGTTAAAATAATGAGCAAAAATGCATGAAAAAAAATCATATACAGATTTTTAAAATTCCTTCATTATGCATGAGTAATATATTAAAAATTAAGATTTCATTTAATAATAAAGAAAGAATAAGATTGTAACAAACTACAGGATATATTATTTCATTATAAGAAATTCAGAATGTCCTCAAAGAAATTTATTACAGTAAATTGCACCATTAATTTCACAACTTCATTACAAAATTAAAACAGAAAAGAGGGAAAATTCTATGCTGCTAATTAGTTCTTTTCAATTACAGATGACACCAATTTATTACCAGCAACAGTTGTTTTGATCTGCTCTGGCACAGGCAATTCTTTCTGGAAACAAAAAAAAAAAAAAGGAATAAGAAATAAATATTTCCAAAACAGCAGTTAAAATCCAAGAAAATATATAAATTTTACTTACGTATTCACCATCATCTTTTAAAAGACACACATTGCAGGAAGTTGATTTAGATGTTATTAATTCAACAGATCGTGAAGCATTGGTGACAAAAACTTGCACTGAATCACAATTATCCATGTTGATAAGTGGTACAATCCCACTTAGCTAAAAAGTAAAGGAATCATCATGCATTTTTTTATAAATGATTTTTTTAAATAAAAGAAAACTAAATTCTTAAATGTAATGACTTTCAAAAATATATTCAAAAACTTACCCTAACTTCTACACGATTGCACCTGATTAATTCCACAGACGAAATGATACCATTCAGTACAACAAATGAGCTTTTACATGTATCTGAAAAATAAATGTGTATATTTTTTTTACATCATTTTCAAAAAGTTGTGATACTATCCAATTCTTTTTTTATAAAAACCAAAATCATTTCATTAAAGTAGAAGACACAAACAAAATTTTATAACATAATACCTCCATAAAGTGCAAAACTTATACTTCAGAAACAACTATACACAATGGATGAATCTGATAACACATGATTATTCAAGTCAATCCTTTAAGCATTTTTCAATACTATCAAGTAATAACTTAATTCAGGAAAAATGTATCCCACTTTCAGTAAAATATTTCATGGTTGAAAAAAATTTTCAGAACTCATTCAGAATTTTCAGAAAATTTAACCAAAAATGATAAATACCATTTGAATTTACTCAGTCAATATAATTATATACATATTCCAATAAATATATACTTTAGAACATACCAATCACAACATTGTTCATCTTGTTAACAACTTGTAAAGAGACATTTTCACACTTAAACATAGCCAGACTTTGAGACATGTCATTATTTTCAATACGGAGTTCATGCTGGTTCTTCTGATATTCCTATGAAAAAATTTCAGAGTTAAGTCACTATATGTGAAACAAAAAGTCAATTACAGCTGTTTTAATTATACATACATATATCAACATAATATATACAATTCAATAAACTGCATTTTACCTTTCTCAAATAGATAATAAAATAAAAAGTCTTGTATTTTCATCAACACACAGCCTCTTTGATAAAATATTTGTCAGTTTGAATGTGTTAATTAACTATTGAATTTGAAAGCACTGTTATATAATAGCCATGAAATACTTACAACAACCCATTTCCTTCCTTCTAAATGCAATTTAGGAGGTCGAGTTACTTCAAGTTTGGCAGCTGGAACTTTTCCCTGAACAACTGGCGGAGCATGGGGAGTTGGGCCATTTCTGTCACGTTTTACAGGCTTCAGATCTACGAAACAGTGAACATAAGCTCAAGCACTTATTTTTTTTTACATGAAATATACGAAGGAATGAAGATGAATAAATAGGATGGGGAAGTGAAAAGAAAAAAACACAATTCTATAAAATAGAATTTTTATCCTACTTGATGTTCTATTCCATCACTTATCTATAAAATGAAATACAAAAAGTAGCATACGCTGGGTGATGCTAGATCCTTGATTCAACTCGTTCAGAAGGGCCTGTCGACCACCATCACCTTGAGTAGAAATATCTGGAAGAAATGCAGAAGGAGGGGGAGGTGGTGGAGGAGGAAATGCAGCTCCTCTTGCCTAAAGGAAAATTTAAATACTAAGTGAAATTATCGCACGCTCAGTATAAATGAAGCACATATTTGAATAACCCACACACAAACCTTGAAAATATCCTATTACTTTAAGTGCTTTATCATTTATAACTCTTTTAAATGACTCAATGCATTTCTGATATACAGTTGACAAAATGATTATTTGTAAACCACTTTTTTCTTTGTTTTTGATGAAATAAAAATACCCATATTTTAGTTGCAAATTAATCATGCATTTCTTTAATCTGTCTAATTGTTGTATGCAAACGTTGCAAAAAGAGTATTTGTACAGAATTCTTTTGGTGTAAGTATGGAAAAAGTTTTGATTAAAACTTTTTAGATTCAACTTAGTTTTTCATACGTTTTTCTTAGTTTATCAATAATATTTAAATAGTTTCAAATTATATTTAAATTTACAGATATAATCTTGAAAATGGCTCCTAAAACCTAAGAAATTTCTTTAGATATGAGAAAACATATTACAGAGCTCCATAAAGAGGGAAAATCTTTCCAGGAGATAGGAAAAATTTTAAAACTGTCATTTACAGCTGTTGGTTACATTGTAAAAAAGTATTTTCTTTAGTATGTAACTAAAGTATGTAACTTTTCAGTGTCTGCTCAGACAGTTAGAAATGTACTGCACAGTGCTGGTCTGAAAGCCAGAACTCCCAGAAAAAACCTTATATTAGAGAAGTAAACAGGAAAAGACGTCTAAGAGTTTGCCATGAAATACAAAAATAAGCCCATGGATTTTTGGAAAAAGGTTATTTTTTCTGATGAGAGCAAGTTTGAGATGTTTACACCACCAAGTATTCGAAAAATTTGGAGAAAAAATAAAACAGCTCTTGAACCCAAAAATGAACTTTCCACTTTAAAACACGGTAGCACAAATGTTATGGTCTGGGGATGTGTAGCTCATAATGGAGCGGGTAACTTAGCAGTTATTGACAATAAAATTAATGCTTTAGCTTATATCGATGTGTTGCGACATAATTTGTTAGACAGGGCTAAGAAATTGAGCATAGAGAACACTTTTATATTCGAACAAGACAATGACCTGAAGCACAACACTATAGTTATTAAGACCTGGTTGCTTTATCATGCTCCAAAAGGCGACTTGAAATACCTCCACAATCTCCAGATCTTAATCCTATAGAAAATTTATGGATGCATTTGGACACTGAAAATCGGAAAAAAAATGTAACAAGTAAAGAGGACTTAAAAGAAAAACTTCAAGAAGTTTGGAACTCCATTGACACAGAAATCACAAATAAATTGAGTCAATGCCAAGGTGTCTTGAAGCAGTTATAAAAGCCAATGGACTGTTTACAAAGTATTGAAATTTCTTTACATTGTTGCATATGTTTTGTTAATGTTTACTAAGCAAGTGTACAAATAACCCTTTATATAATTTTTTTTTAAAAAAATTCACTTATTTGAAATAAATGCTTATTTTTTATTGTGAAAGAATCTTATTTTTTAAAACAATTTAAATGTATCTCAATAACATTTAGTTATATTACTTAATTTATTTTTGAAGAACATAAAATTTTAAGTGTACAAATAAACATTTTGCCAACTGTATAAAACAATCTTTACATGGAATAATCTGCTCCATTTACTACCACAGCTGATATTTCACAAACAAAGTTTACATTGATGGTATAACACAGCAAAAAATTCCTGATTCTCTTATCAAAATCTGTCACTAAAAATTTAGATAGAGCTCATGTATTTTCTACACACAAACAGTTTTATTTACATATGAAAGTTAAAATACAAATTAAAATAATGTTTAAAACATTAAATAATGGTTCAATATCTATCAAATCCACAATTCATACACTTCAGCATTCTAAATAAAATTTTACAATTACTCTTGAATAAAATGTTATCAATCGCAAAAATTCCATGCATGCCAACATGCAATACGAGACTTTCTCACACACTTTAAAAAAATTGTAATTAATTTGTTTATTCTAATGATAGGTGAAAGCTGCTTTCTCCATCTGAATTTTATAACTTCTTGTTTTTGTTAGATACACACTTACAGTGACATTAGTGTTTCTTGTACTTCACTAGCGGATGTATTTCACATTGCCTCAGCTCTGCAATTTCAATTTTAAGTGTGGTATGAGAATTTTTCTTAAAATGCAAATTTTGACACTTTAATTCACATTTAATGCTGGTTAAATCAATCTAACTAGTGTTTCACCTTTTTATTTATCAGCTGTATATGTTCAGATTTTTAAAAAACTGTACACCATTTCAACTAATTGTAATATATTTACTTTTTTGAATCCAGGAGATAGCAAGATAAATATAACTTTTTGCAATGATGTCCAATGCCCAACTGTTTGGCTGCATTGAGTGGGCAAAGATACTTAAATCAATGAAATATATTTAGATCAGGGTGCAAGATTTATTTATAATCTAAGTCTCGAAATTTATTGTGGGAAACAACCCGACAGGGAATTTAAAGTATAAAACAATGCAAATGCTCATGGCAGGACCAATCCTAACCATTGGAAAAACATAACAATGAACAACTATTTTAACTATGGTTCTGATAATTTTAGAACTTAAAAAATTTAAAACCACAACAGTAGGGTGAGTGAGTGAACAATTAACGTCACACTCTTCAGCTACACGAGCGACAGACCACAAAATTTTGAACCATGTTCAAGTGACGTGGACGACACCTGAGCTGGCACCCTCTCTCCTAACTACCACACCACACCAATGGGAGGACGTTTCAACTCTCGACAGATTTAACGTGTATCGTTGGCCTACAAGGCGGGTCTTTATTGGAACTGGGCTCGAACTCATGACGACTGCCATGATTCGATACCTTGACCACTGGGCTACCGCAGCCCTACCACAATAGTAGGAACTATTAAAAAAAAATAAGGAACCACCCATGGTTATTTCAACTCTCCCTGATGATAGGAAAATTGACAAAATCACTAGTAATGCTGCCAAATCTAAGATTACAATTTTTCATACTTTTACTGAAGGCGGTGTAAACACTGTTAATGAAATGAAAGATGCCTATTTTGTGGCTTGAGCAAACTATAGATAGACTTTGACAGAGTTCTGCCTCTGTTAAATTTTAGAGGAATAAATTACAAATGACTAAACCTATTGAAACGCCATTTATGCGCCGAATCTCAGATTCAAGCAATAAAAAATAAAAGAGAAAAAAATGAAATTGCTCGGAAAAGTACAAGAGAGTGAGGAAGCAGGGTTAAATGATTTATTGCCTTAAAAATTCCAGGATTTTATTTATTGCCTTAAAAAACTCCACTGTAACAGTGCATTTCACCAGCAAATTATGCAAATGTACATAATGTCAGTTACTATATATATGTGATGCCATGAAATTATATTTATCAACAGTAACCAGAAAATGGCACAATTTTTTTCGTTTAACTAAATATTTATTATTTTAACAAGTCTAAATCGAAGAATGCCCTTCACAAATGATTATCAATGGTTAAGAGCATAGAAATGCTGTTTTCAGCCCATTTAAAGACTTAATTGAGTTAGATTAGAAAATTTTCAGATAAATTTAATGGCAAGCCTAAAAATGGCAAATTTTTCCCACTAAGAAGTTGAATGCTGACAACTGTTTAACATGATCAGAAAATGTAAAAGTTCTGATGGAAAAAAATTGTTAGGGTGTCATCACTGGAACCAAGAAACCGCCTGTGCCAAGGAGTTGCAACCAACCCTTCTTCCACTTTTCTAAAGACATATGAAATTTTCAAGTTATGACTAAAGCTTTCAGAATGATCTATGAGAAAATAGAAAGATTAAGAATTATTACCCACTGGAACAGAGTGCGAAAAGATAGGTTGGAAGATTTAGGATTCGAAGGCACACATCATTGGAATAAACGGGAATTTTTTTTAGAGCTGAATTTCAGAAAACAAAGATATTGAAGTGTTTGCTACTTTATTTAGAGGGTTAACAACTTACAGATGCAGATAAACTGTTAAATGATTGGTTTCATGGCTATCAGCTAGTCATGCAATCTATACAGGGTGACCCCAAAATAACGCCGAAACTCTGCAAAGCTAAATTCCTCGTTGAGGAAACATGAAAAATGCCTAAATAACTGTACCTGTTGATCCATTGTTTACGAAAAAATACGACAAAGAAAATAGTACGTCACAGCCTGTACAAAGAAAAAACACCGTACTGAACACATCAACACCAGTATTTGCAAATATTTATAAAGACTGACATTCAAATAATCTGCCAAGCATAACATGGCAGGCTTAAGTGCACCCATTGCAGCGGTGCGGTGTCTGCCAAAGTACAAGGAGCATGCAGATGAACATTTAGGTCAGTACATTTTCAAACACCAATTCTTTGAGAATGCTCCATTGAAAAAATCCAAAGGTGCAAGATCTGGTGATTGTGGTGGTCATGGAACCAGACCCCCCCCCTGTCTGATCCATCAGCCAAGGTATGCCATATCCACCCAATCACATATAGGAACGCAGAAATACACCTGAGCCCAATCATGTATTATTCATTCAGCATCGCTTACACAATACTTTTCACATAAACTATGGCTTGTACAAATACAGTACTTTGGGTCTTTTTTATGTATTCCTAATGAGGAATCTGGCTGTGCAGAATTTGGGTGTTATTTTTGTACAACCTGTATAATTGCAGATCAGATGCAGGTTTCACTTCTGAAAAGGTTATTGAAGTGTTAGCCGAAGAATTAAGGTGAAAATAAAGTCAAGAGATCAAGAAGTACTTTTTAAAATTGAAACTGAACCTGTAAACTGAAAAACTGTTAGTGTAAAAGTTAAAACGAAAATTTTCAAAAAAAAAAGTATGGTTATATAGGACATTTAACTGTAATATGCGAGATGGTTTAATAATTATAATGAATGAGGGGGAAAAAAGTGAAAACAAAAAATTATTGTGACAGCAGCTTAATAATAGAACTGCAATGTAATAATCGGCATGAGTTTTTGTTGCAGTTGCTAGCACTGTTCACTAGTATAGCAGATACCTTTTTAGAGATTTCAAAAAATGAAATACAAAAATTGCAGTCACTATTAATGATATCCCTTGTCCAATAAAAGCTGTAGGAACTGTAAAAATGTATTTTAATTACTATGACCAGCAGGAAAACATCAACCTCACTAATGTAATGTATTCACCAAACCTTAGGTAAAACTTAAATAGCAGGTTCGATTACAGATAAAGGGATTGAGTGCAAAGCTTATTAGTAAATGAGGAAAAATTAATATTTATTCAAAGGAAGGTAGACAGCTATCATTTAGAAAAAGGAATTTATTATGTGTATCCCAAATGGTTTCATAGAGTTGAAGATTATCAACAACAAACGAAGGTAAACTTCAGATTTGAGACAAAAAAATTTTGCTGTATTAATATTCGATATATTGTTGACAACGAAGAGAAAATCTGTGAGAGAGGATTACCGAATTCTGCGATTAAAAACATAAACCTTGTAGATTAGCTGAAACTAAATGCTTTCTCATAAAGCTATAGGTAGAATTAGAAATACAAAATGGATGTATTTGGTCCGAAATGGATGTATGTGGTCAGTTGAACCAAAAAGAGACAACAAATAATTTTCAACTATTCTTGATGATCTTTCCCAGGAATTTAATTCACTGTTTATTTTTTAGTACAAACATATTTTTTTTAACATTGAGAAACTTTAAAAACATGCCAAGAGATTTTTCAATTTGAAAATTACTAAGGCTTGTATTGATAACGGTTTAAAATTTTGCAATGTAGAATTTGAAAGTTTATTTAAATGACCAGAAAATCTTTCTAGAGAGAACTAGCAGTTACACTTAATACAATAGGGTAAGCGAAAGCTTTAATAACATTGCAATGGATGATATTATAGCTTACTAAAAGAAGGTTCTTTATAAAATAGTTTTGGGGTGGAGGCATTGCCTCATGTTTATATTTGGAACATTCTGCTACTACAGCCATGACAAAACTCCATTTGAACTTTTTACAGAGGGTAGATGTGCTTTCGGTAAAACATTAAAAACCTTTGGGAACAATTTCTTATATTGGAACCCCAAGGCTACTAAGAAATAAATTACAGATGAAAGCCAAAAAGGACAAAATGGTGGGATATTCCAAGATATCACATAGAGCTACCCAAAAAATGGCAATGGAAACAATCTGGGCCTTAATGGAAAAATTAGCAACAGACTGAGTACGAGTCAAAATTTTTTTTTACATGACAGTTTAATTGGGGAAAGCATCAAAAACTGTTTATTAATGTTGCACCCAAAAAAAAAACACGAGCGCTACTAACAGTGGACATCGCAATTTTGAACTGCGGTCAAGTAATGACTAAACAGCAGCAATTCAAAAAACTGTCTTACCTGCAGTAAAAAATTATCCCTTTTGCATTGCACATACAGTGGACCACAAAAGTGTTAGTACACTTGCAATTTTGTATAAAATTTGATGTTTTCGACAAAAAAAACATCAGAATTGTGATTTTTAAAATAATATCTGCAACTTGTTCTTATTAGAATTACATAAGCATTTTTATGAAACATAGAATACCTATTATTTTAAAAAAATTAATAATCAAAAAACTAAAAAAATTATGCCACAAGTCTTCATATAATTAAAAAAATCTCAATATAGCTTTAAATATTGTATTTGTTCCTTAATTTAGTAAGTATGATATCTTTTAGTGTCCACAACAACTTTTAAATGTCTTGGTATAAATTTGATCAGTTTTTTGTAATTTTTGCATCGATATTCCTCCATTCTTCTGTGATTAATTTCACTTCACATTTTATTTTCATATGTCATGTTTTTGTTTTTAAAATTAAATTCTCACTAAATATGTTCTACTAGGCTTCAATCAGGTGATTTAAGAGGTATTTTTAGAATTTGGGGACAGTTATAGAGACACTAAAGGCATACATTGAGAGGGTCATTGTCTTGTGTCATTAACTTGTTAAAAATGAAGTCAACTCCAATATCCAAATTTTAGGCAGATAATTTCAAAAATTGTTTAAAATATTTAAACAGAACTCATGATTCACAATACCATGAAAATATACCAAACCTAATCCTGAAGCTAATTTACACCCCAACGTAAGAACACTTCCTCCTCCATGCTTCAGCAAGGAGGTGGTGTTCTTGTTACAACTAAATTCTTGGGATTAAGATCCTGATTTTTTCTGTCATTCCAACACATTTACTGTCAATGCTGAATTTTCTATAACTTAATCCCAAGAATCTAGATGGAAAAGGAGAGGTGGTAGGTAATTTGGTATTTTTGACAGTATTTGGAATCATGTGAGCTCTATTTAAGTATTTTAAAGAACAATCTGAAGTTATCCACCCAAAATTTGGATTTTGTAGATGACTTCATTTTTTAGCAAGATAACGATACCAAGTGCACTGCTGTCAAAGTACACCGATGGTGTCTCTATAAATGTCCCCAAATTCTAAAAATACAGACTAAATCACCTGATTTAAGCCTAGTAGAACACATTTGGCGAGAATTTGATTTAAAAAAAAAACAACATATAAAAATAAAATGTGAATTAAAAGAATAATCACAGAAGAATGCAGGAATATCGATGCAGAAATTGCAAAAATCTGTACCAAGACGTTTAAAAATTGTTATGGACTCTAAAAGATATTTTACTAAGTACTAAATTAAGAAACAAATACAATATTTAAAGCTTTGTTGAGATTTTTTTAAAGTGTATGAAGACTTGTGGTATAATTTTTTAGTAGTTTTTTGATTATTTTTTTTTAAAAAGTAATAGTTATTCTATGTTTTAAAAAATGATTATGTTATTCCAATAAGAACAAAAGTTGCAGATATTATAAAAAACTTATAATTTCAATATATTAATTTCTATTAGTCAAAAGCATTAAATTTTATAGAAAATTGCAAATGTATGAGTATTACTGCATATTTCTACCATATTTGCTAAAAAATGCAGCAGACATGCCACTGGTATGAATTTGTTAAAAATTTCAATTGGAGATAAAATAACTCAGAAAACATTTCATAATCTTAAAATTGGCAGCATTGAAAATATTTTTCTTAAAACTTACATCCCCCTCCCTAGCAATGCTGAATGTTTCTTTCAGTTGGCATTAGTTTTTACTTCAAATTTGGCCTTCTCTGTGAAATTGAAGGTTCTTTAGGATCAAAAGTAGTTTCATGTGATTTCCTCAACATCTATGTTTGTGAAAATTTCAATTTTACCCTAAACATCTGCTGGTAGAAAAAGTTCAAAAATACCTTCTTTTGCATCTTCCTCATCAGTCAAATATTTATTTTATTCTGGAAACAGTTGACATACACAAATGCAATCTTCGTCATATAATGTATACAAGACAGAATTAGCATCCTCACTGACTGAAGAAACAAGTTTGTAGGGTTTTCAACAAAAAGTAAGGTAACAGCAGCTCTGATGGGTATGCAAATTACTGGTATCAATAAAAATCCCTATGAAGATAGCAAACACGATCACAACATTCAAATGGTGCCTGTATATACAGCTGGTTCACTAATAACAAGAATAAATCTCAGAAGATGGAGGTGTTGACAGAAACATGGTCTGTGATTGAAATAAGAAGTATAACATGGTTTTTGAATTTAAAGAAAAATTCTCCAGCTGAAATTCATTGGTAATTGGTAGAACTGTACGGTACAAGAGTTATGTAACCAAGACAGGTTTGGTTTGAGAAATATATCAAGAGTCAAACATTAGAAATTTTAGCATTCATGAATTATTTTTCCCATTCTATGTACAGTAATCAAAGTAAATTTATTATGTTACTTGCTAGTATTCTATTTATGGAATATCCAAATTTCTTATCTTGATATAATAACAATCTTTTGAAATAACTTATAGTCTACTAACAGAATATGATCTTACTACACTCATTCGATCAGTTAATCTACATTTTTTTAAATAACTTATAAAGAGCAAAAGAAATAAAACTTATATATACACACACATACAATGAAATAAGTTTAACACAAAAACACTTAAGGCAAAAATATCATTTAAAGTGAAACAACACAATGGTCCCTACAAACAACTATGTATTTTGATGCATTTCTCCCTCTCTTAACAAGAAACGAAAATCGCTCAACACAAAAGCTTTCCCTTTTGAGAATTAATAAAATACGGAAAACACCAGCTGACCAGGCAAGATTTAAGAAGGATGTAAAATGAAAGAGGTGGTTTCACATGTTTCGTAGAAAAGAGGTTAATTTAGCTCTGGATTATCCTAGGAATAGCCAGTAACATGAGCTAATTTTGTTTATCTAAGCTACTTTAACCCTCCACCCTTATAAACACCACACAAAAACCCCTTATCTCTCATCAGTTGGAATTCTATGAGTACATCACAGTGTGAGTAATAATCAGTGAGTTTGGTTAGTATTTTTTTCTATTTTAGAGGAATTTTTTTATGAGCACAATGGCAAGGAGCTCAGGGGGGAGAGCAAACTGCTATTCGCTTAAAATGAAGATGAAGTTTCTTATGCTGTTGATCAAAAACAGAAGACATAATCGGAAATCTTTAAAGATTTTGGTATTGCTAGCTTCCACTGTATTATCGGAAGAATTTGTAGTAGTAAGTGATAATAATGTGGATACAGCCCCAATTATGGCTAACAAAGACATTTTCAAGTTTGTTCACAGCTCAAAAAAAATCATTGATGCAGATTCTGACAACGAAAATGAAATGATTGTGCAGCTCCTGTTTCCATGTCATCCGAAATGAGGAACATCACGAAAATCATGCGCAATTTACGCACAATCCAATGGTGAGAGGAATAACAAAATGGACGACATCAAACAATTTGATGCTGAAAAAGACAATACATAGAATTTTTTTTTCCAAATACTCAATAAATATTGTTTTCAAAAAACTTTTAAATTTTGTATTAATTTTCATTAAGTTTTTGGTTTAATCGATTTTTATTAATTACATATCTATGCAAATAAAATGTACTAAAATAAAGCTTATTTGTTGAATATATATATCTTTTAACACAAAAAAATATTTCAGTCCCCTTCACCATATATATATATATATATATCAGAAAACTATAAAAATTATGCTCAATTCATGGATTGTTGGCTGAGTAAAAGGTTTAATATATTTTGTGTGTATATTTCCAAAAGAGGAAAACATTAATTATAACTCCAGTAAAATTCCATGAGTTCCACAGTTAAATATATCATAAAATAAATGACTTTTCAGCATTCGAGACAAAGTAGCAATATCTTCACAAATACACTAAATTAGGGATACCAGCTTAGTAACGAGTTGGGGATTTTCTGGCCTTGATAACGAATGCCACATGATTAGGCATAGATTCAACAAGTTTTTAGAAATGTTCCACGGGAATGACTTACCAAATATTGGCTAAAGCTGTCCATAATTCAGTAAGGATCGTTGGTGCTATGTGATGGCCTTTCACGCCTTGTTCCAAAATAACCCGAAGATGCTCAATAAGATTTGTCTATTCTTCCAGGTGGACAATATATGACAGAAAAGTCAAAGGAATGCTCATCCAACCAGCCAGTAGCAAATCTGGACGCGAGTCTTGCTGGAAAACTCCATTATGGTGTAGATAACAGAACACCATAAACAGATGGAGGTGATCACCCTGTAAATCTATGCACTGAATTGCATTTAGGGAGGTTGGCACAAGCACCAAAGATCCCAAACAGTAGAATGAAAAAACACCCCAGATCACAATTGAGCCACCATGTCCTTGTACAATTCCAACCTGGCATGTAGGATTCATAGCTCCCTGACACCATATTTTCAGAGTACCATCAGCGTTAAATAGTCAGAATCGACTCATCACTCCATGTTACTTGTTTCCAGTTCTCTACACTCCGGTCTTTGTACTTCCTCTCTTGCCCAAGCACAATGTTCAGCCCATTGGCGAGCATTGAGCATAGGTACTCTCCTAGGTCGACGGCTCCCGAAACCCATACAGTAAAGCAAGCTTTGCACAGTCTGTTTACAGACTGTACAACTGCCACCGTCATTCAACTGGATTTCAATTTGAGCTAATGTTTGGCTTCGCTGCCTGTGTGGAATATGCCTGAGCCATCTCTCACCATAAACTGTGAAGGCTAATTGTCCTTTGCAGTTTGTCGGATTGCTATTTTTTTGTCCACCATCCATGTATTCGCCCATTCTGGCAATTCCAACAACTAATTCAGAACAACCACAGTAGGCGTTAGGCGCACAGTTCCCTCACTTGCGCATAATGAGTGAGTGAATATTAACATCACACTGCTCAGCTACACAAGGGCTTTTGGCAATGGACCACGTAATTTTGAACCATTGTCGAAAGACGTGGACGGTGGCACTTTGAATTTATTTGAAATAAATACAGTTATAAATGTTGTTATAACTCAACTCCAAAGCAAAAATTTTCATCCTACTAATGCATTTTTATTAATTTCAAAGGAATTATTTATAAACTACAGTTTTAATTTACTATGTTAAATTATTTTAATTTTTAAAATGGGTAATTTGAAAGCATTTCACAGTCATTCTAATCCTCAATGACAAACTGGGGTTTGAAAGAACCAAATGCTCCTCATCCATACATACAACACCAAAAAAAATTCATTTATAACATACTACCTAATTTAATTTATATTCAATTTACTCATTCATAGATATTTTGTTTAACATTAAAAATTTTCTTGTAGCAATTAACTTTATTGTGTTTCATAATGAATTTAAACAAAGTTTAGTATTCCAGTTCAATGTGAGAATGCCGAAGATGTAAAATAAAATCCATAACAATATCTTTTATTTAAAATACTTTGTAGTGAATTTCCTTCATGTTTTTCAACTAACCTCAAAAAGGAAAGTCTTTTCAGGAATTTATTGATTTTTGAGACCTCTTCCAGTGATGGAATCATGCCATATGCATATGAGTTTTATTATTCACAATAAAGTGAAGTTAGCCTCAAAAGGATATTGATTGCAAAATCTTACAAACAAGAAGTGATAATGAAATCTTGAGAGATGATTTAAATTATATTCTGAGGCATACAAGGAAACTTTTGAAAATTACAAAGCCTTAAAAAATGCAGGATAATCACTTCAAGTGAATTCTTAAAAAAAGGAGAAATAGCATTTTAAATTTTATAAAACAGAGCTTGATATACAAAATATATTTAAAATAATCTGAAGAAAACTTCCCAATAAAGGTACTTTGATGAGAAAAGTACCAATAAGAAACATTTGTTTTGCAAAAATTATTTTTATAAAAGCTTATATACACTATAGCACATATAAAAGTCAGTTACATACAGGTGGTTATGAAAATAATGGAAACACCAGTGAACAAAAGTGACACATCTGAATGGGCTTTGTAAGCATCAAAATATAACAATTCCCTACCAGGTTTTTTTTATAAATAGAAATGCATATATTCTGGTAGTATGTGGTAGCTTTATTGAAGTTCTGTAAGCCTTAGACTTTTTAGAAAAAAGTAACACATGCCAGATTTCTCAGATCTTCAAAGAGGTCAAACTGTAGGAGCTCGTCTAACTGGAGCAAGTGAGACAGAAACATCCCAATTTTTGGGCATTTTTAGAGATAAGGTGTCTAAATTTGTAACATACACACAGTGCATCAAGACAAGTTCAGCAAAGCAAAATAGGGGATGGAAAAAGAAGCTCAGTGGAAGAGACCGATAGGTATAGAGTGAGTGAGTGAATATTAACGTCGCATTGTTCAGCTACACGAGGGCTTTTGGCGACGGACCACGTAATTTTGAACCATGGTCAAGTGACGTGGACGACACCTGAGCTGGCACCCCCCTCTCCTAACTACCACACCACACCAACGGGAGGACGTTTCAGCTCTCGACAGATTTAACGTGCATCGCTGCCCTACACGGCGGGTCTTTAGTGGTACGGGGCTCGAACTCATGACATGCCTGCCATGGTCCGATACCTTAACCACTGGGCTACCGCAGCCCTCCGATAGGTATAGAAGTGGATTGTAATGTCTAAAAAGCGAACCACAACAAGTGACCAGAGAGCTCAATCAGTATCTGGATTCTCCCCAGTGTCAATTACAGTTAGAAAACACCTTCATAAACAGAACATTTATGGCAGAGCAGCAATTCCCAAGACAATAGTCACAGATGTCAATACCAAACATCATCTGCAGTGGTGTCACACTCACAAAACCTGGTCAAAGTGAAAGAAAGTACTATGGTCTGACGAATCCTCTTTCACACTTTTCTCTACAACAAGGTGGGTGAATGTTTGAAGGACACCTGCACAAGAGTGTATGATCATGATCGCCTCCTTCCAACTGTTAAGTATGGAGGTGGATCTGCCATGATATAGGCAGCTGTGTGTAGTGGTTTTCTGTTGGACTAATCATAACCCTGAAAGGAAGGATCACTGGGTAAAAATATTTAGAAATTTTAGGTGATTAAGCCCATTCTACGATGCAAACTTTGCTTCCTGCAGGATGGAGTTTTCCAGGATGATAATGCTCCTAGCCATGCAGCGGTACTTGTCCAATCACGGTTTGATGAACACAGGATGACATTAAGCATCTACCTTGGCGCACACAGACAGCTGACCTCAATATAATTAAACCATTATGGCTTATTTTAGAGCGTTCAATACGGAATCGATATCCTCCCCTGGCATCTCTCCCAGAACTTTTACAATATCTCCCTGCAGGATGGGTAGAATATTCCTTTAAGTACTATTCAGCACTTGTATGAATCGATTCCAAGGCGAATCCAAGTTGTATTTCATGCCAAAGGTTGTCCTACACCATACTAATAAAGGATTATTTATAAATCTAAGGCGTTTCCATTAATTTGACAACCATCTGTACATGCAATTTAGGAAACGTTTAGCAAAAGATAAAAACGTGCCAATTTAAAGGTTCAAAAGAACATGGAATATTAGTATAAAAAATGGCTTTGTGGTATGTCGTGGCACTAACATCTTGCAACTAATAATAAAAATAGAAAATGCAAATCAAATATGTAAAAATTTTTTTGGTTATCTTGTAGGCTGGCTATGAGAACTCAACCAGTTACAAAAACATCCAGAGCAGAAGCTTAACTGACGCTAATCATCGTATTTAAGATATCTAGTTGAATAGCTGAATGAAAGTATGAAATCATATGATCAATCAAATTGTTTCACAATTAAAATTGTCATCATGAAAAACTAGCAAGTTAATGCCTGAAGCCTCATCATAAAAAAAGATAATGGTGCGATAAATATTGTTCAACAACTTTTTAGTTAGATGGTTAAAAAAATCTCTTGAATGAATATTATCTGAAGTAGAGTAAGTTAACAAAAATGTAATGCTTGGTTTTTAAATTAAAATAAGCAATTTAGAGATTATGCAAATAACAATATTTATGAATTGTAGATTTAACTTTATCTACGAAGGAATAAGATATTTGAAAATATATTTTGTGTAATATACTATACTGTTCAAATTAATTGGGACAAATGGGGAAAAAAGAGATTTTTCTTCTAAGACCTTAGCTTTTTATCATTACACATACCTTAAATAGATTAAACAATCTGTATATTAGTATGAAGTGTGTCTTTTTTTTATTAGAAATGACTTTTTCAAACCATCGTGGCATAGACTCCACTAGAGTAGCACACATGTTCTTGATTTCATCATCTTGGAAACACACTAGTATAACCCTTTTTATCGTCTGATTTGTTGTCATACGATTCATCTTAGCTAAAAGGATTCTTGAGAATATGCCATCAGTTTTGAATAGGAATTAAGTCTGGAGAATTATCAAGCCAATTGAGCACTTTTATTTTACTTTCTGCATAAAAGTATGGACCAATTTCGAATTGTGACAAGGGGCCAAGTCATGTTGAAATGTTCCATCAAATGTTTCCATGAATGAAAACTTACTACACAAACTTACTACCAATCTTACTACTTAATATTTCTAAAAATTTGACAGAATTCATCATGTATTTCAGAGGAACTAAGCTTGCAAGGCGATTTGTTGTGAAAAAAACCCCCAAACATCTGTTTAGAAGGGTGTTTTACAATCTGTTGGATATGATCTGGCAACAAAGTTTCAGCTTCACTTTGTCTAACTACACTTGATTTGTATCCCTGCACAAATAAATGTTTCTTCACTCAAAATCACCTTCTTCCAGTCTCTAACAGTTCATAATTGGGATTTTTTGGCCCATTCTAAATGTTTTTTTTTAATCATTTTCTGAGTTTTTTTCCTCAGCCTTTTTGCATTAAGGCCGCTTTCTAGAAGCATTTTCCATGCAGTTAAGGTACTCACTTCAACACCATTATCCAATAAATCTCTTCAAAGGTCTATGCTTGTCATTCTAGGATTTATTTTGCTACTTCTCATTAAAATTTTATCAATTTTTGGAGATGCTTTCCACTTGCGTAACACTTAATTCGATCACACCAACTGCCATAGTTATATCTCAGTCATAGAAGTGTGTTCATTGAGAGTGATTTAATTTAGAACGGTTCCTCCAAGTATTATCCACCTTTGATCAAGAAAAAGTAATATGTCTTATACAGAATGCAAAATTGAAATTATTAGCTGCCCCACTGAAAGACTCATAACTGAGCTCCTGATACATTAAAATGAATAAATTATAGACAAAATCGGTCTGTTACACTACCTAAAGACAGACATAATGGGTTTCAGGTAGTTCAGGACATCACTAGTAATCACATACCAACTCAAACAAGAAAAACATGTTTGTTCCAATTAATTCGAACAGTATAATATAAGGATATTATAATTGTAACAACTAACATTATACTCAAACAGAAATGAAATATATTACAAAGGTTTCATGTCAATCCCTCAAGATGACAGTAAAAACTTGTGTTGCTGTTGTTAAGTAAAATCTAAAAGTAAAATAAAAACATTGACAATTGTATGAAAAGACTGAGCAAAATGTTGACACCCTTGACATCAGACAGCACCAGTTGACCAAAGTCTTAACTAGATCATGCCAAATACAATGCATAATGTTCAAAGTTTCAACAACTCTACACAGTTTTTAACTCCACATATACATATATTATTATATGTTGCAAGAATTTATAATGCTGTGTAAATAAAAGACAAAATTTAAACACATGCATAAAAAGTGTTCCTTATACATAAAAAATGTACCTCGCCAGATCCCCATGGAAATCCGGTAAGAAAGTTAGCAGCAACATATTTCTGCAGGTCTGTGAGCAATTGATTCCATGAAGTTACCCAATTTCTATGCAGCTGATTTCTAAAACAAAGGACACATAAGAATTTAAAAAAAAACATTTAAATAACAAATTGTATACTTCATAATAAAATAGTAATATAAAGTATATGAGATTTATTCAGATAATTATACTGGAAAGTATAAAACTAACATGGTTATAATTCTGCCTCATACAATTATATATGTACTTAACTATTAGATAATTAAATATATCTAGTTGCATAATAATTAAAAACTGAACCAAATTAATACTTTATTATAGCAGTGCAATGTATATAACAATTTAAATTTATATTCAAAACATTATAGTAGTCTTATATACTGCTCTTCTTACAGATGAACAAGAATGTCTGTAAAAAGGTATAATCAGCTGGGAAGAAGACTAAAAATTCACATATACAAACACAAAACTACAGATAAATTTTACTTTTGAGCAATTTCTAAATCATGGCTACCCCCATTTGAACAAGATCTTGTAAGATTTATTCAAAAATATACTCTCAGAGAGGAAGAATGCAATAAAAAGATTTAATGATTTCTTTATTACAAAGATTCCAATAAAGCAGGGGGATTAAAAAAAATTGGTTAGTAAAATACATCACATTTAATAACATAGAAAATATTTTCTGAAATGTGGATGAAATGCCTTAATTAAATCGTTTTAAAAAATGCATCTTTTTTTCATACATTAGTTTCACTGATATCAATAAATGTCCTTCACTTTTTTAAATGCCATTTTCCACAGCTAAAAACTACAAGCCAGTAAAATACGTTTTTGAAACCAGACATACACTTTACATAGTTTCTTAAAAAATATCTTCTTCAATTACCTTCAAAATAATAGCAAATCAAGATTGGTTTAACAGTTTTAAAAGACATTTATTACTGTGTCAATTGCTATATCTATTATCAATAATGATAAAATGTCCCTTAGTATATTAAAAATTTGCTTCTTTTACACTGAGAGGCAATAAATGTATAATTTTACTGTTCAAAATAACACAAAAGTTCTCATATATAATGATATCTAATTGGCAAATAAACAGATTAAATATGAATTTTTTTCAAACAGAATTTTCTAGAGTTAACAGAAAAATGATACACAGAATGACTTGTCGACTTCAACAATGACATTTTATAATTGATTTAATACTTAATTAAATTAAGTTGCTCTTATTTTCTTATATTTACGAATGTATGCACACAGCAATGTAACCACTAAAATACTTTTATTGAAGGTGGGGGTAAAATGTTCGAGATTAATTTTTTGTTCAATAATTTGTTGCATCCATCAGTGACCAGATGCAGCATCACTAAAACTTTCTTTAAAGGCTACTCTCAACAACCAAATTTACATGACTACTCTTAAAATTGGATTTAAATGAGAACACTTGGAGATAAAAACTGATTTAATGGGGTTTTAAGTAATAAATATACTTCAACATTGTGAGACCCTAATTTTGACTGCAAATTCTATTTCATACTTAAGTGTAAAAAAATAACTAAATCAAACAATTTTTTTAAAAATACTTATTAAAATTTAACAATTTCCGTTTTGAACTAAAACAATAGAAAAGTAAAATCACAATTTTTTTTTCAAACATCTGAAATGACACATATAGCAGATAACATGTACTTTTTAAAAACTGTTGACCACCCAAAATACAGCACTATGAAGGAAGTATTTGATCTGTATGAAATTTTCACTGTGTATATACAGTTATGAAATATGCAATTGATTTACATTTCAGGTCAAATGTCTATCAAGGGCATCTGCAGTGTCACAAACAAATATTGCACACAGGGAGAATAGAATGCTGTCTTCAAGTAGTGGAAAGAGGGTTTCTGATTTCCCGGTCTTTTGCCCTTCCCGGGGAATTCACGGACATAACAGTCTTTTATGGGAATGCATCGAAATTTTGAATAAGTTATGAACAAGCCATTTTTTAATTGGTATCAATAATAATGATATGGAATAAGTTTTCACATAAATGAGTATACACATTCCAAAAACTTATACTCATTTATATATTGAGCTAAAAATACACAAAATAAATTATGTTAATTATTCCCTTTTAAAATATGATTTTAGAGGAAATATAAGCATTCAAATTTATCTCTCAACCTATTTGATTGTTAACGACACAGAATAAAGTTAGAATTTTAGAATAAGGAAACTAAAATCTCGAAAAGAAATTTCACATTAAAAGATAACTAAAATTAAAGTTTTTTTTTCACTGTTTCATGAGCATTACAATTTCTCTAATGTTGCTAATAAAGGATAAATAATAATTAATACTTGGAAAGTTATCTGCTTCTGGAGTAATGATTATGTACATTAAAAATGCTAACTATTGTACATTGCTGGTCATTAAAATTGCAACACTATAAAGGAAAGCAAATACAGAAAAGATATTTATTGTACGTAAACAATAAGGCATGAACACAAAATGATTAAATTTGCAAGTTTGTGGATTTACATGGGCACAAAATTAGAAGAAAAATCCCCCCCCCAGCAGCTAAAACAGGACTTACCTGGTTAGGTATGGTCGAACACAGACAGAAATGGGCAACTCATTATATGTTCATCAACCATATTGGCTGGAGAGAGGTGGCGGGCCAGTCTCTCAACAACCCAAGAACAGATGTTTTCAATGGGTGACAAAGCTGGGGATCATGCTGGCCAGGGTAACAATCGAATACCCTGTATATCGAGGAAGGACAGAACACGACATGAATGTGTGGTCTTAGATTATCTTGTAAGAATGTGGCGTTTGGCAGGCCTTGAAAATAGGGCACAACCACTGGATGTAAGATGTCAGAAACGAACCACACTGCGTTCAAATTACCGTCGATCCGAACTAGAAATATGCATATTGTTAACCCAATGGTTGCCCAAACCATCACACCAGGTAAAGGACCCCTATGCCGATATCGAACGCAAGCAGGCAACGAGCGGTCTTTTTGGAGCCGCCAGAATACTGTATGCAGAACCCGGATTTATCTGAAAAAAATGTCATTGAGCTACACCTTTATCCACAATTGTCATCTGGCACACTAGAGTCGCAGTCTCACTCTATGCTTCATTGTCAAGAGTAATTGAAGTAATGGTAACCGAGCTAACAGTCTGCACTGAAGAAAACATGCTCATTTCCTGACTAATGGTCCATGTGGTTTTGCAGGGCCAACCTCATAATGTCTTGAGCGTCAGTCATGGAGGGCGTGAAGATCCTGCATGCTGTTCAGTATGACCCTCACCAATCCATCGATTCCATACTCACATGACAGTGGTTACATTTTTACCAGTGTGGCAGGGGATGTTGCGGAACGATAATCCCTTCTCTCGATAGGCAATGATCCTGCCTCTTATCGAATTCTTCCACTTGCTGGTAAGCATTTCTTATTATTAGAGGCAAAATACAATATTCTGAGTAAACTCAAAACCATAAAAAGTGCTTTCAAAATGAGAAATTGAAAACAAATTTTCTTTTATGTAGTGCTTTAAATATCGTTTCTCCCATTGCAATCTAAATGTGCTGAAATATACTAATCTTTTGCATATATCCCAAAGTCTTTTACCTTTCATCTGATTTATACTTGAATCAGATCATTCCTTCTTGGTGTTACAATATTAATGGGCAGGAGTGTATTGAGAAGATTTTACTTGTTTAATTGATTTTTTTGTTTATAGAATTACTACAGATTTCTGTTACATAGATATTTAAAGCAAGAATCTCACACAAAAGTTTGATTAAGAAAAATAATAATTAAGAAAAAAATTGACAATAATTTTTTAAAAACTTCCACCTTCAATACTTTTGTTCATTCCCTTCCACAAATTGCTGATCAACTAAAAAGCTTATAATGAAAAAAATAATGTAAGAAAAATATTAAATTAACAAATCAAATAACAGTTTTAATAAATAGTAGTGATGTTATCCTCAGACAAAAAAAATTAAGATATTAGAGCTGCATCACATTGAATGTGCTGGTACATTATTAAATGATGTTTCTTAAAAAACTAAATTTTCTTTTTACAAAGTGATGTTCAACAAAGAGGAAAACTGATCAAGGCAAATAGTTTTAATATTTACTTTTTCCTTTGGCAAATTGGATTGCAATTTTTCTTATATTACCTTTTTACCCACTACTGGAAATTCCAATGAACATTTCTCCATTCAAGGAATTCAAGATCAATGGCCACTATTTGCAACAGTGCAGTAAGCTAAAATGTATGAAAAATAGTTCTTCACTATTTCACAGTAACATGTCAATCCCGGGAATACAAGTATGAAAATCTTATGATTTTTTATGTGATTATCTATACTATTAAAATTCGAAGGTAAACAAACATATCTATGTATCGATCTTCTCATGAACCGCACCACACAGAAACTCTCCTAAAGTAACAAAAGATTGGGAATGACCCAAGGAAGCCGTTTGAACCATTTATACTCTAATCTTGCAATTAGTTAAAAAGATATTAATTAAAAACCTTAAAACACTTAATTGTTTTACCCCTGTTGGCTTTTTATTCCGTCGAGAGGCTTTTCAGATTCAGCTTAAAAAGTTCCAACTCATTGATGTTTTAAAAAAAAGTCATCTAATTTTTTCTATGGAACTCGGACAAAAAATAATTACAGAATCGGAAAGATCATTTGTTTCTCCACGATACGGTATAATTTTTTTTTTTTTACAAAGTAATGATATTTTCTATTTTTTCTAAAATGAGTCAAAATTTATACGTTTTTATAAAAATGATTTTTACATCGTTCCATTTGAAATTCCTTTCGTGTTAATGAATTGATATTCTTCACTAAAAAGTTCATGCTTCTCTCTTTTAGAATTAGTCATTTAAAAAATAAAAGTCGAAAACTTTTCTTTTTTTTTTTAAGATTTTTCAAAAAATACTAAAATTTTAATTAAACATTTGATAATTTCGTCATTTATGAAGATAATCTCACGAAACTTTTTTCCGTGTGTAGAACAATATTATCTGTAAAAAGATTGAAACAATTGCTAACAAATTACGGATTTCAAAATTTTTTTGTGTTTTTCATTTTTTTCCCCTTTTAGCGAGAGAATCGATGCAGTATTTTTGTTACATTTTTTTTGTTTAAAACTTACTGTAGTTTGCAATCGGATGTGTGAAGTTTGAAGGCATTACCTTAAAAAACATGCTCTTAAAATTTTTTAAAAAAATTTCATTGAAATATCCCTTTTGCATGAAGGTCACGTTACCTAATATGAGGATTCGCGTTGAGAAATGCGATGGCGGAAAGTGTGTGTGGGGGGGGGGG
>BMAV01005532.1:273064-303847 GCA_019973955.1 Trichonephila inaurata madagascariensis | reverse complement strand
TTGTTCCTGATATTTGCATACGCATGACGTTTCTACTGACTTACGTGTTCACTGTACTGGTCTCCAGACCTCCTTTTCTGCAATTTCATGGCTATGTGCTAAATTTTTACATTGTTGCTTAAGTTTTGCACACCAGTGTAAATTATCCTTCAAAGAAATCAGTCAGTATCTAGAATGTAACTAAGCAATGATGCAGATTTAAAATTGACAGATGCAGGAAGGAATGACTGACCAAAGGCACTGATTGAGCAAGCCTTATCAAAGCACTACACATTATGACCTGCATATTATGCATGTAACAGCAATGGGTTGCTCTATGACATCAACAAAGTTATCAGTTGCACCAAGTTAGGCGTCTGCACATAACATTTGACAGAATTTTCATCACAGTGAAATGTCTGCGAGGAATTCATTGCAGCGATTACTCTTATTTTGAAACAACAAGCGTTTACATCTCCAATGATGTACTGAATAGTACATATGGACAACCAATTGGCCCTATATTGTCTTTTCAGATGAATCTTGCTTCTGCCTGCAACACCGTGATGGTCAGATAATGAGTGATATACAATGATAGGCAAGATGGACAGTGTGAAGATAAGTTGCTCAATCGTAGCTTTATGCAATGCCAAATTGGTCCTGCACTTGAAGGACCCGTACCATGTTTGGAGGTGATATTGGATTGGATTAGACTCCTGCCCCCCTAGTACTTATTGCGCATAAAATGATTAGCCAGCACTGTATCTCTGAAGCCTGTTGTCCTCCCATACCTTTAGAATTTGCCTGCAGCTACATTAACAAGACATCCAGAATTCTTTCATTCAATGTTAAGGTATGTAACAGCCCATGTTATGTAGTTATTACCACCCATGGCAGCAAAACTCGATATTGATTTCATTATTTTCCTCACCTAGCATATTTATTTTTTAATCAACATCACATGCTGAAGCAACCTGAGGACTATTTGTAATGGACGTAGTAATTCAGAGCCTTAGTCAAACACAATGAGAACAAGCCCAAAGTTAGCACTTTACTCTCCAAACTTCCACAGTGTCAACATGAAAACTTAAAAGTCAACAAATTTCCTGCAGATGAGTCTATATATGATGGGTCTTCAGTGGCATCAAGACTCAAACCCTTGACATTACAAAAGCAACACAGATAATGAATTCATAACTATGGTCACACCCAGCTACAGTGACCACCTGTAACAGGCTATATTTTCAATAATTTCACTTTTGAGCTGTATAATATTTCCCTAAAAAAACTTTGTTTTTAAATCTTTTGTCGTCCTTGGTTTTGCATTTTGGATAGTCCAGCAGCATAGTATATAATTAATAGTTAATTTTTTTTTTCCAAAACACCCTTACAATTTCAAAAAATAAATTTTTACTTTAAAATACTTCAAAATTATTTTTAATATTTAAAACAAGGTATCACTAAAATTAGAGTATCTAGAACTACGGATACAGCAGCTATCTTAAGATTAATGTTCCTTTAAATATAATATATATCATTAAACGCAGCCAGAAAAATGCATGGCTTTCCCCCCCAAAAAAATAAATCCAGCAAATATATATATATTTCATTTATAAGCCCCTTTTCCCTCAAATTACATGACAGCTTCTGATAATGGACCTCAACATTTGAAACTATACTCACAGGAAAATATGACTACACCAAAGCAGGTATCTGATCAAGATCCACACTCAGGAAAAACCTCTATAAAGCAAAATGATTTCCAGCAAATTTCACACAATGCTTTATTTTATTGAAAATGGGAGAGTATAAATTTTGTTTCAAATTTCAGAAGCTTTATGTAAGTTTAAAAAAATGAGTTGCAGAAGGAATGAACACAAAACAGGAACCAAGTGACTAAAACCACTTTAAATTTCATCTATACTAATAAAAGAGGCGATTAGTTTAACATAAAACAAAACAGCCATAAGCATTTTCTTTTAATATAACCTCAGGATCTTACTAGGATTATAACTTTAAAAAAAAGAAGAAAAATTTAAATCAATAGCATTTAAAATGCAAACAGTTCCTCCTTAAGTAACAATTCTCCTTTGTTTAATTAGGGCTTCAAGACTCAGAAAAACTAAAGTGATCTACCATTCTTTCAATGAGCTTTATTTTTTTGATAAAAACAAGTGATGCTCCCAAGGATAAGGGCTGTCTATTTTCTATTCTTTTCTTTGCCATATTTTATTTCACCCTTTGATGTATAGTATAGTTGAAATCACACAGACATATGGTTTTTATAAAGTAAGGAGTGTTTGATGTAGTCAGGCCAAATACAATGATAGTGCCAGTAAAATTAAGTGATCAACTAATTAAAAAAATACAAAATGTTTTACTTAAACAAAAGAAAAAGAGAATATTTTATTTCAATTTCCCCACTCCTCCCTGGAAGAAAGGTACATCAGATTCTAATTTATTATGTTTTCAAAAGTTTTAAAGTTATGTTTTCAGACCTATTATAAGCCTAATTAACAAATACAGAGTTTAAAAAGAAAATCAAGCTGAAACAGTATATAGATATTTACAATTTTAAAAATAAACTAACTCAAACTCAGTGGTGCAACAGCCCATGAGGGCCAGGGCCTACTGTGCCCAACCCAGTATACATGACCATTGAGTGCTGAGGTACATGAGCAGACGTCCTGGTCAGGTGGTCAGTCTGAAGCAAGACCCCCAGTGCTTAAGTCTTCAAGCAAGCTTCGTACTCATTTATCGACCCACTGCAGTAGGGATGAAAGGCTGAGTCGACCTTGCCCAGCCAGGGAAAAGTACCTAAACCTGTGGTGTGTGGATACACTACCACTCGGCTTTGTTTTTAAAAATAAACATTTTTTAAATATAATAGGAACGATTTTATTTCAAAATACTAGATTAAATTTGAAAGAAATACATCAATTCCTTTCGTTCATATCCAATTGCAGAAAAACTCACAAAATATTTTAAAAATACAGTGCCAGTGAAAAATGTTATTATACAGAAATTTAATGTTACAATTAAAATTGTTAAAAAAAAAATCAAAATTTAAATAAATGTACAAAGTATTGCCTACCCTTTGTTGTTTGACAACACTCGATTTGCATAGTATTCACCTGCCTCACGAGCATCTTTGATGTATTGTGTTGGAGCAGGTTTCTAATGGAGAAATCACATTATTAAACATTGATACATTTCTCATAATTCGTACAAAGCAAATACTTTATTAAACTTTCAGAAACTTTTTGTGCATTCACTGGAAGGTAAGATTTTCTAGAAGTATATGGATGTATGCATAAGATTAACCCTGATGCACTAAAACAGTTTTAAATTTGTGTACTTTTATACTCGAAATCCATTTGCATTTGGAAGTCACTCTTTCAAGAATATTTTAGATTTTTATTTCATTAATGAATGTAAAATTAATAAATAAAATCCAGACCTAAAAGTCTACTTCAAACAGGAAAATTTTTTAAAGCTAATATAAGAACACCTTTACACGCAGTCATTTATGATATACCTTACTTAAAGTTTAGAGAGACTAATACCCAAATTAACATTTTTTTTTATCTCTCTAATAAATAAAAAAACATCTTTCCTTAAATTTAATTAAAGGGATAACAGCTGGGTATCCATCCTGGTGCAGTTCAAATATGACTGTTAATCAAACCAATTTTTGAACTAGCCATTTGTCATTAACAGTACATGAGAAAAATATGGAGACCAAGTGAATTGGAAGCAGTATATAAAAAATGATTTGTATACAGCAGTGAAGTCAAAATAGTACTTATCACAAACATGACCATGTTTTCATCCAGTGCACTTACTCAAGGAATATCTATAATACTGACAGAATATTTTTTGCTGTATTTTCATTAGTTAACTCAAAGTTTGAGATTGTGTATCTCTCATGCTTAAATGGTGACTAAAAGGTCTCTCCTGATGGTATCCTAAACAAATACCCATATTTTTTCAACAGTGAGTGAGTGAATATTAACGTCGCACTGTTCAGCGACACGAGGGCTTTTGGCGACAGACCACGTAATTTTGATATATGGTCAAGTGACGTGGACAACACCTGAGCTAGCACCCCCCCCTCCTATTTTTCCTACAGAAAACAGAAGTAAAGATATATCATGATCTTATCAGCAGGTTACCATAGTCAGATTTCTATTTAAAAAAACAAGCTGCAAATCTCATACAATTAATTTGGATTTCCAATGAATTGCTCAAGGATACTCAAAAGAAAACCTTCTTGTATATTTTCTCTCAGTTATGTTTTGGTACTTGAAATAAGACTTTTTGACTTACAGAAATTCAAATATTTTTTTATATGTATCAAATGATATGCTACTTTACTATTAGCTGTAGCAAGAATTTTTTAAAAAGTTCAAGGAATATAAAATGAAAAATGATGTTCACAAAGACTATTAATTTATATGGTTATTGTTTCATTGTAAAGACTTGACATTTAATGTAAGCAAGCTGGGAAGTATATAAAAAATTATCATCAGGCTCCAGAAAGATGTTAACAGAACCATGTTGTAATGTCCTTAAAAATTATATTGGATCAGTAATTTCAATTGAAAACTCCATTCAGATAATTAGCAGGATAGAAGAAAAACACACTTGAGCTTTTAATTCATATCACTAAACAAATATGGGAAGGGAGAAAAAAGGAAAAGTCACCATTTAAGCATGAGATACACAACCTCAAACTTTGAGCTAAAAGAAAAGAATGCAAAATATTCAATAATATTAACTTCTGGTACTTACTTTACCCGTTTGAAATTCCACTTTCAACACTATAATGCAAGTTCACAAAAGTAATTCTTAAAACACACACTTTGATTAATTATACAAAATAAAATTTGAAAAATTTCAATGCACTGCTGTATGTCAAGCATGTGAATACCACAGAAAAATTCAGAAGATGCTTTGATCAATGCTCTTTCATAAGTTAACAATAAGAATTATTTTAAATGTTGAAGTAAAAATACATGATGTTGAATTTTTCCTCAATACAAAAATACACAATACATACTAAAAAAAAAGATTTTTAAGCAGTGATGTTATTTAAAAATATGTCACAGGCCTTTAATTTCAAATGACATACACAGTCGGACCTCTATATAATGAAGTCACTAAATCCCGAAAAAAAATGTTCGTTATATGAAAAATTTGTTCTATATAGGTTCATCTTTCAATTTTCTTTCTATATAAACCACATAAAACAAATTTTAAATTTATAAACACTATATATTAAAAAAAGTAATTATTTATATTTTTTTGTAAATTAGTATATATTTATTTTATACATCTTATCTATCAAAAAAAGAGAAAAAGAAAGTAAAATTGCAAGAAAAGTTTCTTGACGCCATTATCCACTTCCTGAAGACAAATGTTTTCTTTGATTCTCAAGCACTTAATTTAACATTTTGGAGATACAAGAAACAAAGCTGCCAGGACGACTGATTAACACTAAAAATGAAGGGAGTGTAGTTCAAGGAAACAGGGACATGAGAAAACTCCGAGGGTGAAAGGGGACATTGAAGATGTTTACAGAGAACTGGACAATGGGTTGCACTTCTTGAATAAAATGCTCAGAATTCTATTGCTCTCGGCGAGTTAGGCATATAATTTATGTCTGCCTTAAAGTATATTAAAAGAGAATAATTTGAAATGCCCAGAAATACTTTAAAAATAGGGAGCAAAAAATTGTTGGAGGAAGTCATTGAAGCCATAAATAATCTAAAAAACAACAAGGTACCCAGCCTTGACGCTATTCCATCTGAGCTACTGAAAAATGGAGGAAAAGAAACTTCTAAGAGAGTTAACAACTTAACTCAAACAATTTGGGAACAGGAAGTAATCCCTAAGGAATGGAAAATGAGTATAACTCGTGCGATACATACAAGGGAATTTGGAATTGACATGCAAAATATTTTTATTGATTTTAAAACTGCTTATGATAGCATCAACAGAAAGGCTCTTATTTCAGCCATGAAAGAGTTTAAAATTCCTGACAAGTTATTAAGGCTGATAAGCCTGACATTAAGTGAGACAAAGATCATACTCAAAGTGCAGAATGATTTTTTGGACCCATTAGAAATAAAAAATGGCGTTCAACAGGGAGATGCACTGACGTGTCTTCTATTTAATCTAACACTAGAAAAAGTGGTAAGAGATTCCAATATCAATACCAGAGGTAATATTTTTAATAAATCGATACAGTTGTTGGCTTTTGCTGATGACATTGATATCAATGCTCAAAAACCCACCACACTAAGACAGGCCTTCTTATTTTTAGAGAAAGAAGTGATCTCAAGATGGGACTGAAAATCAATGCGAATAAGAACAAGTACATGCCTTGCACTAAATAATGTTTTAACAATTCCCACTTTAAAATTGAAGAGTATAGTTTTGAAGTTGTTGACAGATTCACTTAGTTAGGTTCAGAAATTAACAATAGAAATGATTGTACTACTGAAATCCAAAAGAGAATTACTATGGCTAATAGATGTCTTAATGGAATAGGAAATTTTTGAAAACAAATTTGATCGAAAAACAAAGGTTCTATTGTATAAGTCTTTTAAGATCAGCATTAACTTATGCATGTGAAACTTGGTCCATGTCTCAAACAAATGAGAACATGATAAGTATCTAGGAAAGGATGATTTTAAGATTCATTTTTAGAGGAATTCAGGAAAATTGAACACAGCGAAGAAGATCAAGTTAAGAGCTCAATCGATCATATAAAGAATGTGACATTGTTAACTTCATCAAAATACAATGAATTAAATGGGCAGGTCACGTTATCAGAATGAACAAAGACCACACCGCTAAAAAAGTCTTCAATGCTCAACTATTTGGCACACGAAGAAAGGGCAGGCCAAATATCAGATGGATTGGTGGCCTAGAAAAAGATCTCCTAGTTTTAAGAACTAGGAATTGGAGATCACTGGCAGGAAGAACATTGGCTTGGAAAAGGCTTCTTGAGAAGGCCAAGGCTCACCCTGGGCTGTCGTGCCACTGAGAAAGGAAGGAAGGAAGCAAAAAATTGAATCATATGAGAAAAAGTTCATTATATAGAAAATGCACTTTGCTATTGGGAGGTTATTTTACGAAGAAAACCGTGAAATGTTCTTGGTTCCAGGAAAAAGTTAGTTACATAGAAAAATTCACAATATAGAGGTTCGTAATATGGAGATTCGACTGTAACTGTGTGAGGAAATACAAACTACTTTCACTTTAAAGTATTCAATTTCAGTTAATTCATTTCTCTATGCATATGATTAAAAATTAACTTTATGGAAAATCTCTCCTCATCCAATTACTTTAAAAAGTATTAGAAATACTGGCTTACTATATCAAACAATTTAAGAAAATCATCATCAATTTACTGAATTTTCCTGATACTCAATAGGATTTTATTAAATATAATTTGCTTTGAATTATTAGTTAAAAATTATAAAAGAAAGACATCTTTTGAGTATATTCAGTAAAGTTGTGTGTCTTTAAAGAGATATCATTTAGAATGCAATGTTTTCTTTTCAAATTTCAGAATAATGCTTCTCGTGCATATAGTCAATATTTCTGTAAGTCTAGTGAAATTGACTGAAAATTCAACAAGTCATAGGTAAAAGAATCAGGATTTTGTCAAGAAATGTCTGTATCTGTATGAATGTAAGTGCTACTTTTACAAAAATGCACAAGAAATAGCTAGTTAAACATTTTGTGGCAGTAGCAAATAACTTTCTGCTTTTCATAATAAAGAATTATGTGAATAATACTTTTTCCAATTCTTTAATGGTCCTCTTAATGTGCAAGACACTGATACTTCACTAGAAAGTTAGTTCAAACCCTTTTGTCACGTATTTCCCAAGAAATTTGAAGAGAAAATAGTCTAAAGCTACAGCGCCTCATGTGTTTTGGATATATAATGAACATAAAAAATATTTATAGGAATAACATACTGGGAAAAATATAGGGGTAAAATACACTAGGGAAAAATTAGCTTTAATTATGGAGACACAAGGAATCAAATCACATATATCCCACTTAAGTATTCAAAAAATTATTTCTCATTTTAATAGTGAATAAAAACAATTTATCTAATGGGCATATTGAAAATTATATGCGGAGGATTGGTGTTATATATCCTTCCTTCCTCAGAGGCTCAACAACCCAGGGTGGGCATTGGCTTTCACAAGAAGCCTTTTATTGGCTAGCATTCTTCCTGCTAGTGTCGTCCAATTTTTAGTTCTCAAAGGTAGAGATCTTTTTCAAGGTCATCAATCCATCTTAGATTTGGCTTGCCTTTTCCCTGTGTGCCAATTGGTTGGGTATTGAAGACTTTTTTAGTGGAGTGATTTTCGTTCATTCTGAAAACTTGGTCTGCCTATTTAATTCATTGTATTTTGCTGAAGTTGACAATGTCAGATTCTTTACATGAAAAATAGAGTTCTAAATTTGATCTCTGTGTTGTATACAAGGATAAAATATCTGGATATTTATGTTATAATTTTTATACATTCTGAGAATTACCCAGGCAATTGTTATTTACATAGCAAATTACTACTAAGAGAATGTGATTATAGAAAAAACCCTATGTGACAAAGACTCTAAATACACTACATATTTTAAGTTTATGGTTCACCTGTAAAACTCACTAAACAGACCATAAATTATCATTTGTCAAAGGAATGTAGGGGTAGAAACATGTATTGTTTTACAACAGTAAGAGGTACTTGTTTCATTTTAAACCTTCCTTCATAGTTTACATGAACTTATTTCTAATTACCTTACTTCAAAATTGATGCTGAAATTATAATAAAATATGCATTTAAAGTGAAAAAAGGAGGACTCTCTATTCTTCCAATTTTTCAAATATTGGAAGCATTTTTGGATCATTTTAAAGTGGGTATGAAAACTTAAGTGAGCTGTCTCAAAACTGAGAAATATTCTCTGCTGTACAAAAAACGTTTTAAATGTCAAATTTCATCTCTAACCAAGAAATATTTTTTACTTTAGGCAATGTTCGTTAAATGTCCTTTCTTGTCCTGCATTTTACATTTAGTATGACTATAATTCTTATTTTTTTTTAACATCACTTAACATTACTCTGTAGTTATTTTCTATAGAATTTAGGGATCAAATTAAAAGAAATTGAACTTTATGAATATAAATTAAGTAAAAAAGAAAGACTTTAAAAGAATGTTATAAAACCCAAGGCATTAGGAAAAATAAAAGACAATTGCACCCATTTGATGCAAAAAATGTGTAGCTAAATTTAAATAGAAAAAGATCCAGAAACGAATTTCAAAAATAAATTGCACATTGAAATGGGTAAAAATAAAGACATTGGCACAAAATATATACAAACTAGCTGGTATACCCATTCTTCGCACGGGTGGACTGAAAAATTAAGCAACATAGATTGAAGGATAAAGAAGTTTTTTTAATGAGTTAATTTTACGTTAATTGCAAATTAAACAAAAAAAGCTTTTTGCATATCTCAACTGAACAAAAAAAGAAAGAAAAACACCTTTGTTAAATTTTAAGTATGTAGATCTAATATCAGATAAAAAGGATTTTCTTTTTTTTTATTTATAACTCCCCATAACACTCTTGAGGGTCGATATTTGAAAATACCTCCCTAAGCTGATCTCTGCTCAGCAAAAGTAACATATTGTTTAAAAGTTTTGTGTAATGAACGCTTAAAATAGTGTAAATAATTTATACATCTGAAAATGTAATACATTAATATTACTTTATGTTGTATTTATTTTATGTTAAAATTGTAACATTCGCAAAGCAACGCCATTTCTTAAATAATAATGGCTATTCAAAGAAAAAGATAGCGAAATGTTAATGATAGAGTCAAGTTGGCAAATGTCTAGCTACTTTCATATAGCTAGAGCTTTATTAGAGCTTTGTAAGACCCGTCGTGTAGGGGAGCGATGCACATTAATGCTTTATCTACCACATTATGATTTACTGGGAACTAATTTGATAACGGGGGTAATAGCGCCAAGTGCTGCTTGGCGTGATCCTTATCACGCCAAGCAGCGTTTCTTGCTGCTGGACTGAAATCCAATATGGCGGCCTAGCGGTAGTTTAATGATACACAATTTTAAAGAAATGTTTTGAAATACATTTAAATGTATTTCAAATAAAGGATATAGGAAGAGATTGAGAATAACCTAGATCAATCAATAAATAATGATTAATATGTAATAAAAAGTAGCATGTACTAATAGAATTATAAGCAGCATATAATAAGCTCATATTATTTTATCGTAATTTTATGTAATATTCATATAGTACGATTATATAACGGTTATTAGAAACAATAATCATAATATAATTAAATAGTAATTATTAAAAAGAATAATCGTCGAATTGTAAAAAAATAAAAATAATGCACAAGAGAACTCGTAATACAGAACTATAAATAAATAACATAAGAATAGCTATAAATAAACAACAAAAATAGTTATAAATTAAATAACAATATTAATTATAAATAAACAACAAAGTATGTAGTAATATTTATAAATAAATACTAAAAGAAACAATTATAAGTAACGAATATTATATGATTATTACACATAGTAATAATTGCATTTTTTTTTCATTATGAATAAAATAATTACATAATGTATGTTAAAAGTAATTTAGAATATCAATTACAAAGTAGTGAAAGCGTGCAATATGAAACTTGCACTGTAAGTTCCTTCAACGAATTTCATCGAACAAAGAACGTAAAAAAAAAACATTTTTAAAACGAAAATAAATTATTTATAGCGATAATTAAAAGCACAACACTTATTCTTTTAAGAAAAAAATATTCTAGAACTCACTCATTTTAGAAATATCCATATTCGAAAGTAGCCCATAATTAAACAGAAGACGCAAATAGAAAAATTAAACTGAAAATAGTTAAGTTTTTAAAGATATCGTCTGAAATTAAAGGGTTATAGCGGAAAAAACGAATAAAAGTTATTTCTAATATACGTTATCCCCATGGCAACCACATCGACAGACGATGAAAATATTAAGGTAACCATATTGTAATATTATCGCCCATCTTGGCGAACATAAACAACAGCTTGGCGCTACTACCCCCGATATCAAATTAGCACGATTTACTGCAGTTTTTTCATACAATATTTTTTTTTGGATCACTACATTGAAAATTAAGGGATATACATAAACAAAATACTCCACTTTGGGAAATTTAATCCTTTAGAGCTAATAAATTAATTAAAGATATTCCACTGTGAAATTAATTATATACACTGTTCACTTAAAATAAATCGTCAAATCGTTTTCTAAGGTCTTCATTAACATACAAAAACATAAGACACTTAAATTTTGACATAAACTATTTATTTGGGACAAAAATAATAATCTTTGCAATGCGCTGAAAACGCAATATTTGCTACAAAACTATTCGCTTTCCCCGCTAAAATACTCATCACAGAACCCGTGCTGCCATATATCATGGAAGAGTGGATTTCAAAGAATATTCCTGCTAAGTATTGGTAGGATATTCCTTCTAAGTTGGTGTGGTTCTAGTTACGAGAAGGGGGTTACAGCTCAGGTGTCGTCCACGTCACTTGACCATGGTTCATAATTACGTGGTCCGTTGTCAAAAGCCCTCGTGTAGCTGAACAATGCGACGTTAATATTCACTCACTCCAAAAAATACAGTACAATAATTATTTTTATACTTAAAAATGCAATATCTGCCTATTCAATTAAAATTATAGTGTTATAATTAACTACTAACCACAAACAAATTTTGAAAATTTGTCCAAATGATGTACTGTGAAAGAGAAAGTTTATTTACTTTAAGGACCAGAATCGATAAAAGCATTTGTTTTGAAAAAAGATCAATTTCTTACTACCAAATGTGCATAATAAAATCATAAAAAAAAAACATTCACACACAAATAAAGAGATTTATAACAACCTCTCCCTTCAAAACCTAGTTTTATTCTGAAATTAAAAAAATAAGGGATTATGCTGATCACAGGAATTAATTAGAAGCGAGTGCCTTGCGTAGCCAAAACAAAAAGTGTTTCTTCACAAATAAAATATAGATATATAATGTAGAGGGCTTTTTGCAGCGCACGGCAGAAATGCTTGCAGATGGCAGAATTTTTTCCTACTTACTTGACAAATATCGTTATATTTTGGACACTTCCCATAATATCTTTATAAATTACAGCCTATGCTATAAATTATAGTCTATGTGTTATTCTGATGTATAAGCTATATTATTGTAAAGTTTCATTAAAATCCATTCAGTTGTTTTTGTGTGAAAGACAGACAAACATCCTCACAAACTTTCGTATTTATAACATATATCTAGATGAGAATAAAATGCATAAAGAATGAACATACATGCTATACTTAAAAATTAGTATATAAAAGATATTCCATAAATTAAAATAAAAAATTAAGTAATTAATAGTTTCAAAAAGAAAAAGATCTTGCAATGTTTCTTCCAGAAATATATATATATATATATAGCAAAAATAATAGCTATTTAGTATCAATCAGGGCTTTCTAATAATTTTGTACTTGACATTCTTATGCTGACTTTCTAAAAAAATCAATGCATCCAGAAATTTTTTCAATTATTCAAGCCTATAAAAATTCAACAATTTGAAGCCTAACGAAAATTAACTCTGTGGTAAATAACATAGAATCCCAATATTTTCTATTATAAAAATAAATGCTAAATACAGAAAGATGCACTCATTTTATATTTTATCATCAATCAATTAGCTTTTCAAAATTTATATATTATATTTTAACTACTTGGTAAATTTCTACTAACAAGATGCTTGGCAATTTTCACTTTCCTAATTATAAACAAAGGATGTTTTGAGTGTGAGATTTACTATATAAATATTAAAAGAAGTTTGAATCACTAAAAATCATTTTAAACCATGAGTTAAATAAAGGCAATCTAGTGGAATATAAAATTGGAATACTTGAAAGTGGTCTAAAATAGAAAAGTATCTTGGAGTTGTAAATTTAATCCCGTCTACTAATAAATCTATTGCAGGTGCAAATATATCGACAATAAGTATGTGACTGTACAGAAAATTGTATTTTCAAAATTTATTAAAATTATGAGTGAATTAAGTTATCTTATCACTTTTTCCATGGTAATTTTTTCATATTTTTTAAAAAATTAATATTAAACATACTATTATTAAACTGAAAGAAAAGAATTCAGACACATTAGTATGTATACTCAAATCACATTTTCACTTACCACATTGATCCAGCCAAGAGCCAGGATAGCTTCTCGAACAGTTGCAAAATGATTAGAAAAACTGCTGTCTTTTGGGCCTTCTCTAGTTTCCTGATAGAAAATGGGACAATAATAAGCGATGAAGTAAAAGGTACCAAAAATAAAAATTTAAGAATTGCATAACTAATGGCCACATATATAAAAATCATAACTTTTAAAAGCAAATTTCAATCCTAATTTGTAAAAATATTTGGAAAGGTCTATCATATTTTAACAGTATTTTTAAAATCTTAAATTCAAAAATTTATTTGCTTTTTCTAAAATACACAGTGATCCTAATTTTCTTTTAATCTTTCTCAATCCATAATAAGACACAAAAAAAAATACCAATAAAAAATGAAAATGTAATTTAAAACATTTTTAGCTAATTCAAAACAGTATAACTTACAACAATTTCTCGAATTCCATTAGCATATGCTTTCATTCTTTCGCTATCCTGAAAATATAAGCGCTATGAGAAAATTTACAAAAAAATTATAAGTACTTTAATAATTTATTAATATTTTAAAAATTTATCTGCTTTAAGAAAATTAAAAACCATAGAATGATGGAATGTACAATAAGAAATATGCTCTATATCAGGGGTGTCCAACACGCGGGCCGACATTACGTAAGTTGCAGCCTGCCTACTCTTTTGAAGTTTTTTAAATATCAGGTTTTTAAAGTTTTTTCATTTTGAAATTTATTTAAGGGGAAATTTATATATATAAATCTACAATGCATTTGCCTGTTAACTGTTCTTGTTTTAAAATAAATCCTTTTTAATAATATAAAAACGTCCTTTAGATTAAAATAGATTTATATTTTATCAAACAGGTACGTTTGATATTACTATAATACACTACTTTTTTAATAAATTTCGAATTGTGCATTATGCATATCCTTTACTATGGATGGTACATGATTCTATGTGGGCAACTTTAATTTCTCCTCCTCCTTTTCTGTTTGGAGTGCCCAAAAAAGCAAGAAGCAGTCAGTGTTTTTTAAAGTTTAAAAAAAATATTTAGGACGGTTAAGATAGAAGGCAATGTATACTTAATCGTTTGAGAATGACAGCACAATCAAATTTCAACAATGAGTAACGAAAGATCCATTAAAAAGGAACTCCGTAATTTTCAAGAAAATGGCAACTGTAATATTTTAAACATTATTTGATCATTTTTATTATATTATATAAAAATTATTATATTATTTATGTCTGTATACATGAAAAATAATAAAAACAATAATAATAATTCATTTTGTTTTAAATTTTCACTCTAATAAATGTTTTTTTGTTTCTAAATCTGACATAAATGTACATATTTTTATGTGCAGCCCGTGAGATTATAATGTTTTTCCGAAGTGGCCCACAAGGTCATTTGGGTTGGACACCCCTGCTCTATATATTAGAAATGCATATGAAAATAAATGTTAATTAATCGAAAGATCCATCTTATAAAATTAAACATATGTAATAAAAAGATTTTTTTTTTTGTCTTTGCAAATCCTTTATACAAAAAATTGCAATACAATTTCTATTATTAATTATGAACATAAAAAAATGTTGAATAAATAACTTTTTTTAAATTTCACATTTTATATTTTATCCATTTAAAAGGTCTTGGATGAATTTTTAAATAGGGAAAAAACCACTCAATGCATCAATATAAGCAACTAGGATATAAATATTTTTAAAAAATTGTACTTGACTTTTTAGAATTTGAATATTTAGAACATTGGACATTATTTCTGTAAATGTTTTAACATGAGCTAAAAAAAATTCATATTGAATTATACCATGTTGTTTGGTAAAATTGTTTGTAAAAACATCAATCATACCATAGGAGGCTGAGCATTTCGTAGGCCAAACTGTATAAGTTCAAGGTTTTTCAGAAAAGCTCCTTTTACCTTTCCGGCCTAAGTATTCAAAGAGAAGAAAAACATTTAATGAACCATGGTGTGTGAATTATGTTTTTAATGAAACTAAAAGAAACAGAACTTTTGTAAGATAGATTTCTTCAGAATTATAGAGTATGATGTAAAAATTATTATTATTCACCTTTATATTTTAAGCACTAGGCAGAATCTGCTTTTCTTTCACCAGGATGGAAATTTTCAAATTTTGCTTAATTTAGCAAAAAAATTTAGCCACATTACACACAATTTTATTAATTATTCTATGCAATCTACAAACTACAATTAAAAGTTCAAATTCATCAGCAATTTTTTTCAGATATGGAAGATTGATATAGAATTATAAGTACAATGAAAACTTTATTGAAAATTGAAAAATTTTTTAAACATTTTAAAGAAATCTAGATTTCCTCCACAAGTTTAGCCCAGGGAACGGCAACCTACGACATTGATTGAATATTAACGTCGCACTGTTCAGCTACACGAGGGCTTTGCATGCATGCCACATGTGGCACGCGATACAATTCTCAGAGGCACACTGCACTACTCTACAAATTTGTCAATTTTTGAATGGATGGAAGTTAATAAATTTGTAATGGACCTTATTTGACAAACATCTTCAGAATTGAAACATTTATAGAGTTATGAAAAAATCTGTGTGAAAGATAAATAACTCTGAAGATAAATTTACTGCTATTTTGTAAATTACTAAATGCCATTACTGGAGAGATTTAACTGTTTGAAGAGAGAAAATTGTGTGCAATCTGCTTTCCCTTTTTAGTTCTACATATCTAAGTAAAAAATCTTTCTTTGTGGATGAAAAATATTCTGAGTCTGTAAGGAAATTTATAACAACTGAATGCTTAAAATCATCTCAAATTGAAATTCACAAATTATACATCTGATTTTTGCGATATGGAAGTAGAGCTGAGCAAACACTAAGTTTGCACATACTGACATTTTGTGTGTGTGTGTGTGTTTATCTTTTTTATTTAACTATAATGAAGGGAAATATTTATATTTTTTGTTGTCTATTTCTTATTTTAATAAATATATTTAAAAATACATAGTATATATACAACTTAAATTTTTTTAAATTTTTGTTTAAAAATAGTTAATTTTATGCCGTTTATTTTTTGCTGAGAAATATCTTAAAATGATGCAAAATTAATACATAATAAAACTGTAAATATCTATATTATTGACCTCTATTCTCTAACTCTGCATGCATTTTATTAAGGAAATTGAATTGTTTCAAAAATATCCTACTGGGAGGCACACTGAATCATATTGGTTTGGCCCGCCACAGCTAAAAGGTTGCCGACTCCTGTGGTTTAGACATTCCAGTGGTTATGCAACAGGACTTCTTCCCTCTTTGGTTTTATTTTCTGTATACATTTTTTAGCACCATTTAATTTTTGTCAGATTCAATTGCTTCATATTTGATATAAAAACTATTATCACCAGACAATTCCCTCAAATTTGAAATTAGTGTTCTGTATCCATTATTTTTTCCCCATCAATGGTAGTAACTAAATTTGGTCCAAGAGGAATCTGCAGCTGTCTGGTTTCCCTACAGGATAATCACAGTAGCAGATTGCAATTAGTAAAAAGGTCCAGAGAGAAGAGAAGAGGGGAGTGGAGTGAAATGAATTTGTAAACTACTTTTTTTCATGCATATCTTTCCTCTTTATATTTTATCTATTTATTAATTTTTAAGTGATTATTCTTCAGTCACTTTTCATATTTGGTTCATAAATAATTAAGTAATTTTTTAAAAAATGGAGATATTAATGAAATAATTCTTTAAATCTTTGCAAAAATTACAACAAATCTAACTATATTTTATTCTTAGAATAACTTAAATTACTTCAGAAAATGTTCATATGAATTTCTGTATCTTTTTGAATTTTAGAACCAAAATTTGCCAACAAATTTTTTATTATACATATGCACATTACAGTTAATTAAGCTTTAGCACAAGTAATCATGCATTTCCCCTCTAAGGCCCATGGAATCATACATGTGATTGTGCTTTCCCTTTTCCAAGGCCCATGATCACACTGGTGATTTGAGTTTGGAACATTTTTATATTAATTTTCACAAGGTACTAGATGGTGGCTAAAGTCCTTTTTTTCCCCAATGTTTCACAAAACTTTGAGCTTCAATATGTGCTTTAAGCTTTGAGTTTTATTTAATTAGATCCGGAATATTCATGAGTGCAAACTGCATCACATGTTTAACACTTTTGAGGGAATGGGACATTTAAAGGTTCGTGATTTATTGTACTCTGGATTTCTGTTTATATTTTGACTAATTTGAAAACTTATTAGCTTTTGGGGCATCACAGACATTCACAATAATAGTTTCAGTATTTATTTTACTTTTGTTTATTTTTATTTTGTTCAGTATTACAACAATAATTTTTATTCTCAAAAATGTTCAAAAAGAAGGTATTCATAAAACAAACAATTCTTTTTCGTTGTTATTGCAGCCACAGTTAAAACCATAAGAACAGAAAACATAATACTAATGTGATACTATAAAGATGTGAGAAAGCTATAAGGATTAATTTAAAAATAAAAATGCCAGAATGTATTTTGTAAGTTTTGTGTCTATTTTATTTTAATCATCATGGTGAAAATAGTGAAGAGTACTTTTATTAAAATAAAAGTGTTTTTTTTAAAACTTGCATTTTTTTTAAATATATAGCGAAAATTCTAGGACTATATTTTCAGATGTTATCAAAGTAAATTGTAAACTTTAGCATATTTGATTGCATCAAAGATTTAATATGAATTTTTTAAATGAAATTAGGCTTAGCAGTGAAATTCCCCTGGTCCTATACATGCGTATACTCTAGGAATGTGTGAGCCTGGGGAAACTTTTCTTTCTCCTTTCGCGGGTGGGTAATCCTGAGTTTATTTACCATTGGTATATTAATTAGGGTTGATTGCTTCAATCAATAGTAAATTTACAGCAAAACAAAGGAATTCATAACATCTTTGAAAAATTATGTATAACGCTGATGTTCAAAATTTAGAAAATATTGAGCATATACGTGTGAATGGGCATAACTAGTAGGGTAATAGGATTTATTAGCATACAAGCCAAAATCTGCATTTTGCTTGATAGTATATCTCACCAAATTTCTTGATGTTTTTTTTGCAAACAGTTGAATTAAAATCCAAATAGTAAGAATGAGTAGCAACCAATGCTTAGATAATGGAATGAGAAGGTGAATTGTGGGTAGGCTAGAAGCAGGCCGGTCTCAAATACAGAGCGCCAATTCAGCCTAACAAGTGATTCTCATCCTACTTTCATGTGGAGAGGATCAGAGATCCGCTACCTGCCCTCCAATGTCAGAGAAATCGACCATTACGGCAGCAAAGGTTTGACGGTCTGGGCAGGTAACATGTTGATTGGCCCAAGAAACTTCCAGGTCTTTGAAAGAGGCACTATGACTGATGCATGTTTTGGGATGAGATCTTGCAGCCCTATGTCTGCCTTTTCAAGGGTGCAGTAGGCCCTGATTTTATTTTAATAGATGACAATACGAGGCTACATCTCATTGATGAATTTCTGGAAAGTAAGAATATTCTCCGGATGGATTAGTCAGTCGGATCTTCAGACTTTCAGTCAGAAGCCTGGAAGACTCTGGGGAGGGCAACTGGAACTTGCAGTTCCCTTCCGAGAACCATCCAAAGCCTGAAAACAAAAATGCTGAATGAGTGGGATTAATTGTAGCAGCCCACTTATAATTTCCAGAATAGAATCATGGTGTGAGGCCTGTATTTCTGTAAGAGGGAACATACCTCATATTAACACTTTTTTTGGTTCTATTCTGCAACTGCTGTTTCATACCTTCAGACTATGATAAGTTTTACGCACGATCATGCTTATGTATCATAAGTGTTGAATGGTTATTTTTTTGTTATATCAAGCCTATGTACATACATAATTTCATTAAAATCTGTCCAGTAGCTCTAGAGATAATCGACCAAAACTGAGAATTCTCTAAATTTTAAGCACCAGTGTATATCCCCCTCCTTTTGTATAAAAGTAAAGGCATTAAGGCATTGAACAAAAGATAGTATCCTTAAAAAGACAAATGTAAGGTTTTGATTATGTTTCCGATAACTCACAATATTTGTTATATCTTGCCCTATTTCTAAAAATATAACACAAATAATAGTTTTTAAGACATACAATTTTTTTTCACTAAACTGCGTGGGAAAAACAATTTAACAATTACTCACTAATATTCTCTAATAATACACTACTTTGAAAGCCTAAAAAACTATGCAGAGCTGTATCTGTTTAGCATAACAGCTATTTTATTGTAATTGTTAAAAAGCTCATGAGGAATTTGTTTGAATTTTAATATTTTCCTGGAATCTTTTCATGACAATTTTTATTTTAAAACAATTTTTCTCATTAAATTTTTCCTTTATTTTGAAATTAATAATGTTATGAAATTCTTTTCAAATGAAGGATGAAAAGAATAAAACCTCATTCAAAAATTTTTGATTTTTAATTGCCAGTAAACATTATTTATCACTAACATATCATTACAGAACATTTTACAAGCATTGAATGTCATAACTTTTCTCTAACACAAGCAGCCATATTTTCTTAGTAAAATTTTATTATAATTTTACAATAAAAATGTATAGCTCACAAGAGTAATACTCTTTTAAAAAGATCTTTTTAACAGATAGTATAATTCTGCATAAAATTTATTAAATTTTTAAAAAATTTGGTAGAAATACTAAGAATTCCGAGTTATGAATTTTAATCATATAGACTGCATAATTAACCCATTTTATCTCATTGTCCTATTTAGAGGACAGCTGTGTGAAAAATATCATGTAAAAATCATTATTTGTTGAGAATATTTTGCCAGTTGAAACATATAGGGGTAGGTAATAGCTTCTGCTAGCGCGAGTTATGTTTCTCCCCTTCCTCTGGACATTTTGCATATTCATTGCATTAGTGGGCACAGTTTGTATCATCTCTTTGTGGTTGAATTTTTTTCAGTTTACCTTGGACTCTTGCCTGGGCATTTTTTATGTAATAGTACTCTTTCAGTATCATCCTAGAGGTTAATTAAGAGCTATTTCATTCTTGGGTAATTTTTAGCGCATTATTTTTTAACTGTCCTCTAAATAGGACAGTGGGACGATAAGCATGCAATTGGTGCTTTCTTTCTCGCTTTATAACTAAAATAATTTCATTTCCAGTGTTACACCTCTGTTGAGTTATGTCAGTCAAAAGGTTTCTGAAGTTAGAGGAGGCATTGGAATCATTAAATAGTTTAGATTCAGATGAGAGTGACATTGAAATTGCTGTGTTACCACCAGACATTAGTGAACCAATGAAGATGAAGGGGATGAAAATGAAGTAAATACTGTAAAGATTATTGTCAAAGATGCTCCTGGGTTTTTGGAGGTTAGAATATGAGATAGTTTCCAGCCTGAACCAAGCTTTAGTATTTCAATGACAAACAAAAAAAAAAACAAGATGACTGATGTCTTTTAGTTAGAATAAAGAGAAATCACCACAATATACGAAATGGGAGCCACAGGCTTAATCAACAGCAAAAGTCTTGCTCAAGCAAATGGAAATTGTATTGAAAGTAAAACTCCATCAGAACATTTTGAGCAGTTTTATTTCAGTGAAGTGTATGATCTCATTGTAAGAAACTGTGTGATGTGCAAAAGAAATACATGTTTTATAGGAATTTTGCTTCTAATTGGTTATCATTCAAATACCTGTGAACATGATTACTGATTAGATGCTGAAGACCTTGGTATTACCCTGGTAAAAAATGACATGTCATGAAATCTTATTTATACTTTGTAGACAATGGAACTATAAGTCAGCATGCCCAGGATCGATCCTTTAAAGTAAAACCTTTGCTTGCTCTACTCAGTAATCATTTTATGAAATTTGGAGGCGAATATGAGGAGACAAACATAAAGTTAATGTTAAGATGTCGAATTTGATAAATTCTTACAATAAACATAAGGGCGGTGTGGCTCATCAAGACTTGCTGTGGGTTGGACCTTTTATTCATTTACTGAATAAGTACTATGGTAAACACCTTGATAATTCACACAACTCTCAACAAAGATGAAGTCCTAAACTTGAAAGAGTTCCAAAGAGCTGTAACAAAATCTGCTGTCTCTCTAAAAAAACTTTGGTAAGAACTAGAGGTAGATCTAGGATCTCGACTGTACCTTCTTATGCAAAAGAAGACATCTGTAAAGATAGTGTTGGTCATTTTTAACTAAAGCAAAAAAAATGTCATTGTCAAAGAGAGGGTTGACAAGGGAAAACTAAAAACATACTGGGGCAAATGTGACAAAACGCTTTGTCAGGCTTGCTTTGAACCTTTCAACCAAAGATTAGAGTGAAATTGAACTGAAAAGTGGAACTATCTTGTAAAAAAGAAAGTATTACAACAATAAAGTAAAATTTTGTACATGAAAATTGCTTTTCATCATTGAAGAGAACATTAAACATGCAAGTGTAAATTTTATCTCCTTTATCCCCGTGTTCTATTTAGAGGATGGGTCAGATTTTTTATATAAAATAGGAAAAATTTTGAAATTTTGTAATATTTAGTTTATTTAGGTTTCATTAATTTCAGAAAAAATATGATTCTTCTCAAATTTGAACAAAATAAATAAATTGGGATAAAACTGGTACTAATTTGATAACAGTACACTAAGAGCCAAGCTGATGTTGATATTCACCATATTTGACGATATTACAATACGGTTACCTTGGTTTTTATCATTTGGTACAGTGGTTTTGCTATTATTGCAACATATTATAGTTAATTTTTATTCGTCTACTTTTATGGTGGTAACCATATTAATTTCAGATGGTTTTAATTTTTTTAAAAAAATTGAACATTTATGTTGTATAGATTTCATTCTTCACTGTCTTTAATTTAATCGAGCTTTATTGGTGAATACCAGGATCTTTTTATTAAGAGAATATATGAGGACTCTGCTTTCAACATTTATGGACCAAAAAGGATTGTCAAATTTGACTTTTTGCATATTTAGTTTTCAAAGAGTTGGTTGGATCTCCCCATTTTTGATTAAGACTTCATTCATTTCAGCACTCGCGAAATATGATAAGTGTGTCATTGAAATGAAAATTGTTTACACATAGGATTTGTAAGTTATTGCTGTATAATTTATTGAAGATGTTATGGTGAAAATTCATGTTATTACAATAGTACATCTATCAGAAATAATTTTTTTTTTCACGGGTAGCTAAATGCAAATTTGCACCACATTACTTACAATTAATAAATTTTTGAAATGTTCCGTGTTCGAGAAAATTCATAGGTAGCTCAGAAATGTTTTTACAAACTGTTGTTGATTGACACAACTATGTATTTGATGTGTTAAATTTTATTACGACTAACAAAGATAGGAGGAAGTGATAAAACTCTGAAAATTAAGAGAAAAAAAAGATCATTGAAATAAAATGTTCCATTGGCACATATTGGCAGATTCATAAACATCCACAATAAATCTATTTCTTATCTTTTGAGAGTAATTTCTTCTTTCAGCCTAAAATTTTTAATTCTTTTAATCTTTATTTTTTTCCCCATTTTTTTCCACACATTCCCCCATTCTCCATATTTTTCCAGCTTCTTTTCCGGCATTCCTAAATTCCTCATACCCTAATCCCCCCCCCCCTGTTTTCCACAAAAAAGTAAGTACACTTGTTTATTTTATCCTTTCTAGTGATTTTTTAAAAAATCTATGTAATTTTACTATCTTAAGCACTGTCCTCAGGAATAAGCCATTTTTTAAAATTTTCATGCTGAGTTCATAGTGCTAGGCTGTAATCTTGGCTTAAAAGCTACTGGGCTAAAAAGTCTTATTGGGCACTATTTTAAAACTGCACCAAGAAGGCGTTTAACATGAAGCATATTGATAACAATCTAGAACCATCTAAAACAGGGGCGACCAATTTGTGAGCTACATTGTGGGAGTGGAGAATACCAAAGGGTTGCACCTTTTAAAAGGATTGCATCCATTACAGAAAATAATAAATATAAATTAAATAGTAGCAGTTTCATCCAATTTATTTATTGTGCTAATTTAATATTGTCTATAGCTGCAAGCACATTTAATTTTAGAATCAGTTTAGTAAGGCACATGTACCCTATCATACTTTTCTATAATTTTTTTTTTAAATCGGGAGCGAGATTGCTTGTTGAAACTCTCATCACAGCCTGCAAGTTTATATCAGACATGGACAGGTAGATCTATATTTACACTTGTTGATCATGCAAGAAAAATTCTGCTTACAAATATATGTCCACTGAAATATAAAGAACAATTTTCTTACAACTTTTTTATTCAAGGTAATTTTTCAGCCGACAAAAACACAATGTCAAAGCATTAAACATTTTCTTCAAAATGTGATCTGATTTCACATCAATTTCAAGCTGTAGCTCCTCAGTGAGTGTATCTATCAGTAGTAATGAAATAACAGAGCAAACTATATTTAGGCTCGATTTTCTTAAAATCCTGAAAACTTGTGACCTCGTCCTCCGAACTCTACAGATGATCTCTAAGTGAAAACACTTCCCAGTAATAGGGAAAATTATTGTTCAGTTCAAAAAGCAGATTTTCTGACTATCTTTGAGGGCTGCTAGTTGTCCACCCCAGATTTAAATTAATTGTTTTAACCACAAGCATAATGTAGACTATAGGCAAAATACCACTCGATCCCTTGCCAAATTTATTTAATAGATTTTAATGCATTACAAGCTGTGATCTCCATTCCAAGCTAATAAACTGGTAAAAAAAAACGAACTAGATGAAATTACTTGCCCCAAACTGAAATTGGTTATTCAATTATAGGTATTTACGAAAAGCGCAAGCTGGCTGCAATTTCAAAAAATAAAATTGTACAGAACTGCTTCAGAAATTTTCATCTTATATGGCATGTATTGCCATACTACAGACTTAGGCTTCTTAACTTGTTGCCTCAAGACAACATTTCATGTTTTTATAATTTTCTTCATGAATAGTAAAAAAAATTTTAAATCCAGAAATATGTTTTTTTCAATCCAAAAAATTAAATCTAATTTTATGAGTAACAGAGGGTTAATTTTTAGGCCAAACTGATACCTTTATAAAAAGAATAATTTTCCTTGACGAATTCTGTAAGAAAAAAATCTTTAGCAACATATTTTTTACGAAACCAACCACATATAAATGACAACCGAGATACTATAGATATTTGTGTTATGGATTCAATAAATCCATAAAATTATATTACAAAGATAAACAGCATTTTTTCTAATATATTAAGCTTTTGTTCTCATTTAAAGAGAGATAAAACATAATAAATTAAAGTTATAACATTTTCTGAGAAAGGGGTTATATTTTTTATACATTATGCCTCAAAACAATATAATACATACAAAATATATAAAAATATACCATTTTTAATTTTAGAATTTATAAAAATATGATGAACTTACTAATGATACTAATGGTCCTCCAATTGCTTCTGAAGCATTTATGAAGTTCTGCAGAGAAGTATTGAGCAATTGCTCAAAATCAGAAACTGCACCATGCTTCTGGAAAATTTGGTTGAAAAGAGCTCTTTGAAATAAAAGTTATTGAATAAGAAAATTCAAGTAATGTTATTTTGCTAAAATAAACAGAATACTGTAAAGCAGCCAAAACATTAAAATTTACCTTAATATTTTTAAACATAATAATCTACAGAAAAACTATTATAGAAAGATCAAGTATTTTTATAGATAACTTAAACATCGTTTATCATCATCTTAAGTTGTCTTATCATTTTTAAGTAGACAGAAAAGTTAAAACATTAAAAAAAATTCTTAATTTTTTGCTATGTTTAATTCTGCATTAGGCACGAGTTAGGTAATTTTAGGTTAAGTAACTTTCAATTACATTGATATAATTTTTATTCACAGCAAATAAAATGCCAGTTATTCTAAATTAAATGCATTTCACGATAAATTACCATTGTATACAAAATTTTCTCAGTTTCTGAAATCAATTTGTCAAAATGCAATTTTAAATGTGGAGAAACCTTTTTATATTTTTTTTATTAAGGAAAGGAGAAAAAATTATTAAGAGTCAACTTTGAAAACAATGCTTGAAGAAATGAAAGTATTTTATAAAATCATTAATATAATAAAAAGAAAGGAGAGAATTAGATTTTGAATAACATTGCTGAATAAAACAATGCAAGGCATATTAGCAACAGACCTTAAGTAACAAGGATGACACATGAGCTGGCATCCCATTCTCCAAACCATCAAATAACACCAACAAGAAAGAAAGAAAAACTAAATCTATATCATAAGAAAAAGTAAACAAACAATTGTTTAAATTGTCATTTACTAAAATTTCATCATTTTATGAAATATGGAAAACAATTTTACAAACATTCAGAAAAAATCTTTCAATAAAGAAATCAAGAAAAATTTTGAAAAGATAATTAACCGTCGAGGACCATGATCCCATATGTGACCACTTCAGGGAACGCATTATATACGAGATTGCTTTTTTCCCTATTCTGAGGCCTATGATCATACCAGTGTGATCTAAATTTGAAATTTATGGAATGATTATTAACTATAAATTTTGGCGTATTATATTACAGTAATGATTTTATATAAATTTTTTTTAATGGAGTTAGGCTTAAGAGGAAAAATTACTGGGTCCCAAATGGGTTAATACTTAAGTATATTTCAAGTAAATTAATATTTAAATTTAACTTCTAAGTAAAACATAACTAAGTTAAGGAAAAACAGAATATGTTTCATACAGTAAGAAACCTTCAAATGTCTATCATTGAAAGAGGGAGGAATTTTCGTACCTATCAAAATATAGACAATTTTTCCTCTTCATATAAAAACACTATTGAATCAATTGCCATTCTTCATCAATCTTGTTCAAAATAGTAATGTTGATTTACTATATAATCAGTGCATAATGAGATGTATTTGTCCTAAAACTTTCAGTTTTAATGATGGCATAATTCTATGAACACATCTCATTCAAATTAAAAAGATAAATAATTAAATGATTCACAAAAGAAAATCATAATCAAAAAATTTTTACATGTTTTGATATTACTAGCTCATAGAAATACAATAAATAAATAAAAAAAACACTTCTTACATTTATGATTATAATAAGTCTAATTTAATATTGCATAACTTTTTAAAACCTTTTCTAAAATGGTAGATTTGTACACAAGAAAATATCTTACTCCCTCTTTATTTAGAAATTAATAGAATCTAATATTGATGTTTTACTTTGATTTTTAAAGTTCTTAAAAATACATGCAAATTTTTGTTGATTTTATTTACTCTTTCAATAGCCTTCAACAAGCAAATTGAATAAAGAACAACATGTCAACATTTAACAGATGAAATTGAATACATTTTGAAAATGAAAAACTCTCAAACTAATTCATGGTTATTTGAAAACTTTATATCAATTCATATTTGATTTTCAAAAAAATATTCTAGTACAATGAGTGTTTTAAAAAATTAAGAAATATCGATTTTTCTTTATTAAACTTGTCTTTAAAATTCAAAGGCTCAGTTAAGAGTGTTTTGAAAATGAATTTAGAAAATTAAATAAATTATCACAAAAGTCAATTTACCTGATGTGAACTCATGATTAATGATGGCAGAAACCTGCAATAAATAAAAGTACAATTCCTATTACTAAAGGCAAAAAAAAAAGGACATTCTTCAGAATAAAATAATTAAACTGTACATGCTTTCTAAAGAAAAATTTATGCAATTTAATAGCGTTTTTGTATATAACTGATAAACATAAGAAATACTTTAATATCAAATTCCATGAAGTGGATATGTAATATTTAACAGGGATTTAAAAAAATATATGGTTTAAAGCATTTCTAACATGGGTCATAAAAAAAAAAAAAAACTTTATTATAAAAACAAGACAAAAAAAGTGTATACAAAAAAGCCATGATTCAATGAAAATAACATTCACCAACAGATAAAACAGTGATACTAGTCATTCAACAGTTAATATGGTTAGGAAAAATTCCCTTCTGCTCAAGAATTTAAAATTTTGCAAAATAATCTGAGAGTATTATTCCATACTGACTGACTATGACACATTTCAAAATGATTACTTAATGGTAAAGCAATTTAGAGTAAAATTCAACCATATTTATTTTAATGAATGCAACTTTCATAATCGATGGATGAAATTAGAAACAGATGCATAAAAAATCAGTAACTGACGGGTGTTTCTCTTATTTTTCTATTTCCTATTTTTGAGAGTTAGGCTAATCTTAATGAGAAATGTGATAATAAAGGAAAGTTTGACAAAAGTGATGATTCAATTAATATGTTCAATCATATTTGATGGTAATACAAAATAATGACCATTATGAGGAGTTTCCCATAAATTGAATTTAAGCTAACAACAAAAACAATATTTTTTTTATCAGCTAACACGGTACCAGAAGTCGGAATCATCAAAATCGGAAAGCTGAGGGTGTAAAACCGGAAATAGAATTAGGCAGCAATGAATGATTCGAAATGTTTTAAGTTATATACATGCAAAAAATGGTGCAATATGAAATGTGCTAGTATTAACAAAACTTACAATTAAACTATCCTTTTACGCAGGGTATCTATTTCTCAACAAGAGTCGAACAACGCAACTATGTATACTGACGAGATACTACAAAAAAGGCCGGTGACAACTGATTAAAAAAATGAGAGGAAAGTAAACGTTGACTTATTGCGCATGCCTGAAAGACTGTAGGAGACTTGGGTGGTGTTACTCATTTTACAACCAATTGTTTTGTAAATCAGATTTTTCTCGACGATAAGTTTTATAGTTGGTTTAATGTGATTAAGAAGTAAAATTAAAATCAAAAAATCAAGTTCTTCGCGATATATTAATATCGAGAAAATCTTGATAGATTGGATTGATTGACAATAACTAATTTTTATACCAGGTAAACAAACGAAGAATGAAAACAATCATGATTAATATTTGAAAAGAGAAAGAATAAAATCTTACTTATGATTTAAAAACAACGCAAAAAAAGAACGGCAATTTATGTTGCGGAAATTTTAAAACAAAGAAAAACACTCAGGGCATGCGCAGTAGTCAAATTTTTGCTTCTCTAATTAAAAATACACACAACTCTCATTTTTCTGACGTAGTCACTGCATAAGATTTTAAGATGACTAAAATATATCCTTTATAGTTAGATCATGGTTGGATGCCGACAAAAACAATATTGCGATTTAGAAGAATAATATTGAGGCTGTTATCTCTCTTCTTTTTTAACACCAGTTTTTTCTATCGTGATCAAAAGTCCTTTAGGGCCTCTAAGGCCTATAAATTAATCAGGAAGGTACTCTGTTTTAACCCTTAACTTCGTACTGTAGCATTTCTGCAACATATGATTTATTTTAATTTAACAGACTCAATATTTTTAATTACCTACAAATCACTTATCTGAGAGGAAAAAAAAAGATTACTGCAACGAAATACATGCTAATTTTGTCACTAGATGTAAGTACTTTTTTTCCAGAAATCACAACATTTATAAAATTCTCTGATGCCTCAAGAACTGTGTTTTTGCTATAAAAAGAAATTATTATATTTTATGCTTTCTCTTGTTTATTGACGAAATAAATTACCAGGCCCGAAATTTAAACATTTTATGATGAATAATAAAATCTACATATAAAAAAAAACTTTTGTAATTTACAGCACTATTGCGCAATGTGGCACTTCTGCAACAAACAAAAAAAAGACTGAAATTCAATTTAAAACTGCTTAGTTTTTTTTTCATATTTTTCCCTTTTATTATTACTTGAGAACTAGCTGATATAATTTTTTCATAGAAATTTAAAAAATTTCGAAGTGTTAAGGGTTAATCAATTATTTCTTTAATGTTGCTACTGGAATAGATGTTACCTTCTAGAGCAGGGATGACAAACAAGTGGCACGCGTGCCATTGATGGAACACACAATATTTTTGGCACACCAGTGATCAAGATGGTTTACATTTTATTACAACATTTCTAAGTTCAGAAACGAACAAACGTGAGTGATCGGTCGCGGGCGGTGGGAAACACACTCGTTTGTTATTGCCTTGCCTTAGTTACGTCGTAGACTACAATTGATAATGATGTAAAGTCTGTCTATGCATAGCATAGTCAATTTCATTGACACAACTGTATTTTAAAGTTTATTTGTGTTATATTTACGATTTTTAACTGTAATTTAACATGGCTAGTTCAGCAAAAGAACAAAAAGTGCAACATAGTAAGTGTAACGGAGAATTTCAAATTTGGTGGACCGAGAAATTTGGCATTATTAGTAAAAGTGACAAAGCGGAGTGTATTTAATGTTCAAGAATAGTGGCATGCAGAACATCGTCTGTAAAACGGTATTTTGAAACAAATAACAAACCATCTTGTCAAAAAAAGTGAACCACAGCAAAAATAATTAATTGCTTTGAAACCGTTTGGCAGATGACTCCAATTCAGCATGTATTTTACAAAAAGTAACATCTTGCAATAATAATATAAGTTATTTGTCATCCAATCTGCAGCAACAGAAGTCACACTAACTAAGAAGTTACTTTAATTTGAATTACACGTATAACTAAAACCTTTTCAATTATACAGGCAAAAGGCATTTTTTCGTAGTAATAAGTTTTGAGTTGTTAGTACTTAGTTTTATTATTTCTCAATAATTACAAGTAAAAATTATTTGACGGCACGTCTATACCTCATTAAACATTTCTTTGGAAGAAATGGCACGTTGATCCGTAAAGGTTCGTAATCCCTGTCTTAGGGTCATATTAATAAAAGCTATTGAATGCTTTTGACACACGCAAAGAAAGTTTCATACTGTGACGTCTTCGATTGGGGTGAACCTCACCCATCTATTCATGCGAAGTTTTATGGCCCCAAACAGACGTTAGGTGACAAGAGCACGTGGCTATGGGGTCATTGTGTATTGAATGACCTCGGACAAAAGCCGTCATCCATTCTGGAAGTTACAATAACCAAAGAAAGCCGGTGACAATAGGTTGACGTATAGGCGAAGCCTGTATGAAAGCCGATGCTGAGAGACTGGGGTTATAAAACCCAGGTGGTGTAATGAATAAGAGTTTCAGAAGTTAGATGAGAATTATGGCGCCCTTAGATTCCAGACAGACCTGGAATGTGTTTGTGTTTGCCGCACAAATAGGAGACGAATGTGGCCCGGGAACGAGGGCAGACCTTTTTTTGGCCTGCCAATGAGGAAGACGAGGGGCGTGTTGTGGACCCGCGCCTGGTGTTTAAAAGGGGTGAATTTGGAGGAAAAAGGGACGGGGGAGAGGAAAAAACTTGGAGAGAGCCCTGGATGGAAACAGAGAGATAGAGACCTGGAGTGAGACAGAGGAAACCCTGGATGGAGTAAACTGGAGAGGAGCCCGGAAAAGAAAAGGGATTAGGGAGTGCCTTT
>BMAV01005532.1:250190-263064 GCA_019973955.1 Trichonephila inaurata madagascariensis | reverse complement strand
TCTGAAGTAAGAGGGATAGGAACAGAAAAGAATAGCAAGTTTATAGTTGAAAAAGGGAAAGAAATCAATGTGGATAGAATTGGTCATTGTGTAAGGGAAGTGGGGTCGTTTGCAGGTGGAAAAAGTGTTAGAGCAATAGCTTTGTGTGCAAAGCGGGTAATAAATTCCGATGAAATAGGAGCTTATTCTTTAGAATTGATAGAAGATAAGGGAATAGTGAACCCTGAAATTTTGAGTTGTGAAAATAAATGCGAGGAAAAAGAAGATACCATTGTGACGTTAACGGGTGGTGAAAAGCAGTTAACAGTGAATCGTGAAGGTTTTCGAAATCATACAATGGCTAAGATAGCAGGGCTGTCAAATGGAGGAAAAGAAAACATGTGTAAAGCAGATGTGCGGGGAGGTTTGAGAGGTGAGTTAACAATGCGTTTGCCTCTCTCAAAACCAAAAGAGATTAATAGGAACAGTTTAGAGACTGATAATAGGTCTAGCTTTAGTTCAGAATTTAATTTCGAGATAGATTTACCAGAAAAAAGAGATCGCAGTACCATTTATCGTCTCAATTTAATAAAACTGTACCGTAAGAAGCCGACTTTGGCAAATTTGGTTAGGAAGAATAGCTCGAAGGGAATAGTGAAAGATTCCGAAATTCTCTATTCGGTAAAGCTATTTATGGATTTTAACTTTCAAGGTATTTTAAGGGAAAGTCAACTGTATTTTAAATTACCTCCTGATGGAAGTAACTATTTAAGAATGATTAACACTAAAAAGAAAGAAGGGTTTCCTTCATATCCTGGGATGATTTCTTTAAGGCAGAAGGATATTAGTTTAAATACGGGAAAGCCGTTTAAAATCAAAACTTGTTGTACATCCCAGATGTTAATTAATTCGCTACGAGAGGATACAGAGTATCTTTTAGATTTAGGTGGAAACGGGATTGGGCAGTCCAACCGAACTCTGCACGTTGTTTGTTTAGGAAGAGTAAGCCGATACCCGTATTCACGTATTAAATGTATTAAGTTTAGGAATTTGAACCAGGTGACGCGAGCCGAAATTTATCTTTTATTAAAAATGGAAGGTTTTGTAGAAAAGAATAGCGCGGTATCGTGAGTCACTGTACTGGATTTGTGGAAGTGGTATTTTCGTCGTTCTCTCATGATGAGTTATCCGAAGTATGCCGCATGCGTTATGCCATTTGGCATGTACATTATTAAGAAAGTGAGGTTTAAGTTTGTATGGGCTTTTTCTTATGGATGTAATTTAACGACGCAGGTTATAAGATGGTTAGAGCAGATTGATGTATCACGAATGGTCGATATAGACATTCTGATGCAGATTTGGAAAAATCGTGTAAAGCAGCTTGACTTTGTATTAAAGTGGTTGAGTAGGGTTGGGTCGGAAGTCAGATCGACCAAAGGTAAATTAGAGCTGTCGGAAAATTTGTTCCATGCACATAATATAGACTTAGTAAATTCATTGCATGAGCTAATGAGGTATGATAATTATATTCCCAATTAAAGTGTCTAATTTTCCTCAATAACTAACGTAATAGAAGATAATACCATGAATTATGAATAACTTGTCACAATGGTTGTGAGAATGCCTACCGATAGCCAAAATTTAACTTAATTTAGAAGGTCTTGATTTAAACATTTTAATTTAAAAAACTGTTTTAATGTTGTTTGTAAAGCTTGGAATTTATAGGTGATTATTTTGATTATTTAATGTCGTTGGAAATATCGTTGGAATTAGGTAGATGGGAATAAGCAATTCTTTGGATTTGTGTGCTAGGAGTGAATTAATATCTGTAGGAGTATGAGTGTTTATGTGTGTGTAAGGTGGAAGGATATTATGTGTTATTGAAAATCTTTTGTGTCTCTTAGTAATGCGTAAACTCACAGATATGTTTAACACAATTGATTGAGAGATTTGATGTATTGGAATTAGTGAAATATTATGATTTGATTTAACTTCTTTAAAACCCTAAAAATTTAAGGTGTGATGTAATTTACAGAAAAGAAAAAAGAATCCAAGATTTGGGATTTAAGTTTTAGTTGTAAAGTGAATGTTTTATAGAATTTTGTTCAATTATTTTTCTACTTTTGATTGTATTTGTTACTTGAATTGCTGTCCTGGTCAGTCTCATTGATAAGACAACCCTTCGGTGTGAAGTGTTAAGAATTGAACCAGCCTGAGGCCAGAGCAGTCCAGTGAAATGGACCTTTTCAGGGGGAAGGAGTTGTGACGTCTTCGATTGGGGTGAACCTCACCCATCTATTCATGTGAAGTTTTATGGCCCCAAACAGACGTTAGTTGACAAGAGCACGTGGCTATGGGGTCATTGTGTATTGAATGACCTCGGACAAAAGCCGTCATCCATTCTGGAAGTTACAATAACCAAAGAAAGCCGGTGACAATAGGTTGACGTATAGGCGAAGCCTGTATGAAAGCCGATGCTGAGAGACTGGGGTTATAAAACCCAGGTGGTGTAATGAATAAGCGTTTCAGAAGTTAGATGAGAATTATGGCGCCCTTAGATTCCAGACAGACCTGGAATGTGTTTGTGTTTGCCTCACAAATAGGAGACGAATGTGGCCCGGGGACGAGGGCAGACCTTTTTTTGGCCTGCCAATGAGGAAGACGAGGGGCGTGTTGTGGACCCGCGCCTGGTGTTTAAAAGGGGTGAATTTGGAGGAAAAAGGGACGGGGGAGAGGAAAAAACTTGGAGAGAGCCCTGGATGGAAACAGAGAGATAGAGACCTGGAGTGAGACAGAGGAAACCCTGGATGGAGTAAACTGGAGAGGAGCCCGGAAAAGAAAAGGGATTAGGGAGTGCCTTTCGGAAAAAGGATTGAGCTCCAGTGAAAGAGACTGTCCACCCGGCTTGGCATATTTATTGGACTTTTTAGTAACATATGAAGCTATTAAATACTGTTTTAATTTTAAAATGAGGCTGTGACAAATTTTCTTGTTTGCTAACTACTGACGACGTTACAATACGATGTAAGACATTTGCTTTTCAAAAATAATATTGGATTATAAATCTAGGGCAAAGATTCAGTTTGTCACTTTCCTTAATAATTTTATCAATCTCGTAATATAATGTAAATCTTTAAACTATATTCTCTATTACTTAACATTTGGGTTGGATATTTTACTCGCATATCTCTTCTCCCTTTTATCCGTAAACACTCTTCTTCTTTCGGATAGTGTCATAAAAATCATAGAATATCAAAAACTGTGTGAATACATATAAAGGTAAAGCTTCTTTCTCGTACTAGTAAATTTTAATGTTTTGAGTCTTTTCATGCTGTATATTTTAGGAAATTCATGCATTACATGAAAAGAGTAGTGTAATATATCTTTTGGTTTAGTTAAAAATTGTTTCGGTGGAGGTTGAAGCGTTGCATTATTTATTACAAATAATACGTTATTTATGAACAATTTACATGCAAAATTTGTATAGTAATCCTATCTATTTATAAGTAATATAATTAGGGTTATATAATTACGTATAAATGATTAAAATGAATTTTTAATTCTATTTTATACATTCACATAACTTACCTTACTTTTTAGAAGTAAATGAACCAATTAAATCCATAATTTTATTTACAATAACAATATCAATCATTTGCTCTAGAAGTGAAGATAGTAACAAATTTTTAGCAATGCAGAAAATACAGATTTCTCTAAATTCCTTTGAGTAAGGAATTGTGTCAATCTTTAGTTGTAATGAAAATTATAGGAACGAAGAATAAAAACTCATTATGAACATTTTTATAAGATTCTAAAAACTAAAAACAAGAGAAAATATGTAGGATTCGATATATCAAAATTGTCATTGAAAAATATACTTGAAACCTCTGAAAGAGGCATTTTCAAAGATTTATGAATTCAATCGCTGCATATAACCCAACATCCATTCTCAATTGAATATATATAATGTTTCATCTCCCTCCTCTTAAAAAAATCTCTCTCTAGATTTTTGACGATGAGAATTGGAAGCATGATGCTTGTTGCTGGCCTTTCATGGCAGTGGCGTAGCGTGGAGGGTGCAGAGGCGCCATGGCCCCGGCCGGCATACGAAAAGGGGTGGCGGTAAGCACTACAATATTTAAGTTAAAAAAATATTTCAAACTCCAAATCGCACCCGCAAGACGAAACTGACGGAAATGAGTGAAAGCTTTAACACACGCAAAGATGTAGGAAGTTTATTAGTCGCTATGCAATCGCATTCATTTTTATGTTTCTTAAAGCGTTTAAAAAATTTCAACAAAAGAAAACAGTGTGATAAGTTAGGTATATTTAAAATAGTAAAAATCACTAAAAGCACATTAAAGACGTTGCAATGTATAACCGATAAAATTAAGATTCCTCTAGATAAAAATGAAGGTAAACCCTATTAAATTATCACTTTAAGTTTCTTTTTCTTGTCAGTATCAACATGTCCGGAAAGTCAGTCCCAATGATAATAATTTTCTTAGCATTGTCATGATATAAAGGGAATCTTTATGAAGATCAATAATTAAATCAATTAAAATAATTTAAATAATTTTATCGTATAAAAGATGTGGTTGTGGTAATATCGGATATATTTCAAATAATGATGAATAAAATATATTCATTCAAGAGTGCCCATTTGAGCAAAACACCAGAACAATCCCACCTCGTTTTAATTTCTAGATAGAATTGAAAAGATCTTAAACATATGGTTATACTGTTGTTGTTGCTGACAGTAACATCAGATCAAGGTCCACGAAATTCATCGCGGCCAAGGCCTAGATTTTTACGCCTGTCGTTAGCCTTAGCTTCGAGCACCACGCGCAGGTGACAAAACGATTTTGCTTGTTCCACCCCAATTTTGAGGAAGCACACCCTAGGGGGGGGGTCAGGGGCCTGCCACCTCTCTTCCCCTTCCACCCACCTCACGAGAAGACTTGTAGCTCGATGTCTATTTATATTCTGTTTCACTTTAAGTTGACACAGCGCTAGGAAGGGTACGAGGACCAAATCACACACACACAGCCACTGCCGGGTTACTGTAAGAGAAGAGTGTGACTATAACAAAAAATAAAATTCTCCATATTTGTTGAGTAAAAAGAATACTATTGAAAAATTTGTTCATTGAAATTGTATGAGCTGTTTTTTCTTTCTTTCTTTCTTTTTTTTTTTTAAATAATATAAGCCACTTTTTTAATCGAGGTATTTAAGGGTTTGAGTTTCAATATGTTTAAAAATAATTGATTAGTTAACTAGCTAAACTTTTCTCGAATAAAATCTTCATAGTTCTCAATATGTTGATTGCATATTTTATAATGAAAAAATATGGTTAAATTGTAATTCACACGCTATCATTAACTTGATTTTTTTAAGTGACTTATATATATATGCCACTTTCAAAATAAATGGCTCATATTTCTCTCTTAAGTTTAATAATTTCATTCATTACATCTGTTTATAAAATACAAATTTCTATTCTTGTTTATAAATAATTAATCGCCTTTTTTTCCATTGTTACTATTTTAAATTAGTTTGTAATTATTATTCACATCATATATAAATGTCGTTTATGAACGTTATCTTAAGATATACAGAAGCATATAATAGAATTTTAGGATAAATTTGTGAAAAAAATTATCAATATCAAAACTTATAATCTTGTATGAAATTTATAGTTTAATTAGAAAAAATATCTCAATACATATTTCAAAAATTATGTTCCTGACATTATATGCAAAGTTTATATATTCAGTTCAGTAAGTATAACTTTTAAAGAAAAAAAAATTATTTTTAATAATTTAATACTAAAATTATTTATTTTGAAATTTAGACCTATATTTATTGCAAAAAAGTTCCATAAAATTTTTTTAAAGGGATAATTGCTCTTTTATTAGGTATTCATAAATCAAATTATATATATATACACGCATATTTAACACTCCATGTAGGAAGCCTTTAGAATCAAAACGAAAGCATAGCACAATAAAAAATTGATATTAAGATACTTCGGTTATAAAGATAAGGAGTTTTTTTTATATAACGTATATTTTTAAAAGCATTGTCTAAGAAAAATGTTAAATTTGATTTACTCAAATAAGGCGATTTAAAATATTATAATTCAACCTTTTTTTTAATAAACATTATTAACTGCATGGCCCGGCGTTGTACGGGCTTTCTCTAACCATTGCAGAACCATTTGCCTATGCATTAAATATTATATTTAAATCACAGTTTGCAGAGTGAGGGGCGAGGACCCTATTCCACGTGTCATTCCACAGTATGCAAAATGAGTGTTTACATAAAAAAACCTGTTTCAATAGTTAATTATGTATACATTTATATTGCATTATTAAAGAAAAACATCGTAATTTTTGAGCCATGGTCAAGTGACAAGGACGACACCTTTGTGGTACCCTTGTCACCAAAATACCATACCACGCTAACGGGAGGACTTTGATGATACTTTTTTTACAAGTCATCAGCACTTTTATTTCTGAGTCGCTATTCGAAGAGTCACTGTTCACAGATATAATGAAATTTTAATTTTTCCAAATTTCATCAACAAGTCCATCAATTTCCCACATCTCTTTCTCTTTTTTGATTACATGGTTGATGCAATTCCTCCAATTTTGAATTGAGACCTTCTCTATTCCCTTTGTTACAAGTTCTTTTATTTTATTAAGTTTAAAAGTTTTATTTTCTCTTGCAACGTAACACTTACTTGTCTCCAAATCATCTCAAATGGATTGAGCTCGCAGTGATAAGGGGGGGGGGGAATCTTAAAATTTTGTGGCCAAACTTTTCTGCTATTTCGTCTACTCTGTAACTATTATATAAATGCTTTATTTGATTTACTTTCTGCAGAAGTTCAATTTTAAGGTATCCGACTACGTTCAGAACCGTGATTTTGCAAAAGTGTATAAATGGATAATATTTATGATATTTAGTGTCACTTGGATTAGAAAATGAATATAAAATTGTTTTAAGAATAGTATTACAATGAAAAATTATTTAAGTACAATATTTTGATAAAAAATGAACATAGAATGACCAATTTTCAAAATATTCTCCTTTTGTGAAAAATGCTTCTATTATAATAGTACACTCACTTCCAAAAGTTAAGCACGGAGAGGAAAATGCTAATTTCCGGAAGCCAATCAGAATTGAAGAGGATGCAATTCGCTGCAGAGGTAGATGGAAGTATGCAAATGTGTTAGGTAACAGCGAATCGTGCTTTCATGTCAAGAAATATGCAAAAAGGGCAGTCTTATAAGAAGCCAGCTTTATGAAGGGTTACAGAAGTTGATTGTAAGTGCTGATAAAAGGTGTTTAAAACTTTTGTATAATTTGTTTTCAAAACATACGTGTTTCTATGACTTCCAGAAAACGAATGGAAGATTCTGAGCGCTGGCGTGCTGTGGGGCGCATTGAAGCAGGACAGTCGATCACAAATGCTGCTCTTTTTTTCGGCGTTCATCATTCTGTAATTTCATGTTCATGGAAACAATTCAAAACCACACAAACAGATGTCCGAAGGTCCGGAGATGGTCACCCAAGGGTTACAATCCCCGCGGAAGATCGATATATTGCTATTGTAGCCAAGCGGAATCGCAGAGTGACCTCCACATGTGTGATATCTATGGTTACAGCGTCCATTGGTAAAGCTATATCTGCAGCTACTGTACGCCGAAGATTACATATGAAGGAACTGTATGCCCGGGTACCTCGAGTTTGTGTTCCTCTATCCGTACAATCAAGAGGGGCACGATTAAAGTGGTGCCGGGAACATGGCAATTGGACTGTGTCTGACTGGAGCAATGCCATGTTTATTGATGAGTCAAGATTTGCTCTGGAGCCAGATGACAAGCGTATAAGGATGTGGCGTAAACAAGGAACACACAATCAGCCCTAAAACATCACTGAACATCACGCATTCCGAGGCGGAAGTATTATGGTGTGGACAGGGATTTCATTAGGATACCGCACCGACCTGCACATCTTTAAACGGGGTTCTGTGACAACTGTCCGGTATCGAGATGAAGTCCTAGAACCCATTGTGAGATTAAATGCTGCAACAGTTGGCCCTACTTTTGTTTTAATGGACGATAATGCACGTCTTCATAGAGCTGACATCGTCGATTACTACCTGGAGAGTGAAGGGATTGTGCGTATGGCGTGGCCAGCATATTCGTCCGACCTTAATCCCATTGAAAATCTTTCGGATACTCTCGGACGTGCAATATATTTACGTTTCCTACCTCAAGCCACTCTTATTGAGCTGGAAACTGCTCTACAAGAAGAATGGTGGTTGCTTAATTCTGCGGTGGTTGACCACCTAATTGAAAGCATGGTCAGAATGTATATACTTTGCATACAGATGAGGGGGAATCACATACCCTACTAATGTCCTTTTTTTCATTTTATGCTGTTGATTTTCACTTTATACATAATTCTCTTTAAGTCTCCAGTATGACATTATCTGATAACTTACAAAAATTTAATATTGTTTTCATTTCTGTATATAATTATTGATTTTGTTTTATGTATAAATATATATGCTACTTTACTGCCAAATTTTGTGTCAATCAAAGCAGTATTTGTTGATTTTTTTGCATTTTACATCTTCGTGCTTAACTTTTGGAAGTGAGTGTATTTTGCCTGTATATAGCTCAGACCTCTGTACAGGGGCTGAACTAGAATTTTTGAAACATGTAACTTAGAAGTGGGTTTATCCATGTTTTACGAGTACAGAGGGGATAAATTTTAAGAAAAAAACACCGATAATTATTTCAAATGGTTGTAACTCTGAAAATAATGTGAATTTTTCAAAAATCATAGTTGAGCCTCTGTACAGAGGTCTAAGCTATATACAGGTAAAATATTATTATAATAGAAGCATTTTTCACAAAAGGAGAACATTTTGAAAAAATGTTATTCTAAGTTAGTTTTTTGCCGAAATATTGTATTTAAATAAATTTTTTTGTCAAAATGTCCTTAAAACAGTTTTATACATGTATTCTAATCTAAGTGACACTAAATATCATGAAAATTATCCATTTATGCACATTTTTAAAATCACGGTTCCGAACGTAGTCGGATATCTTAATTAGGTCTTGATTCCATGTAACTTTCTTTTCTGAAAACCACTCTTGAATTGCCCTTTTTTTCCAAGAACTTGTAGGAATTTTTTCCTTTCTCACTGAATGGTATGGGGCATTGTCCATTACAATAATGCGTCGGGGCTTCAATTTTGGCATGGCAGTTTCAAATCATTTTTCAAAATGGTTACCATCCATTTCTTCATTGTAGAGTCCCCTGATTTTTTCCCAATAAAAATATCTGCTGCATCCCGAACAATTCCTTCGGCGTTGATTGGCGTCCAATGGTGTTGATTTGGAGAAAATATTTCGGAAGAAAAATCCGGTTTTTTTAGCCAAATGAAATTCTATGAAGTTGTGATTTTCTACTGTATTCATTCACAAGTATTAAAGAATAAATGCTTTTAAGAAACCCGCAATTTCTATGATACATGATACCTTTTAACAATTTTCTGTGCATTTGCTTTGATTTAAATTCCGAAAGTTGGAACTATTTTTTCAAGCGGATTTGACCTTCCCAACGCTATCAACTTGAGGTGGAACGGAGTATAGAGTCCCCCCCTGCCGCGAAGGCACTATACATTTACAAACATCCATGCCTTTTCCGGGATTCGAATTCAGGCCCTACGGCACTGCAGTCAGGTAGAGTGTCACTATCCGCTCTACCGGATGGGTGGCTACGACGGTTATACTAAATAAAACTAGATATGAAGGATAAAATTAAAAACACAGTGCTTGAAAAGTGAGCGTTAGAGAATGAAAGAAAAGATTCAATTCATAGTAAAATTGCGTAACTTATAACATTCATTTATCAGTATAAATTGAAATAAAATATTTAATCATCAGGTAATATCCAAGAAGCACACAATTCCATACATTTTAATTTCCCTTGAGAATCAAAACAATTTTCCCAGTGTTCAGTTTTTCTCTCTATAACTCGTTCAAAAAAAAATCAATTTTAGTGGAGTAAAATTCACCAAGAGAGAGAGAGAGAGGCTATATAGTACTGCGACATAGCTATCCTGTGATGACTATGTCGTTCCGGATCCGCGTAAGCTAGAGGTGTGGGATTATCAAAATGATGAGACATGTTGGTTCTTAATACAACTTTTATTAAGAATAACATATTACTTAATTCTAATTGACAACTTTAATTAAAGTGAGAGTTAACACCCAATTAAACCTTATATTCAAGTCAGATCACGCAACTAGATCCTTTATCTTAATTATAATAAATAAACCGATTCATCTAACTACCTATACCAAATATTACCTTTTGCAGATCTCCTTCCTTCACCTATTGAAAGAATTCTATAATGTAATTGACTAAGCGAGGTTTCCAACTTCGCTATAACGAACTTCTATTTCTTCCAAAGCTATCGGACAGCTAACTCTTGATCTGAAAGATTCCACACTAAGCTATCTCTAAACTTGCCGCGCTACTTATCATCAAAGCTTCTATCCTTTTAAAGTATATCTCATTTACATATTATCTTCGTTTATCTTCTTGGTATTGGGTTGGAAAGGTTTTGCCATTAATCGTGGCCGTCAAAGAACATAGGAGTTATGTTAGCAGAAGGACGCGAGAGACGTCACAGTACCCTATAAATTTCAAAAATACCGAATTTTTTTTTGCATTTTCTTATAGCCTATATCAGGGGTGGCGAACCTTTATGTATCACCGTCCCATTTTTTCTTAAGAAATGTTTGATGAGGTATAGACGTGCCGTCAAATAATTTAGACTAATGATTATTGGGAAAATAATAAAACTAAATACTATATAACAACTCAAAACTTATTACTACGAAAAAATGCCTTTTGCCTGTATAATTGAAAAGGTTTTAGTTATATGTGTAATTCAAATTAAAGTAACTTCTTAGTTAGTGTGACTTCTGTTGCTGCAGATTGGATGACAAATAACTTATATTAGGATTGCAAGATGTTACTTTTAGTAGAATGCGTGCTGAATTGGAGTCATCTTCCGAATGGTTTGTAAGCAATTAAGTAATTTTGCCGTGGTTCACTTTTTTGACTAGAGGATTTGTGATTTGTTTCAAAATGCCGTTTTACAGATGATGTTCTGCGTACCACTGTTTCAGAACATAATACACGCACTGCTTTGTCGCCCCTTTACTAATAATGCCATATTTCTAGATTCACCAAGTTTAAAATTTTCTGTTACACTTACTATTAGGGATTGCAGTACCGGTATACCGGGATACCGAATACCGGTATTTTGAGCCATTTGTACAATTTTGTAATACCGATATTCACAAATTTAAATACCAGTTTTTCGGTATTTATTAGAATTTTTTTTTTTTTTTGAAATTGTGTCTCCACTTTTTATGTCTCCCTAACGGACGAAATTAATTAGACTGAATATAAAGTTGCATCGTACAATCAAGAGAAATGATAAAATCCTAGAAGGCGGGCGGCAAAAACTAGCCTATTACAGCTCAGAGCTATACTGCACTCACGCAGGATGCGTAGTCTAATATTCGTGTCTGTAAAAACAAGGTTGTGTGTGTATAGTTGAGAAGAAAGTACGAAACAGTTCGATATTTTTTAATTTGGTGAGTTTGTTATTCACATTGCATTTGCATATCATACTTTGACGCTCATAATAACGAATAAGAACTAATTGCACAGAAAAATGAAAAAGAAGAAAAGAGACTAACCAATTCAAATTTGATCAAGTTTATAGTAAATTTTCTTAAAATTATTAACACACAAACCTATCTATCTTCAGAAGAATTCGATACAGTCATCGAAGATGATGATGACACTAATATCGATAAGGAAACGGAATTGTCTCTTGAACAAAAATTAGATTTAGTGATTACTAAAAAAATTTCAATAAACCAAAGTATAATAATCAGATATATCCAAAAGCAGACGAGAGAGAGAAATCGATTTATTTGAAGATGGGGGATTTAGAGATAAATAGTTGGATATTTACTCAATTTCTTGTGATTAAAATAAATAAGATGTTCCCTTACTGTTTTGTGATTCTTTTTATATACTCTTATAATTTATAAGTTACAAATTATTTTTGATGTGTAACATCTTTCCTCTCTGTTGCTGTATATTTGTGGGAGTGATTTCTTGAAAAGGGACGGATGTGTGTAACAGGATGTGACGTAAGCGAACGCTACTTGATTTGACCAATGAGAGTGCGTGGCTGTGTCTTTTCGCTACCCTCGCATAGGGGGTCCAACTCTAGTAGCCATCAAGCACTCGAGCGCTTGACTCTAAATCCGTTAGTCACGATATTGGGGGACATAAGTGCGGCAGAATTCTTATTTGAAAATGGAGAAACAGTGATTTTGGTGATCGTATACATTTCTTCGAATCAAACGGTTAAAAAAAAAATTAAAGATTTCCTGCATTTTATACTTTTACCATATAACGAAGGTGGTTCTGCTCTTTTAAAAAAATTATCACTCACTTCCCTGATTTTGAGTGGTGATTTTAACTTTAACTTCAGTTTGCCAAAAGCTGAGCCACTCATAGCTTTTATGAATGATGAACTCAAGCTCGAAATGAACACAAATCAAAATGTTTCGACTGCTAACAGTGGTACTGTTATTGACGCTGTTTTTCAACGGTTTTTAAATACTTTAAAACATATTTTAGTTATCTTAAGTCTATTGTCTCCGCTCTTCCCCAAATTGAACAAGAATAATTATTTTTGATAAAATATTGCATTACTCCTTTTGTTAATTAAATACAATTTTCATTAAAGATATAATTATTCGATAGAAAATTTTTT
>BMAV01005532.1:232837-250090 GCA_019973955.1 Trichonephila inaurata madagascariensis | reverse complement strand
TTTTTTTTTTTTTTTTTGTGATACACTTACACTCTCTAATAAAACTGGCTAATAAAGCAAAGAAACCTCTAAATTTTCTTTCCTTTTCTAAAATTTCTACTACCGGTATTAAAACCGGTATCCCGGTATTAAGATCTAAAAAATACCGAATACCGGTATTGAACTTTTGGTTCCATATTGCAATCCCTACTTACTATCTTGTACTTATTGTTCTGAACTAGCCATGTTGAATAACAGTTCAAAAACGTAAATATAACAGAAATAAACTTTAAAATACAGTTGTGTCAATGAAATTGACTATGCTATGCTTAGACAAATTTTGCATCCTGAGCAACTGTAGTCCACGACGAAACTAAGGCAAGACAATAACAAACGTGTCTGCTCCCCACGTCCGATTACTCACGTTTGTTTGTAATACTTCATTGGGAACTTTGCTATTTTGAAATAAAATGCAAACCATTTTGATCTCTCGCGTGTCACTGGTTCGTCATCCCTGGCCTATATCATTGGGAAGTTTGCCACAGTAATTTCAGATCTGGTAACTAATTAGTTTTTAAGATCCTATATTTGAAGTTTTCTGAGCTTTGGTTTTAGTTTCGGTTTCATTTTAAACCATTTTTTCCCGCTCTTAAATTGAATTAATTAAGAATATTTTTGAATACAATCAACTCTTCTGGTGTGAAATAGTTATTAGTTTCAATTTTCATTACTAAAATCATTTCTGCTTGATTATGTTTTGAGTTTTTTGAGTTCTCATATTTACATAATTAAAATTTATTTCAAGGCCAATTTTTGTTTTAAAAAATAATTTATATACATTAGAAGCTTTATCATTAATTTTTTTCTGATGTGAAAATGCCACGGCCAAAACTTACTCAGGTTGCTATGAGAAACAATATTTGGAAGTGATGGAATACTACTGAAAATGATACATCGAAACGCCAGGCCTTCACTGATACTGCAATAAGACTTTCGAATACAAGTATTCTGACTAAAAGTATTGCAGATCAAACTGAAAATTTCCATGATGTGCCAAACTACATTATAGTAAACATATTGTAGTACTATATTATGGTATGATGCTCAGTGGCTGAGTGGTTAGTGCATCGCACTTCCGCACCACAGGTCCGAAATTCAAACCCTGGGTTGGGCAAGGTTGACTCAGCCTTTCATCCCTTCATTGGGTCGATAAATGAATACCAAGCTTGCTTGGGAGCTTAACACTGGGAGTTTCGCGTCAGACTGACCAAATGATCTGAACATCTGTTCATGCCCCTAGGGGTCCAAGGTCACGTATACTGAGTTGGGTACAGTAGGCCTTGGCCCTCATGGGCTGTCGAGCTACTGAGTTTTGTATTATGGTATTTGAGTTCTTTTGGGGGGGACTGAAAAACTTGTTAAACTTCCCCATTTAAAACTAAAAAAAACTACATTTTATGTACAAACCTGATGATTTTTAGCTTAAGTTAGCATCATTATTACATATATATTTTTTGTACACAGATTCTTTGTGTTTTAAAACTTTTGTGAAATTATATTGAGCTAAGATTAGGTTAAATAACCTGTCATTGTAAAAAATACTATCAATATTATGCAAATATATATATATATTTTGAATTACAAAAAAAAATAAGTTATATTTAATTAAAGTTGGTTTTAATGTAAAACACATACATTGGAAAATAACATATTAAAAAATTAGAGCTTTACAGGTATTATTAGATTTTTCCTTAGATTTTTTACAAACTTTAACCCTTTATCGACTGACAGTACTTATAAGTACCACTCACTTTAAAATTACACAGAATAACTGTTTTTACGAATACTCTGACGATACTTAGCAAGAATATTCTTTGGAATCTACTCTTCCAAGATATATGGCAGCACGGATTCTATGATGAGTATTTTAGCGGTTAAGGCGAATAGTTTTAAGCAGAAATTGCGTTTCCAACTGATGTCGTTTTCAGCGGATAGCGAAGATTGTCATTTTTGTTCAGAAAAGAATAGTTAATGTCAAAAGGTAACTCTTATTTTTTTGGTATGTTAATGAAGACCTTAGAAAACGTTTTGACTATTTATTTTAAGCGGACAGTGTGTTTATTTAATTTTACAGTTGAATATCTTTAATTAATTAATTAGCTCTAACTAATTAAATTTCCTAAAGTTGAGTATTTTGTTTATGTATATCTCTTAGTTTTCAATGTAGTGATTCAAAAAAATAATATTGCATTAAAAAAAACTGCAGTAAATCATAATGCTGTCGATAAAGGGTTAAATGTGTTTTTCTTAAACTTTTAATTTTGAAGATATAAGTGTTTTCCAATTCTTAAGAGTTTTTTTCCTTCTGTTCAAGATAGAGTCTTGAAATTTTTTTATATGTTCGCCCAAACGTATATTCTATAAAGGTTATGTCTGAGATCTCTACTTATTTTTTTTAAAAAATCATAAAGTTAATATCTTAAAAATTTTCGTGTGCTGTCCAAGTTTAGCTAGAAAAATAATTATTAAAAATCAACAATGGAACAGATTTTCAAACCACACTAAATTTTGTTCGTAATAATCTCAGAAATATAAATTCCTTAAAATGACTAAAAAGTTTTGAAAAGTGAGCGTTTTATAAGAGTTTTATATAGCTTATAATGAAGACAAAAGTATCCGAAATTTTTTTTGAATAACACATTAAATAAATAACAGTTTTAAGTATAAGTACTTACGTTATCAATGTAAATCAAGACATCAGAACTTTATCAGAATAGTCGTGCCAGGGCCGGCTCTAGCAGTTTTGTCACCCCGGACAAAAATGGAAAATGCCCCCCCCCTCTCTCTATATATATATATATATTATTTTATGTCTTAAAAAATCAAAATAATTCGAAATTAAGGACATAATTACTTGTTGATATTTCAACGAAAAAGAAGGAATCGTTTATTTAAGCAGGCCAATTTCTTCAACAACATTCATCAAGACTAAAATAACTCTCCTGTGGCTCTCTATCGACCCAAGCCCCTTGTCTCCTTTTAGATAGCTGAAACCGACTTCATAAAGATAAAAGGAATGCTTGTTGTGACCGGGATGGGGAGAAAGTTGCAAGTGAAAGATGTATAAACATTAAATTTCATGCTTTAACATATACTCCCATCTCAAACCCTTCAAGTTTCAACATAAAAGAAAACTGTCATGAAATATACAGAATACGAAATAAAAAAAAAATTTAAAAAAAAAAAATAAGATACGTTAAATAAAATACCAAATTCACATACCCAATAATATTTCAGAAAATGTATTAAAATTTTTTTTGTAACAAGAAAAAAAAATAATATATATATTTCAAATTTGATTCAAAAGCCACTTCGGGCAGGGATCCGATTTGTCCTGCCCTTGAGCGGCCCCTGGATGTGCTGGTAGACTACGAAATGATTTACCTTTAAAAATAAATACTTTAGTTGAAGAAACGACGTTCGACAAACAGACAAGAGCTGTTCAGGATAAATAGTTCATGTATTTACTCCTTCCTACGACAAGCTGCAAAAATTCTCCCCAGCTCTGCGTGGGCGTTACTGTTTCACTTATTACACTCTTACCCCACTGCTGTGGTTCAAAAAGACATTTGACTTTAGAAGGAATTTATGGTTAACGATTGCAAATTGCAACAATTTGGTCAGCTAAAATTTATATCAGAGGTCAAAATCCACAGTCAAGTCAAAACTAGCTTCCTCAATTTATTTCAATCCTGTGTAGTCCCCGGGAATACAAATAGTATGGAAATCTTATGATTTCCCGGGATCTCATGTTCCCGGGAAAGAAACCCTACTTACGGGAAAGGGGCTTAATTTTTCGCCTGTACTCGTGAATGTACTCAAAGTGTTAGAAGCGAAAAGCCACTGTAAAAATAAAAAAACATTCATTGATAAGCTGAAAATATTTGCAGCCATGTGCTTGAAATTGAATGATAAATAAACTTGGATGCTAAATAATAAATTAGGTTGAAATCTATTTGTATAAGAAATTTTCCAACCACAAATTAATAGAATTACAGTTATGAAATATGGCTCTTTGAAACTTAATTAATTTTCATCCTAAGAAATATATCCTAATACTCTGTCTTCAGAAATTTAATGATGATTTTACGATGTAGAATCACACTACACTTTGTGTGAGTGTTGATTACATAAAATATTTTCAAGTATAGTTTATTGAAGTATTTATTGTCTTTCTGAAATTTACTGCTGGGCATCTGACACTACAGTAAGGAAGATGGGTTCTTAGCTCATCGTGATTCGACCTGTAGAAAATATAGGCCCGTCCACCGCGTAGAAATTTTCTCACCCTTTCCTATATTTATCTATGGAAATGTTTGTCTCATTTGATTTGGCTTCAGTTTAGAAAATTCTTATTTCACTCTCTATTGGGTAAATTGGAAGAGAAAACTTTTTTTCGCAAAAAGTATTTCTTTATTTGAATCTTACTTTTAAAAATCAATGGGAAAACTCCCCAAAATCGATCGATAACTGTGCTCTATTGCTTTGCATAATGGAACAAGCGTATGAATGGGACTCGAGGGATAAAAATAAGAGGAAAAAAACCATTCAGTGGGTTTTATTGTTTTGTATTTAAGAAATCAGAGCAGTGGTTTTTGGGAAGAGGAAGAAAAGGTTACGCAATTGTTGGTTCTTCAGCAGAGGAATATTTTAACGCCATGACTAAGTAGTGAAAGGAGATGGTTTCCAAAATAGAACTATGGAGGCGTTGTGTTGGATCGATATCATTTGGAGATCTCCCAGGACTGCTACTGAGGAAGCCAGTAAAGCGCCATCTCTTGGCGAGAACTGCACAAAGATTTATTGATCATCGATCTCCTTCTTAAGGAGGCACAAAATAGCTGGCCTTCATGTATTTTGGCAATTTTAACCCCAATATATAACTAGTAGAATAATTATATTAATCCCAAACAACCGTGTTCTGTAACTTTGGATTTAAACACATGTTAATATATTTATAACAATTAGAATCTATAATTAAAACGAATAAAGAAATGAATGAAACATAAGAAAATTATGAAGGATGTTATATATATATGTACCCGAAATAAAATTAAAATTATCTTCTCGGTTTTTCAACGCTTTGAAGTAAAAATGAATAATATATTTAGCAATCTATCTATCTATCTATCTATCTATCTATCTATCTATCTATCTATCTATCTATCTATCTATCTATATATATATATATATATATATATATATATATATATATATATATATATGTGTGTGTGTGTGTGTGTGTGTGTGAATGATCTCCCCACCCTTTCGTGCCGAAAAAAAAAAGGATTTTATTAATCGACAAATATATAGATTACATTTCGTTTATATTAAGTTACCTTTTTTAAAGCCATTTCAGGAAAAGTTATTTTCAATATCATGAGTGATCAAGTCTAAAAATGATATTTTTCATAAAGACTTCACAACTCGATTGACTAAAGAATATCTTTGTCTGAAATTCCTACATAGCTATGATAATTTTTAAGGAATTAATCTTCGTTAAAATCCATTTTGCTTCTACTAGAATAAAGGATTCCATTGTCAAAAATCGAATCCAGTATTGAATGAGTTCATTAACGTCGCACTATAAAGCAGCAAGAAGGCTATTGGTGACAGACATAGTAAGTTTGAGCCACAGTCAAGTGACGAAAACGACGCCCCTGAGCTGGCACCCCCTCTTCAAACTACCACACCACTCCAATGGGAGGACATTGAGCCTCGACAGATTTAACGTGCATCAGCCACTCAACACGGCGGGTCTTCAGGAACCCCAGGACTCGAAACCACGACATTCGAGTCACGACCACTAGGCTACGGTGACCTTTTTGTGAAAGGGAGAGTGATTGTGTGTGTTGGTCAATTCAAGTTGTTTTTCTGTCTCGTCCTCTAAATCAGGGGTGTCCAACCCGCGATCCGCCTTGAATAATTTTGCGGCCAGCGAGATTCTTTACAATTTTATAAAATTCGACTACTTTGTACAATATTTTTTTTGTTTAAAGTTTTTTATTTATTTATTTTTTTTTTTTTGTCAAAAAATAAATCCCATAATTGTTATTATTTTATCACGTTACTTCTGTTACCTCGAATCTCTTTTTTTTCTAAATTGAAATTTATCAATCATAAATCGTGCTCAAATTTAACGCACGAAAATCTGCAACATCAATTACGATACGCAAATACATATGCATTGAGATCGACTTGAAAAAACTAAGTGAAAGAGTTGAGAAACAGAAATCTCACTAATTAAATAAATTAAATATTATTTGATCATTGCATTATTATTATTATAAACATGAAATATAATGAAAACAATAATAATATATCAGTCTGTTTTAAATTTTCACTCCAACAAATATTTGCAATAGATCCAAATCTAATATAAAGATATATATTTTTATATGCGGCCCGCTTGAAGTTCTTCCGAAGTGGCCCGTGAGGTCATTTGGGTTGGCCACCCCTGCTCTAAATCAAAGGTCAGGGGCACATTCTTAAAGAAGAGAGTACAGTCACAAACGCTCACTTTCGTTAAAATCGCTTTATTAGTAAATTATATAATTTTCTGTTAAGGGAATATTTAGACTGTGAGTTGATTAGAAAGACATTTTATTAAATGTGTAGGAGCCTTTTTTGAGGCACAAATTACGCTATTTATGATTGAAGTGAACGTCAATCATTTTTTTCTATCACGAATAATATTTTTATGTTATTGAAGTTTCTTTTGGAAAAAATAACGTTGAATTCTGATTTTTAAATAACCAACGTATTTTCTGATCACACAAAGCCCCTATCCTTACAGGATAGAAACTCAATCCTATCTTCAACTTCTGTATCACACTTGGTATAATTAGTGATATAATAATATCGAATTGCATTCCTAATCAAAGTTTATAAATTGTCGCAATATAGAGGGAAAAAATATTTAATAAAATGTGGGAATTCCTGATCATGTTTTACAATTTATTAACCATATGACGGTTCATGATAAAATAGGAAAGATAAATAATAATGTTTTAAAAAAATCAAATTAAAATGCTCACGATAGTTAAAAAGGATGTATGTCCAAAATTAAAAAAAAAAAACAGGTAGCTCCCTTTTTCCAGTTTCTAAAATATATTTCTAAGCAAAATATATTCTTTTGTTAGAGACGTCAGATTTATAATAACCTATTTCAGTTTGAAATCGATCCAAAAAAGCGGGTGTTTTCGGTATAAAAAAACAAAAGTTATTCCACGCATAATTTCGATATTATATGATTGAATATTAAAATATATTTAAAAAAAACTGAAACCTTTTATTGTATTGAACAACTACAAAAATATTTCTTTACTTTGGGCTTAAAATTTTTTTACCAAAATAAGAAACCTTTTTATTAGTTTTATTTCATTCATACACATTGATTTATATTTCAGATCAACTGAAAATTCCAGATATAAAGGCTTTATTTAAATAAAATATTTAGGAATTTCTCCTCTTTTCTGATTAGAACTTTTAATCATATGAAGAATAAATATACTCAAACCCTTTTTCATGCACTTGTTTTATTGTGGGATTTTTAAGCGGAACTTAAAAAAGTCCATTAAATTAATAGTACAATTAAAAATTAATTTTAAAAAAAGGCAATTAAAAACCAGTCAATTAATGGCTGTCAAAATAACATGTAATTTAAAAAGAATCCAATCGAAGGCTCACACGATGTTGGGCACGATATGTCCCAAGAAGCCATCAGCTGAAACCAACAAACCAGTACTACAATACCAAAACTTGTAACAATGGGCTATCTGCGAGGCCGACCCTCTCTAACTCTGTATTTTTTCCAATCCAGCCCTTGGCACTTTTAGCTAGAACAATTCCACTCCGCTAAATAGCATATCAATAGTCAGGGAGATAGATAATAATTATTATGTGGATAATATTGCGACGACTATGTACGATTTCTAGTCAACGTCAAAAGATTTCAATCTCATTAAAGATAATTACCCATTCTTTTTTGCTATTTTGTTCGTCTTGTGTCGCCCATCCGGTAGAGTGGTTAGGGATGCTGATTGCTGTGCTGGCTTCGAATTCCGGAGAAGACATGGGTGTTTGTAAATGTATAGTGCCTTCGCAGCATGGGGGTATTCTAAATAGCCGTCGAGCCGCAAGTCCTCTCGTTAGGTGGGTGGAAGGGGAAGAGAGGTAGGAGGCCCCTAAACTTCCCTAGGGTGTTTTATCTCAAAATTGGGGGGAACCGAACTAAATCGTATTGTCACCTAAATGGTGCTCAAGGCTACGGCTAACGGCAGGCGTACATCCAGCTCCTTGCCATGAGGAATTTCGTGGGCCTGGATCTGTCACAGTTGAGATCAGGTGGCATAAGAAACAACATTTCATCAAAATCACATCCAATAAAAAATCTTTACAATTTTTTAAGAGTTTCATGTAGCAGATGGTAGATTGTAGTCTTTTGTTTGTAATTTCTTGCTTATTGGATTTATGTAATTTAAAATCTTATAGCAAGTAATAAAGGAGCGTAGGAACTTGAATTGTTTAAGGTATCCGACTACGTTCGAAACCGTGATTTTAAAAAAGTGCATAAAGGGATAATTTTCATGATATTTAGTGTCAATTAGATTAGAATACATGTATAAAATTGTTTTAAGGACATTTTGATAAAAAAAAATTATTTATATAAATACAATATTCGTCAAAAAATTAACTTAGAATAACCTTTTTTCAAAATGTTCTCCTTTTGTGAAAAATGCTTCTATTATAATAATATTTTGCCTGTGTATAGCTCAGACCTCTGTACAGAGGCTCAACTATGATTTTTAAAAAATTCTCATTATTTTCAGATTTACAACCAATTGAAATATATAGTTATTGACTTTTTTTCTTAAAATTTCTCCCTTCTGTTGTCGTAAAACATGGATAAACTCACTTCTAAGTTATATATTTCAAAAATTCTAGTTGAGCCTCTGTACAGAGGTCTGAGCTGTACACAGGCAAAATATGATTATAATAGAAGCATTTTTCACAAAAGGAGAATATTTTGAAAATTGGTCATTCTGTGTTCATTTTTTGTCAAAATATTGTACTTGAATAATTTTTTATTGTAATACTATTCTTAAAACAATTTTATATACATTTTCTAATCTAAGTGACACTAAATATCATAAATATTATCCATTTATACGCTTTTGCAAAATCACGGTTCAGTACGTAGTCGGATACCTTAACACAGTTTAATAATCCAGAGGCCTAATCTCTTCTAGAGTTGTCAATTTCAATATTATTATTATTATATATTATAGACACTAAATAAAACATCATAAATACCTTCTAGTTGATTCCTTAAGAGTTTTATAGCTTTTAAGTTTTCCCAACGAGTTCCACTTAGTGGCTTTAAAGTTAGGCCCTTTTAATGTGGCCCTTTAAAAAGTTGAAGAAAAAAAAAACTTTATTTGTACCCTATTACAAAAATTACAGGCTTCTGATCTTTAATGACCCAACTTAAAAACTACGTATAATATTCGTGGATTTGATCCTAACTTGTGTTCCTGATTTTTTGGCTGTGAGTGGTCAAGGTCACAGATTTGTGGCCGGCCCATCATGAGTTCGAGTCTAGTGCTGCTCGTTTCAGAGGTTGCATCTCACTAAAGATAATCTTTCTTACTATTTGGTTTGTCATCAGGTCTAACATAATCAATTAATAAAATCCTTTGCAATAAATATCCTTCCAAGTCTGATTGAATGGCTCCTCCGTCCCTACTGTTTTTTGAACTACCTCAAACAATAGGAAGACTCATTTGATTACATAATACATCGTCTAATCACATTAGTCTTGGGATTAACTTAAATACCATTCAGACAAAAACAGTTCTTTATTGGGATATAATTTTTATACATTTTGATTAGACATAATGAATAATCACGAAAAAAATAATAATAAAGCTTTTATTTTGTTATAAATGGGCTGCATTTTGGCAGCTGAGCCATTTAAAGACACGGAAAGTCCCCAAGAAAGGAAGCCATTTTATTGGTGTCACTATCCAGTGGCCTTCCGCTGCCAAATTGTGACATTGGAATTTTTATTCAATACAAACTCTCGTCCGATGCTGAATATTGCCGTGATTTAATTTTGCGAAAGTACCAGAACCCAATTGATTCTCGAGGAATTTTTTATATGTCACATAATCAAATGAAAAACGTGATTTTCTCATCCAGAAAATCGGCCGGGATCGTAACTTTGGGCTAAAGAAAACAATTTCTCCTGAAACCAATTGTTCTAGACCGAAGCCCTTAGTAAACATTTGGAAAACTCATTTCTTGTAAGTTTTGGATTTGCACATAGTGTCTATAGGTGATATTTTTTATGCCGTTTCTATTGAACGCATAGTTTTTTTTTTAAAAAAAATGGGATGCAAACAATAGAAAACTGTAGAGTTACTTAGGAGATTTTAAAATATTTTTAATACTTTTTCTTATGCAATCCTTATCCCCCACTCAAAAACAGATTCAAGTGTACACGATTTTATGATTTTTCGAACAGTTTTGTTTTCTCAGTTAAGAATATTCTATGGACTCATCAGTTTCAGATTTATGCTGCTGCTGATGATGATTGACATCGCACTCGAAAGCTACTCGATGAGGACGTAATCGTGAGCCTCGGTCAAGTGACAACACACTCTCTTCTCTAAACTTCCACACCACACCCATCACAATATACACATTAAACTTTATCTTAAACTGATGCAAGGGCAGTTTAGGAATTTTGTTAATGCTTTGACAGATTTTTATATAACGTAAAAAAATATTTGATTAAATATTATATCTGAGATGAAAGTTAAAATAAATTCATTGATAAAATAAGAGTTATTTTATATAAATTGAATTTTTCAGAGAATTTGTTTTCTGTGTATCGAAAAATATACCATTTCAATTAACTTCTCTTGCCTATTTTTTTATCCATAATTCATTAACTTCTTCATATATTTGCTCATTTATTTATAGAATAGATAACTGGAGTAAAGTAATGCTTTCTTTACCATATATCCAATCTCTATCTCTTTCAAGGGAATGACAACGATTTAGATTCCATCTACAGAAAGTTCAGTCTTGTCATTTTCATCTATAGCAGGGGTGTCCAACACGCGGCCCGACTATATGTAAGTTGCGGCCCGCTGACTCTTTTTTAAATTTTTTTAAATATTAGGTTTCTAAAGCTTTTCATTTTGAAATTTATTTAAGGGGAAATTTACATATATGTTACCGGCTAAGTATGAAATCCGGCATTCTATAGAATGCCTAGTCATTGTATAGAATGCCTAAGACTAACCGGCAATGTATGAAATAATTCATATTTCACACATTGCCTAGGCATTCTATAGAATGCCTAGTGAGAAACCGGCAAAGTATGAAATACATCTCCGATTCGTTTCGACACGAGACGTTTAACCTGAGCCTCAGGCTCTGAATTTGTCCGTTGAGCTTTGTGATTTTTTCGGGAATATCACACAAAATACTTAATTTTACTTCAATTTGTTCAACAAAAATTGATTTTTTTCCCTTGCTGCACACTGGCGTAACCAGCCCTGAGCTAAGCCCTGTATCGAAATTTCGTTGGGGGCCCTTTTTGGAAAATAAATAAAAATGACCGCATTGATAAAACTTATTCCAAAGTGTCAAAATAAGTATACAGGGACATATGTATTGAAAAATTTAATTACTTAAAAACTGGCTTGTTGTCAGTTGTTTAATAGGTGCTTTTCTCGATTTTTTTTTGGCAAATTCATTTATAATAATATCCATAGCAGATGATTTTAGTTTTTCAAGTTTATTTGTTTCTGTTGACAATATTGTTAAATCCGAAAACCGACTTTAGCCTATGAAAACTATAAGATGATTTTTAATAATTTTTAGCTTAGAAAACCTTTTAGCTGTTACAGTTGTGACAGGAAGGGTAAAAAGTATAGTAGGCATGCTATAAGAATATTCAGAAAACTGTAGGTGAAGCTATTGAAATTAATTAATAATAGTTTTGTGAGTACCTTAATATAATGATTTACTCACTCAATTTCGGATTTTAAACAGCTTTACAGTTAGCTAAATACAAGTAGTGGTGAATATAGTTTAAAATGATTATTTCAAATACAATTAATTTATTGTTCTATGTGTTGAGGCAATATGTATACATTTTTCATTTTATTTTAATTTACTGAAATGAGTATAATTTAAAGTTCGTGATAAATGTATGGAATTTTTAAACTACGCTCTTAATTTTATAAGAATAAGAATTATTTTTGCGCGAAAATTGTAATGAAGTGTAATTCAAAATGCCATTCAAGCCTACCATGTTGCAACGAGTAGGTTAATTTTAATTTCTTATATGAAAATTTTGTTTTCCTTATTAAGAAAGATATAAATTTTGTTTGGTACAGCTTTCATTTTGATTTTATGTATAATTTTTTAATGGCACTCTCATTATTTCTTCAGAATAACATTTGTATTTTTAGGAATGTGCGTCATTGAAAAAAAGCCTTATCTTGACCTTTTTTCATACTTTGCCTAAAAAGCTTTGGGCTTTCTAGAGAATGCCTAGGCATTCTATACAATGCCTAGGCAAAGTATGTAATAATTCTCCTATTTCATACTTTGGCTAAAAACGTCAGACATTCTATTACAATGCCTAGGCATTCTATAGAATACCGGCATTTCATACTTTACCGGTAACATATATATATATATATATATATATATATACATATAAATCTACAATGTATTGTAGTTTATTACATTGTTATTGTTTTAAAATAAATTCTTTTTAAAAATAGAAACGTCCTTTAGATTAAAATAGATTTATATTTTATCAAACAGTTACGTTTGATTTTACTATAGTAAATTACTTTTTTAATAAATTCCGAATTGTGTGCATTATGCATATCCTTTACTATGGATGGTACATGATTCTCTGTGTATGCGACTTTCGTTTCTCCTCCTCCTTTTCTGTTTGGAGTGCCCAAAAAGCAAGAGGCATTCAGAGATGTTTTTTAAAGTTTAAAAAAATTATTCAGGACGGTTAAGATAAAAGGCAATGTATACTTAATCGTTTGAGAGAGAGAATGACAGCACAATCAAATTTCAACAATGAGTAACGAAAGATCAATTCAAAAGGAACTCCATAATTTTCAAGAAAATGGCAACTGTAATATTTTAAACATTATTTGATCATTTTATTATTATATTATATAAACATTATTATATTATCTATGTCTGTATACATGAAAAATAATGAAAACAATAATAATAATTCATTTTGTTTTAAATTTTCACTCCAATAAATATTTTTTTGTTTCCAAATCTGATATAAATGTACATATTTTTATGTGCTGCCCGCGAGATTGTAATATTTTTCCAAAGTAGCCCGCAAGGTCATTTGGGTTGATTTATAGGAACTGAATGCTACTTGATTAATTTTTGCGTGCTAATTCAGTGAAAGATGCCAATAGCAAAGAATGATTTCTCACTTTGAACAAGATATTCCCCTGCACGTGGTCATTCTCTCGTTGTTATCTTCGAAGGGAACGTAGCCAAAGTAGAAGGGAAAAAAGAAAGCGCGGAGAAGTCGAATGAATTGATAGAACACAATCAAGTCATGTATACTCAATGATCTATTCAAAATAACCTCACAGTTCTTAATTATTAAGTCCATCTTCAATACTTCCTTATGCAATTCTAGTCCGTAAAATAAGCTACAGAACTTGTTGACACCTGATTTTCAATAGTTTTCAAGTGGATTCGTCTCTGTCAATATATTCTATTTTTTCGAACAAAATTCGTCTCAAGTAGTTATTTAAATAACGTATCGAAAAATTTTACATCTTTTTCAATAAATTTCTACTTGAGAATTTAAGGAACAATTTAGGACCAACTCTCTCTTTTTCTGGAGGAAAAATTAAATTCAATAAAACAGGAATAGTTCACACAGACTAAGCAATGAATTGCTTATCCCTTTATCTACCGACAGTACTTTGAAGTACCACTCACATTAAAGTTACATAGAATAACCATTTTTACGAATACTCTGACGATACTTAGCAGGAGTGCTCTTTTAAATCCACTCTTCCAAGATATATGGCAGAAAGGGTTCTATGATGAGTATTTTAGTGGGGAAGGCGAATAGTTTTATAATAGAAGTCCCGTTTTCAGGGGACATCTCTGATCGGATTGCTAAGATTGTCATTTTTGTTCCGAAAACGTAGTTAATATCAAAAGGTAAGTGTCTTATTTTTTTTGTACTTTAATGATGAACATAGAAAAGGATTTAACTACTTATTTTAAGTGAACAGTGTATATATCATTGTTTTTACAGATGAATATCTTTAATTAATTAATTAGCTCTAACGGATTAAATTTCCCAAAGTTGAGTATTTTGTTTATGTATATCCCTTAATTTTCAATGTAGTGATTAAAAAAAAATATTTCTTGAAAAAAACTGCATTAAATCATAATGCGGTAGATAAAAGGTTATACAAAAGTGACATTATTTACTTGACTTCATTGCTTGCATGACATAAATCCTTTAAATGGTTAATACAAATATGTAAAAATGCTACATAGTTAATTTTGTGTTAGTATTTAGACTACATAATAACATTTTGTTTCTAAAAATAGATGCAGTCGTATTTGATGTAGATTAATGTATACGAAAACAAATAAATTATAAGATGATTCTATGCGAAAAAGTATAAAAATAATATTTTTGAAATTAAATAAAAACTAAACTAATAATTAAATAACCTAAAATAAATAAATCTCAAGTATAAAATTATTTTTTTGTTTCAAATGGATAAACTACTTTTCATGGGAAGGATTTTTTCTCTAGTTTTCTCTCAATTTCAATATATTTCGTAATCGAGTCGGGTTTAACCCTTTCTCTCTTACAGGTTTCTTCACTTTCAAAAGCAAGTAAAAAGAATAAACAGAACAATGTTATAATCTTTAGAGAAGATTGCGACAACTTTTGAACGATAAGACCTCTTTTCTAAAAATCTTTACAGGTAACACCTACTCGAGTTTCTTCGATCAACGATCATCCTTTGATACTCATAAAGATACCATAAATGATAAAAAATAATAAAAGGATTTGACTCGAAAATAGAGTCATTGGCGATTTCTGTGGATTTTATCCGAAATATTTTAAAATAAAAGAATTGCGTATATATTTAAAAAAATGTTCACAAAACACATTTCTCGGAACCTCTAAATCAATATCAGAGTTATAGATAATTATAATTATTAATAATTATCAGAGAGAATTATTTAGAGAGGACTTGAAATTTTAAAATTAATAGGCAAGAAAAGCAAATCTTGAAAATAACGTTACCAGACCTTTCAACTGAACATTTTTGAAGCGTGATGGGCTGCTAGATTCGAAGATCTCAAAATGTCGCAAATCTAAAGCAATAATTGATGGATGTCTTTAGAAGGTATAGAAAGTTGAGATTAGGAATCTTAATTACTTTTACATCAACATATTCAAGCATACATCGCCACCAGGGAGGCGTTTAGAAATTACTGATTCTAACATTTAGTGTACAATTGCTAGTCCAGCAGTTTCTAATTTTTAATAGTTTCATTATACTTTTACGCTCAATTAAAGACTCTATTATCAAAATCAAATTACCTTACTTTATTTAGGCTTTATGTTGTACGATTATAAATTTCTAACTAAAGAATGGTGTTTGAAAAAAAATAGTACGTTTCGTTCAGTTATTCATCCATCCTCCGAATGATTTGAAATCCTACGAACTCTACGGAGTTAAAAAACGTATCCTTTTCTCCATAAAATTATAATAATAACGATATGCAATCACTTGAACTGTCTTGTCATTAGTAGGGTTTGCAATCACGGGATTATAGGACTGGACTATTTATGAAAAATACTTACACATTAGCATGGTTGAAGTGACATAATAAAACTGAAAACATATTTAAAAAATTGCTTTAATGTTGTTATTTATTGAAACAAATCAAAACAAAGCTTTACTCATCATAAAAAAAAAATAGTACATAATGAATTAATTGAAAATTGGCCCATTTGAATTAAAAATTGATAAGTTTGAGATATTCCAGAGTATGAGAGTTAAAAATATAAAACAGAATAAAAATCCCATTATTTTATTTTCATTACACATTGTATTTTTTAATGTTAAATATATTTAGAATTGATAACTGCATGGTAAGACATTCTAAGGAAGTATATTTTTCAAAATTAAAATTATGAACTGAACTTTGTTACCCGATCAACTCACATATACCTGTACTCAGCACGTACAAGGGATAGAATGGATTGACATAAATTTGAATCGAAGAAAAATTTTCTACCTATACAACTCTCACAGAAAAAATAGTTTTCTTTTTTTTTAAAAAAAAAAAAATAGGATTAATTTATATATAACACTAGAAATTAATCATAATAAACACTAAAATTAACTCAAATAAAAATACTCAAAAAACAGATTTCAATATTAAAATTAATAATAATAAATACATTGTATATTTCACAGTCTAATAAAATTCTGTCTTTTAGCTTCCTCAAAGAATGTCTTTTCGAAATATTTTTAGTAACATTTCAATATATTAATACATGCAATCTAATTTGAAAAAATATTTATAATAGGAACAAAATAATATTACTAAATTTATCTCTCTGTAGATTAAAAAAGAAAACATTGAAATATATAACTCACCTATAACTGATTTAATTCACAAACTTTAAATATCCAGAAAGAATTTTGAAGAAATGCCTTTCGATACTTCAAACAGCAATAACAGCTTATGAGAATATACTTTTAATAACAAAATATTATTACTAAAGTTATCTCTTCATGTATAAAAAAAGAGAGAGAGAGAGAAATTTAAAAAACACATCATTTATATTGACTTAATATGATAATTCAGAAAAATGATTCATGATTGGTGATTCAGAAAAGAAAAATCAAAAAAAAAAATTTATTATTAACATCAGACAAATGAGTCTCATTCTTTTTTATTACTGGGAAACAGCAATGAATATTGCGTAATTTCTCGTTTCGGAAGTGGAAGCTCTCCATATAAATTTTCTGAGAATTAAAAGTCTTCGAAAATTTTGCTGTGAAAAATATTTCAAAACATAATTCAGACAAAAATTAAATCCCTGGGAAAAGCCCGGGATTTTGGGATGCCCGTAGTCAATCA
>BMAV01005532.1:199150-226538 GCA_019973955.1 Trichonephila inaurata madagascariensis | reverse complement strand
AAAAAATTCATATGTGGAATAACATGTCAAAATTTTTAAAACGATGAAAATGCTTGTACATTTTAATCCATAAATATTTTTTGAATAATTTTTTTTTGACAAAATCTCTCATTAAAATATTTATTTGTATAGTGTTAACACATGTGCAAAGTTTCAAGGCTATAAAATTAGTAGTTTTTCAAAAATGTTCCTTTTGTGTTGAAATTTACACTTTTGAGAAATAGAGATTTAAAGTAAAAACTTACCATTAACTAATGCATACCAGAACTATAACTTGGATTGCTGGTGTCATCTGCAAGATTATCTTCTTGTCTACATTTTAATTGTTTGTTTTTAATTCTAGCTTCTTTGGTTTATTGTAAAACTGCCTATTCTACTTTCCTAATACACGCATAATCTACTTCTTGCAACGCTCGACATTTGTAAAATCCAGGGGTTATAAATGTTTAATACATCTAAAACTTTTAATTTGGTAATAAAGCCTTGATTATATAAATATATAGCTTCATGTACTATAGTTTTTAAAGTTCCCAACTGCACAAATACAGTTTTTTGAATTATACACCAAATACTATTTCCGCTTTCACTAATATTTTGAGTTTTATCAAGCAAGCATTTAGATAAAATTTCAAGACTAGAGACCTCTAAATACGTTTTTTATGCAATTCCTAATTGCAATAGGTAAGTTGTGTTTATGCTTATATGTGTAACCTTTCAGTTTGGACATATTATATATACACCTCAAGTCACTTCCTATGGGGCATATAAACTGTGTCGTAGATTCAAATCTGTGGAGATTTTATCAAAAAATATAGCCCAAATAGCTTGCCTTATGGCTGACAAGTTTCCCGAGTTGTTTTGAATAGCCAAAACATAGTATCTTTAAAATTTGTCTATTTCTGCATATGTCAAGCCATTATGGCATCCTAGAGTTTTTATGTCCTCAAGATTTTTTGCTTTTTAATTTAGATTTTAATGTCCTAAGTCATGTCCCCATCATTTTCTCAACATGACCAACACATTCTAATTTTTCAATATTGACATATCTTTAAGGTTTAGTTTCTAAAACTGCTTTGTTTAGAGTCCCCATAGAGTTCAAATATTGTGTATATCGTAAATTGTGTAATGTCTGTGAGCGATGAGTGTTTGGCAAGTTACATAGTAAATAGTAGGGGAATATGGAAGTTGAATAGGTGTACTTCTTTTATTTTTGTATTTTCCATCGCTCTATGTACATTACTGTTAAAATTACGTGAGCATTTCCGCGACAATATTTCAGTATCAACAACTTTCCCAGTGTCCAAACTAACTGCCGTAACAACACCATTTATATAAGTATGGCCCCTTTTTTTGCCCGGTACCATCGATAGCCATAGGTATATTTTGGCATCCATTATTAAATGATATTGTTTCGGCAGCAGAGCTAATGCCATAGACACTTTAGTTACTTTCTCTGTCGCGTTATTTAATGTATGCATGGAATCGTAAAACCACTTTAGTGTAGGTGACAAATTCATAACTCTGCAAAATATTTTTGCAACTCTTCTTTTTTAATAGACCTCATAGCATATGAAAGTCTATTGTTCACTTCATATAATTTTGTATCTTTTTTGATTAACAACTGTTTTAGTAAACCTGGTATTAAGAAATGTTTGAATAAGACCACAAAAGTCACAACATATTAACAATTTTGTAGCCAAAATTTATGTGAATACCTTGTTTTTATATTTTATTTATGTTATTAATGTTGTTTTAAAGCACAAGAAAACAGTACAATGTCAGTCATTTTACAAAAACATTCACAAATGAATAAACAAAAGAAACATACTCTTTATTAAACTTACCTAACTTTGCTTTTAAAGCTGAATTATTTTTGTTGAAATCGTCTGACTGTTATGCAACGTTTAATTCATCGAAAGTTTGGGTTTTTGTACATTTTTTTAAAACTTTCGTTTTTTAAACGTTTTATTATTCAACCGAGTTTTAAAAACGTTTTTTAAACATTTTATCATTATTGTTTCTGATGGAAAACACTATTTCACACGATAGCAGAAATTCGTTGTTTTAATGAGGTAAAAAAATAGCATGCGGTTACCAAAAAGTAAACAAACACCTACAACTATTCACTTTACTTCTTTTCTGAATAAGTTGCTGCTCAAAATAAATTCTTTTAATCAATTTAAACTATTTGAGAAGGCTGAAAAGTAGCATGTGTCTTGTTTTGATTTGAGGGGGGGGGGGGCGTGGCGCCCCCCTGTTTTGGGGGTTGACAGGTGTAAACAACTTTTTAAAAAAATATTAAAAATACTTCTAATTCAGTTAGGACCAAAATTTAAATTGCATTAGAAAGAAAAAGAGTGGTATTTTATTTTTCAATCAAAATTGAAAAATCGATTTTGTCCTGGATTTTCGTGAAGTGACCCCCTTACAGCGATTCTCAAAGTGTGGGGAGCACCACCTAGGGGAGGGGCGTGATAACCCTACTTGAGGGGGAATTGCGAGTATATTGAAAAATTGAAAATAAAAGTTTATTTAAAAAATTATTAATTTACTGAAAGGAAGCAAAACAAAATACATTCTGAGATAATAAAAAAATAAAATACACATTACATATTTATTGCAATCTGTTCCATTTAAAAATTAGAGAGGAAAAGCAACATCATATTTACCCTATTACTTAAAAGTAACTTACTTAAAACATCTAATACTTAAAAGTAATATATATACAAAGTTTATCTCGATGATTGGTATGGTATATAATTAAGGTCATATTGTATCTTTACGTCAAAATGCATTAATATTGCATTAAGTACATTGTTATTGTATGGGGGGGGGGGGCAATGAAAATTATGATTGAAAATTGGGTCGCAAATATTGGAAGTTTCAGAATCACTGCCCTATGAACTTAAATGAACTAAAGACGGTTCTAAATTATTTAAAACCATGGAAGTCTCCATGCAAGGAGGGTATTTTTTCTGAACTTCTCTTGCATTTAGGCCCCCGAGGCTGAAAACTATTTTGATTTTTTTTATTATAATCTGGACCTCTGGAACTTTTTCCTCTCAATGGTGTCAATCCCCAGTTATTCCGATCCATAAAAAGAATAAAGATCCGAGTTTTCTGTCAAATTATCGACTAGCATTTAACTAGAATTTTGTGTAAAATCATGAAAATAATTATTTTCAGGAGACTGAAAACAAATAAGGCTCTAGAAGAAGAAAACGCCTGCTTCGGAAGGTTTAGATACACAAACAAACACTTTGCACTATTAAGCCAATCAATTAAAGATGCTATAGAAAAAAGACAAATTTTCTCGGCTGACTTCGTCGACTTAATTTAGCTTATGACCTTGTATGGTGGGAAAATCTCATCCTGAAGCTCTCGGACATTGGAATCCAATTTAATATGCTTAGGTGGTATTATGGACTTTTGAATAATCGACTCTGTAGAGTTAGGTCCAACAATTGCCATTCAAAATACAAATGACTTAAAACAGGTCTTCCTCAGGGAGCTGTTTCTAGTTGTTCTCTTATCAATATTTTTATTAATGACCTGATCAGTGAACTTAAATCAATAAAAGGTGTAAGATATCTTCTACATGTAGATGGCCTAGTCATCTGGTCAGTATCTACCAAAGAAACTGGAGTTTTTAAAAAAAGCACTGAAAATTGTGGGACGCAAAGAAACAAAGTGAAAGTAAATCAAATTTCTGTCCCTCACTCATCAATTTTTTCCCCACGACTTTACGATACCGAAAGTTTCTAATATTTGGGCATAACAATAGATAGAAGGATTTCTTGGTGGCCACATGTGGAAGATGTAATACATCGAGGTTTAAGGAGACTCTCACTCTTAAAAATGTTGGCAGATTCTGAATGGGATGTTCAAGAAATACTTTAAATACCACCTATAATACCTATATATCCTAACCGTTTGAACTTACTGTTGCGAACCCTTAAATCCTAACCGTTTGAACTTACTGTTGTGAACTTTTAATTACTTAGTCTGTGCAAACTCTCAAAAGACTGGAAAATTTTCAGAACCAGGCACTGCGCCTAATCACCGGTGCAGTAAAAATAACCAATATCAACTGCATGCAGATATGTACAAATAGCAGACCTATCCGTATGTAATTTGCATTAGAAAAAAAAATTATAAGATCCCAGTGTTGCCTGCCCCTATAGGACGAGATTTCATGTGGGCCTAATTGGAACCTGAAGACGCAAAGAGGTTTCGAGCAAGTTTATGTGGTGATCTCAAGTTTGGACCTCAATTTTGAGGCTGAACAGTTTCTACCTCTACGTAACTCTACTGTAAACTATGCTTTATCCCTCCGTCAAGGACTCAAACAAGAAGTTTTTAAAACAGACACAAGCGATACTAATCTCAAAGCTTTGGCGTATGAAACTATTAAAAGTTGCTACCTGAAAGAAAAATGGTTGCGAGTATATACTGATGGCTCTATAGATTGGTTGACTCTATTAACACTGGTGCAGGTGTTTACTGCGATTTGTTTTCTTTATATACACCCAAAGGCAAGGCCGGATCTACGTATGGGCTGCATCCCAGGGTTTCTAGGGGGCCTCTTTCTCCGTTGAAGATAACAAACAGAAAAGATGCTTACAATCAAAATAGTATAATAAAATAATAAACCAGTAAAAGAATAAAACTCAAAAATAAAATACCATATCAAATTTATTTTTATTTTCGAAAGCAATTAAAACATACTTATGTACCTGTTTATTCAAGTTTCAAGTAAGAAGTAAGTACCAATACACATTTCTAAATTATTTAAGTAGGAAGATATTGAAGTTATAATTAAGTATTCTCTGTATTTGCAAAGATTGAAAACATCAGGATTTCCCATTAATATGTATGTTGTCTTAAAATTTGTGATGAGAAACTTAATTTCTTCTATAGGATGGAAAAAAATAACAATCATTTTTATGGGGTATGGAGATTCACCGTGAATGTTGGATAAATGTAAAATAACAGATAAATGTAAAATAGTCTTGATTTTCGTAATAAGTCAGTTTTTTTAAGTATAGGTAGCAACAGCAAATAATGGATGACAACGGAAAAACAATATTTATTTAAAGTAGGGCAAATAATTCTAAAGTTTATTTTTATAAAATCCCCTTTAAACTGATGGACCATAAATAATAATAATCAGCGCTTTAGGTTTTAGTGAGTATAGACAAGGATTTTTTACTTTTTAAAATTAATTAGGTACTTTTTTTTCAATTATCTCAGAAACATACTAAATTGTTTTGTTTATTAAGCACAGTCGGTTGCGTTATCGTAATTTTATAACCTAGACATCTAAATTGATTTTCAGGAAAATCAAGTACATAATTAACAATATAAATATGCTTGGCAGAAAATATGAAAGTGTAGCGAAAAAGCGAAAATTATTGTTAAATCGAGAAAAAAAAAATAAAATGTAACAAAAATGTAGCTTTTTTTACAATGGAACAAAATAACAAGAATATAACAAACGCAGAGACATTAACACTGGATTGCCCAAGGAAGTCATTTTGATTGCTTTTTGATTTCTAATAGAAAAACAATTATGTATATAATGACACAACTTCTTAGACTTTTTTTGGAATACACTTTTTTCCCAAATGAAATAATTTTTTTTTATTGTTAATATTTACTAATAACTTGTTATATGACTGTAAATAATATAAAAATTTTAAAAATTAATTTTAAACAAGTGTTTTTGCACATTAGTTATTCTTTCCCAATGCAGTCATTTTGACTGCTTTTGGGCAATATAGGTATATACTAAATTTGTCTTTCTAGTGTTAACAAGCAAAAGGGAAAGGAACTTCGCCAAAGAAAACAGAGGAACACAACAAGCAAATATTAATGATGAAAATATGCCAAATCTCGATGACCAGCAGCCTTCTGAAAAAGATATTGTTCAGCCAGAGGACATCTGTAATGCCCCGACCGAAAAGTGTTTAGAAAATGTTGGGTATGAGTTTGAGAAAAATACGTTGAAATGGGTTCGTGGCCTAAATGTATTATATCCTTTCACATGAAATGAGTTATTTTCAAAATAAAGATCCAAACTATATATGTTCTGTGTTTCGGTAAGAGTATACAAAGAATAAAATAAACCATTTTCGAATAATTATTTAATTAAAATCTTAAAAATGGCCAAGTGCTGGAAAGGTTTAGGCTAGGCTATTCAACTAGTATTGGTAGTGTTTTTTGTTTAAGGTATCCAACTGTACGTTCGGAACCGTGATTTTGCAAAAGCGTGTAAATGGATAATATTTATGATATTTAGCATCACTTAGATTAGACAATGTATATAAAATTGGGTTAAGAATAGTATTACAATAAAAAATTATTTTACAATATTTTGACAAAAAATGAACATAGAATGACACATTTTCAAAATATTCTCCTTTGGTGAAAAATGCTTCTATTATAATAATATTTTGCCTGTATTCAGCTCAGACCTCTGTACAGAGGCTCAACTAGAATTTTTGAAATGCATAACTTGGAAGTCGGTTTATCCATGTTTTACGAAAACAGAAGGGAGAAATTTTAAGAAAATACGCCTATAATTATTTCAAATGGTTGTAACTCTGAAAATAACGTGAATTTTTCAAAAATCGTAGTTGAGCCTCTGTACAGAAGTCTGAGCTATATACAGGCAAAATATTAATACAATAGAAGAATTTTTTACAAAAGGAGAACATTTGGAAAAAAGGTTATTCTAAGTAAATTTTTTGCCAAAATATTGTATTTAAATAATTTTTTTGTCATAATGTCCTCAAAACAATTTTATACATATATTCTAATCTAAGTGACACTAAATATCATGAAAATTATACATTTATGCGCTTTTTTAAAATCATGGTTCCGAACGTAGTTGGATACCTTAACCCGCAAACTTTTTCTAAAACAAATTCTCAATACACAGCAGGCTTTTCTGATAGGAAACACGTAACAGTGATTAGAAACGATTGTTTAGAAAATCATAAAAATTCTATTGAACATAAAAATTCAGTGTTAGTTTGGTTGACTCGAAAAGAAAATAAGTCTGTTTTAGACAGTTACAAGAGCAACTAAGAAAAGATGCAGAATATTACCAATATATCCTCAAACGGGTTATTTCGGTAGTAAAATATTTGGCTGTAAGAGGTTTATCAATTAGAGGGGTACCGAGGAAGTTTTTGGTTCTCAACATAGTGGTAATTTTATGGGTGCCCAGGAACTGCTTGCAGAGTTCGACCCATTCATTCGTGAACATATTGAACTGCGAGAATTAAGACCAAAATCATTAATATCGTACTTATCAAATCAATATATGAGCAAATAATTGAGATCACAGGCAAGCAAATCCTTGAAACAATTACAACTCAAATAAATAACGATGACACAAAGTACTATTCAATTGTGATGGATTCAACACCAGATTTGTTCCACAATGACCAACTTGCTATTGTAGTACAATATTGTTTTCGAGGAAAAGTGTATGAAAATGTCTCATTAATTAATATTAGCAGTCACACTGGCTTATGCTTATTTAATTCTCTACAAGAATTTTTAGAAACAAATGGACTGCTATTGGATAATTGTAGGGGACAGTCATGTCACAATGCTGCTAATATGTCCGGTCGATATAATGGTGTGCAAGCTCTTAAAAAAAATACACTAATTATGCGCCGTGTGCTGCACTTGCTCTTAATCTGGATGGTGCAGAATCAGTTAAGGTTGCAACTGAAATCATGAACGTCTTTGGATTAGTGCAACAAGTATATTTTCTTTTCTGCTTCTCGACCCATAGGGGGAATTTCTAAATCGTGAAATTAAACTGAAATTTACCTTAAAAAGTTTAAGTCAGACCAGATGGTCTTGTCACTACGATGCTGTTGAAGTCTTAAAAGAAAGACAATTATGGTAATGTGGCGGTGGTATCTATATAAGCCAGTAATAGCCTCCGGACTGAAGTGATCATTTTAGTCTAGTGGTTAAGTTACGTGTGTGTATGGGACAGAAAAATTTAAAAGAGATACCCTTATTTTTGCGTTAGATAAGCTAATCCTTGATTTAAATAGAAGAAGCTAAGTATATATATATGAAGAATATAGTAAGAAATTAAAATTTTTGATGGATTTGCAAGATCAAAGTAAGAAGAACGTCTACCTGGAGAGTGTACGCGCTATTGATTACTCTTCAGAAGACGTAGAGCAACATTTAGTATATGAAAGTGTTTAGTTCAAAGCTTATTTAACAATAAAACAAACAGCTAGAGTCCTATACTTGTAGTGATATGTTCAATTTAATTTTTGAAAAGAAACTTGTTGACGTTTTACCAAATTTGTATACCATTTTAAAGATTTTTCTAACGTTCCCTATTACTAGTTATAAAGCGGAGTGTGCGTTCTCTACAATGTTCTATATAGAAAACAAATATAGGACAACAATGACAAATACCAGGCTCTCACCAAAGACCTTAAATGTTATGAGCAAATAAAAGAATTTGCAGCACAAAAGTGCAGAAAATTTTTTCTGTAAATTATGTAATTGTTTATAACGTATTTAGATGGTATGAAATAAAACACCTTAAAAGTCATATATTTTAAATTTTCCCGCAAAAAAATTTTTTTTCAGGAAAATGGCAAAATTTTTAATTATTTAGAGGGTTCCCAAAGGTCAAGGTTCGGCCCTGCCCAGAAGCCCTTTTAAAACTGCTTTTGACGATGAAATAGATACCTTTCACCGAACCCTTTTACAACTATAGACACATTTAGAACATTTTTCAAAGGCAGTATTTTTATCAGACTCCAAAGCCGCCCTTCAAGCTATTGTCTCACAAAGTCAATCCCTTTTCTCAACTGTCGATTACCGTTTCGATCTTCTCAATTGACTTGCTGGTAACGGATGCTGTACTTCAATGAATCCCTGCCCATTGTGAAGTTCAGGGAATTGTAAGCGACCTGAAATTTCTCCCTCACCGTCATGCCTAGTGAAGGGAGTAGGAAGAATGAAAGCAGAACCAGAAACTTCCATATTAACAATTATTTATTTACTCAAACACACTAACCAACTACAATTTATTCCTTAAGTGAATGTCAAAAGAGTAACATGGAGAAAGCAATGAATACCAAGCAAATATGAGCACACACACAAGTAACTTATTTAACTCCACCTAATCTATCGTTGATTGCTAATCTCAAATCCATTACTCCATCACAGTTGCAAACACCACTCTTAATCTTCACATGCGAAAGTAAACGTTATTCAATCTTACCTGCGTAGAAAATGTAACAGCTTCTTACCTCCTTCTACTATAATTACAAAACTCCGAATTTATATAGTCGAACTAAAATCTGCATATCAGGAATTGTTCTTGAGAGGGATGGCTGTGAATTCAACGCGAATATTAGCCCAAAGATTCCCCAAGAGGATTATTTAGAGGAAGCGCATTGATTCATCACAGGCTTTCAGATTCTACTTATCCCAGGAAATCACTTCCAGAAACAAAAATACACCACAGATTCAAATGATTTGTGAAGTACCCAACTAACCAAGAAAGCTATCATTTTATCATTCCCCATTTAATATTATTTCTTATTTGACCATGAAAAGTCCCAGGACGAAGTTTGCGATTTCTTTGAATAATATTTTGCATGTGGCCTTTCAGCCACATTTCCCTTCACAATGCAAGTGAGTCGTGCAAAATATCTAATCAGGTCAATGAACCTCGTCAAAATGTCCATCTTAAGTCTCACGCAGGGAATTTCAGCTGAGTTATGACAAGGGCGTTTTCTCCAAATACTTTGACTTTCCAAAGGAGAGGAGAGATTTTTTTCCCTTTTTCTTCTTCCTCCCCCCGCCCTTTTATTGTACACTGATTTTGATGGGAAAAAAAATAGGACTAGTGATAAAAATAAAAGCCTTGCAAAATTCACATTAGAACTATGTTAGCTTAAATATCAAATACACTGCTGGCCACCGTAAATGCAACATACTGAAGGAAGCATGCAAATAACATGAAATTTACAACATGCATTAACGGAGGTGAGATATGCAAATGATTAGAATTTCAGCGCAGACACACATCACGCGCGCCTGTGGCGCCACCTCAAAGCGCTATTTAAGGCTTGGAGATTTCGACGATTTTAAGTTCGGCAATTGTGTTTTTTTTGTGTGGTTTTTTCAAAAAACGATCAGTTATGTCTCGTAGAAAACAGCGCTCAGCTTTTGATCAAGTATCCGAGTTCGACAGAAGAAGGATAGTGGCCTACCGAGATTGTGGATTATCTTTCAGGAAAATCGGTAGTCGTGTTGGACGAAACCAAACAACTGTAATGCGGATATGTGACCGTTGGATGCAGGAGGGTACGACGGACCGACGTGGTCGATCGCATCCACCTCAGTGCACCACTTCACGTGAGGACAGGCAAATTGTGCGCTTGGCAGTGACGGATCGCTCAGTCACATCACGAACCATAGCACAGCACATTGAGTCTGTAACGTATCATTCAGTGTCTGCGAGTACCATTCGACGCCGTTTACAGCAGAGTGGTCTGTCCGCAAGACGTCCATTGCTTGGTCTACCCTTGACGCAGAACCACAGACATCTCCGTCGCCAAAGATGCGATGAAAGAAGGATGTGGGTGGCAGAATGGAATGAAGTTGTCTTTACTGACGAGTCACGCATGTGTCTGCAACACCACCACAATGGTCGGATTCGAGTCTGGAGACACCGTGGAGAGAGGATGCTGAACAGCTGCGTTTTGCACCGCCACACTGGTCCTGCACCGGGTATTATGGTATGGGGTGGTATTGGATATCACTCTCGTACTCCTCTAGCACGCATTGCAGGTACTTTATACAGCCAGCGCTACATCTCCAAGGTGTTGTATCCAGTTGTCCACACTTACCTTCAGGACTTGGCCACAGACATTTTTCAACAGGATAATGAATGACCACACGTGGCACTCATTGTCCAAAGGTTCTTCGTCAATCACCAGATTGAATTACTTCCCTGGCCGGCTCGCTCTCCGGATATTTCGCCGATAGAAAACATGTGGTTTATGGTTGCTCAACGATTGACCCAGATTACACCCCCGGCTGCCACACCAGGTCAACTTTGGCAACGTGTGGAAGCTGCTTGGTCCGCTGTACCCCAAGAACATATCCAAAGTTTCTTTGAATCAATGCCGAGGCGTGCGGCAGCGGTGATGTCCAACAATGGCGGCTACTCTGGCTACTGATTCTGGCAGGAACCACACTTCACAGAAGTCTATAAATTTAATCATTTGATACTTGGTCAACATGTTATCTACAAAATATAAATTTTGTTGTGCTATCTCTTGTCTTTCTTGGTGTTGCATTTACGTGGTGGCCACACAGCAGTGTATATATATGAATCAAAAGACATAAATATATTTAAACAATTCGTTATATTCGTTTCAAACTTGGTTTTTATTTCACTCTGTAGGTAGATTCGAACCGGGCACCTTCCATTCCGAACGCAAGTACTTTATCGATCACGCCAAAACGATCGTCTTCGCGTGATGTCTAAGTACTGGTTTAATTTAGATACCGCTACAACTCCTTATAACGCAGTTGTATAACCGACTGTATATCTTCCAAAAGGTCATTATTATTGTTTTATTTAATTCCAACTCAGAAGTGACAATGCAATATTTTTATTTTAAAAGTTGTGATATATATATGTGTTTATTTTTGATAAATGATTAAGCTAGCCATACAATTTTCTTGCAAATTGGTAGACGTAACATCATTTTTTCTCAATATTCTAAAGCAGGAGTTGGTAATCTTACAGTTGTGGTGAGCCAAACCAATACACCAATATGATTCAGTGTGCCACGCCGCAAGAAATTTTTTAAAATTATTCCGTTCTCTTGGTAATGCATTCAGAGTTATGGAATAGAGAGCTAAAATACAGTTTTAGAGCTTCATTATATATTGATTATGTATCATTTAGAGATTGACATAAAAAAAGAGCTACGTAAAACATAATTATTCTTTCAACATCAATTCAAAATTAAAATTGTGCATATATTATGTATCTTTTAGGAATATTTATAAAAATTGGAAATAAGCAACTTAAAATATAAAGGTTCATGCAATATTGTTAAATAAAAATTAAAATTTTAATGCAAACCTTGTCTCTCCGTGCAAAGCTGTACTTAATATTGCAATATCAGGGGTATAATTTGTGACTTTCAGTTTGACACATGGTTCTGAATGTTCAGTTGTTAAATAACTTCTTTGTAGACTCGGAATATATTTTATGAGAAAAGATTTGTTTACATAGGTATGTCGAACATAAACCAAAGCATATGCTATTTTCTTCAACCAATAAAATTGCTTTGGCAACGACGTACAGCAATTTAAAACAACCGAGTTGTCAATTTATCGATAGATTTATCTTCCATATTTTTTCATAATTTCATAAATTTTGCTGTCAATAACTCTGAAGACTTTTTTTCACGAGGCAGCAAGGAGTGATGCTTCATTTTAAAAGTATTACACAATCGTTTTGATTTAAGAGAATCATTTCGAATGAGTCACAAAGGGTTTTTTTTACATCAATTACAAAAACTTTTCCAAGCAGATTCAGCAGAATCATTCCATAGCAAAGAATTGAAGGTAAGAAATAGTCTTTATGCTTCAGGCATAGAGAGGAGAGACACTTGATCTCATAACTTTGTAGAGTGCCATTGAGAATTGCTCCGCGTGCCATAGGCCCTGTTCTGAATCGTTCAAATGTTTTTGTATATCTATGCGATACATGAATTAAAGGATATGTAAATTAAGATGAGGAGTGCGTATCTCTCTCTCTCTTATTCTTAAATTCTGCATGCATTTTATTCATTTAGTTTTTCTCGTCAAGTGTCTGTGACTTCATACTTATGGGCTAGTAAGGCTTTTGAAGAAAAACTTTTCTCTTTGTTGTGTCTATGGTAGGCGCCGAAGAGTTGGTTTTGTTTAAGCAGAATAAATTTGGATTTCAAAAGGAGAATTCTGCATGTCTCGCTCTATTTGTGTGTGTGTGTGTGAATAGTAGTATTTTTTCACATTAAATTCTAACATGAGGCATTCTATTTTTGCTACCGAGATAGTTATCTTTCCTAGAAAAATTCATTGTACTCAAAATCTTATCCAATAACTAGGAAGAGGAAACTATCTTCATGTCTCAGTTGGCGAGATTCAGAGGATTTGTACATATATATACTCGTAAATATATAATTCCTATAATAACATTCAAGACATATAACATAAAGCTTCGTGTGCTTTTCTTAATTTTTGTCTTTTCTGTGCATTATTAAGACTAGTATAAAACTTTAACAATGTGCATAGCTTTATATGTTTGTTTTGAAATATACACTAAACATAACTAATAGTTAAAATCCCTTTTTAGAGGCAAAAAGAATTTTTTTATCACTTGACTGTGGAATTGAAACTAAGCAGAGACAACATATTTTCTATTCACTACATGTAAAAAAAGCATAAAATAAGTATATAAATAAAGATAATCACTAATTTCAACAGAAGCATGGGGATTGGGGATTAGCTCTTTATTGCGAACCAAAGGTAGAAACCGCTCACATATCACTTTACTGCCAAATCAAAGCAGTATTTGTTGATTTTTCTGCATTTTACATCTTAACTTTTGGAAGTGAGTGTATTTAAAGGAGTTTAGGAATGCATAACGTAGTTAATTGAGGCTCCCAATACAGTTATTTTAACCGTAATTTCGTACTTAAAGTTGAAATTATTATGTCAAGTTATTGTTTATCAGCCGCAGTGGAGGAAATACCATTGGAAATTAAACCTTTTCTAGATGGCTTAATGTAATGTGAATAAACCGCTTAAAGGTATCCAACAACCTTAAAATCACGGATTTAGATGTAGATCAAATCCCGAAACATTGTTTTATGGATTACTTGTATATATATTAAATTTATTAAATTTATTAAATTTACAAAAAGCAAACTTTTCATTTTCTAGTGAAAACTGTTTTAGTAACCATTTCCATTGTGCATTTCGACAGAATTCGTTTCTTTTTTTCAAAAAACGGAGACAAGAAACAATTGGAATTTGGAACTGAAACAATTTATGAAGATAGTTAATTGAAATATTTTGTTTAGATTTTATGAAACATTAGAATTATTTTGATCTGTTTTTTCAAAAAATCACTGCATTATTACAAAGAAAAATTGCAAACACTTTTATAAATAGAGCAACCTTTTTAAACGATTTTATGTAATGATTAAGATAAAATGCTCTATTTTTTGGAAAAATTTAATTATATTTTACTTTTTTGTCATTTCAAAAACGGAAAAGAATGTTAAAAAAAATTAAATATCGTTCACACACTCTTTGCTCACAGAGCGGGTCAGATTAGAAATCTTCACGTGTCCCCTCCCCTTCCCCATTTTAGAATTTTTCAATTTTAGCGTTTTGCTAATATAATTTACTAAATAAAACTAAAATCCACCCAAAAAATTTGTCACACCTCATATTTTAAAAATATTTGGTGTGTAGTCGGATACCAATAAAATTTATCTTACTCTATACTGTAAAAGATTGACAACAAAATAATTCAATTGTTATTCCACGTTTAACAAGATATAAAGTAATCTTTGAGTTATGATTTCTTTTCTTATCATACAATTTTAGAATAGACAGGGATTGGCCTTAAATCTGGAGATCGTCGAATATTACGTATTGGTTATGCGTGCAACCATCTAACCTGAGTGACGCCCTCTCTGAGTAGAATGAAGGGAACATACGGAAAACACCTTTATATCACGCTCTACGCATTACACACAGTCTGTAATTATATATTAATCCCCCACCTGACATTATATAACATAGAGTCTATATTTGCTCCCTAATTTAGATCATGTTTCTCAGGGGTCTACGAAATTTTAAACAGGTAAAATATAATGTCAAGTAAATAAACATATGCTGAAATAAGACAGGCATGCAATAGCGAAAGTTTTTAATAGGAAAAATATAATGCATGGACTGATATATGAAAGAAATGGAAAATATTTTTTATGGTTGCTTAGAAATGTCTAATGGGATCTTTTTTTGAGACACGCGTTGTGTGTGTTGCTTTCTGTGTAACTCAATTCTTATACGAGATATATATTCTTATTCTTATACAGCTCATAGAAAGGACGATTGTGGGAGAAAAATAAGATGAATGAGTCATGATTTAGAGCTCTGGTGCAACTCAAGACCTGCCGGTTAAAAAAGCTGAAATGCGTTAAATCTGTTGAGGTTCAAAGACCTCTCGTTAGAATGGTGTGGAAGTTTGGAGAGCAAGATGCCATTTTAGGTTTCCAAACATCTTTATCACATGGTTCGAGATCCACCAATACTCCTCGTGTTACATCAAAGTACGAAGTTAACACACAATAAAGCTATAGTTTGGGTTTGACGAGTTATATGTTGAGCCTTCATTCAGATTTAAAATCCCGTGATTTCTGATAATAAATCACGGCCATTTCCCAAATATCATTTCATTTCATTTCTAAGCACCTTATAAGTTGGATAATAAGATTATAAAAGTCATTCCAGGATTTTTTTTTTCAGAAAACCTTTCCCTTCTAAATTTCCTATTGAGGCTTATGAAAGCGCCATTACTGAATCGATATTCGATCATTTTATTAGCGAGTTGCTAAGAGAAAATTGTGTTTAGTGTGTAACACATCACATTTATATTTTAAGATTATTGGTCACATGAAGACAATCGCCAAATCAAGTAATCCAGTGCTTAGAATTCCACCGGAACCCCAATGAAAAAAAAATTTCAAGTGGATCGAGATCATTTCAACAGGATCCAAACTATGCATTCACTCGATTCGAGCAGTTATGAAGAAAGATGTCTCCTATTAGTTTCCCTTCACACCAAACGATTCCGAGTCTGTCGTGATCAATCCAATTCACAGCGATTCTGAATGAACCAAGATTTGCCTTCTCACCGCCAAGGAAGTCAATACGGGTCAATCATTCTTCTTTCAGTTGCTGTCAAACATGGATACTGTTTTTAATGTTTTAAGACGATTAAGGTATCAAGCTATTAATTTTTTCACAACTGTATCCTTATCTATTTATTTTTACATAATATATATATATAAGAACGGTTTTTTTAAAAATATTTTCCCTGTTAGCATCAAGTGTAATTATAGTCTGAAAAGAAGTAGCAAATAATAAATATATATTGTAATTATATTATAATGCAATACTTTTATAAATAGTATATCTAATGTTTTTAAAAGGCATTTCAAATGTTATTTACTATAGCTTTTGTAGCGTATAAGAACTATTTTTTAAATATATATTTAAAAATGGTTTCACTCGGCTTTCTAATACATTAATGAATTAAAAATTTTATATGGCATTTATATTTTGCTTGTTTTATCTGACATATAACAAAATTTGAGATCTATGTAGTAATAAAATGGAATATTTTTTAAAAATTAAGATTATCGACAATATTGGTGTTTTATTTTATTTTAGCATTCTTATAAATATTTAATTTTTCTCTCTCAAAATTAAATAAATTCTTATCAAATTGATCTCTGAAGCTATTTCAAACATCCTTCAGAATATTTGGCCGCCCCCAAAAAAAAACCCAAACACATTTTGCTTTAAAGTATTAAAAAGTGAATAAGGTTTTCAAATTCCTAAAATTGAATAAAATAATACATGCAAAATTAATTTCATTATTTGTGCAAGATTAGCAGGGATAAAATACAGCCTGCACACTCGGTGACAAGAACTAGTTAGATTACATAATGAAAAAGAATATACTAAGAATATCAAAAATATAAGCGCTATCTATTGGCATAAAAACAAACTCATATTTACCCTAACTATAAATTCATTATCTTCAACACATCTGAAACCAGTTTCTTAAATAGAAACTTAATGTGATATAATTACTAATAACATAAAAAAAGCTAAAAATCAGCACTCTATTTGTTTGAATTCCCTTTTTCTTTAAGATATTATAACATCCATTGTTCCCGGCTGCTGATGAATGATTGAAGAAAATCTAACCATCTGAATCACGCGAGAACGAGATTCATGACAGATAGAACCGGAATCGTTTGGTGTGAAGGCAGGAAGTGAATCTTGGTTTATATGAACGGGAAATTACGAAGCCGAATCCTGGTCGATCAGATAAGTTTAATGGCGAATGAATCGGAATCGTTTGGTGTGAAGGGAGCCTTAGAAATAGAATTAATGAAGCTCACCTTGGGTCAGTTTGGTAAGTAATCACTGCCAACAAAATTTCTCCCGTAATAGGAAAGATAGGAGCACAGATGAGATGTAACATGTCAAGACGGAAACATTACATTTTTCTAGTTCTTTCACACATATATGTTGATTAGAATGCATTATTCAAAATAAACCTACGTTTTTATCATTTTTTTATGCGGTCCGACTAATGTTAAACTTTGTTTGCTTGGCTCAAGTTAGACTTTGACCCCCTTGCTGTAGAGTATCTCACTCTCATAAAAAGCTTCTAGAATAATCTTCAATTTTTAATACAACGAGATAAAAAGAACTTGAAGTTCCTAAAAGGATTTCTGGCTGAATCTCAATAATTTTCACATACATTTCGGGATTTTCTCCAATGGAATAGATGATTTCTCTAACCAATTCAACTTTTCATCGGCAATATATGTACTGTATGTTGAACGAGAGAGTAAGAATCGAAATACATTTCATATGATTATGCGACTCATTTTTCAAAATATAGCTTCAAATGGAGAGTTTTAATTTGATTTTTAAAATTATATTTCTTATAAAAGAAAAAAGAATTTTTCTCCTACTCCGAAGTCTTAAAAATAATACTTGAAATCGAAGCAGAAAATAATTAATAAAAGGAGGGGAAATAACCAAACACAAAGCAATAAATGTTCACATATTTATTTACACTTGAAGTTTCGCTCTTGGAACCAAAAACAAAATGAGTTCAATTCGTTCAACAGTGAATTTCTATTAAAACTTGTATGTTTAGATTTTTACAGTAAAGAAAAGGCTTGTTAATAAATACTTACAAACATATGTTTGCTATCATTGAATAATGAAATAAATAAATAAAAATGAACGATTCCTAAATCTAGAATAATAATTTGATTGATTCGTTACAGTACTTAATTATAGTACAGCATTGGTCAATATTGTGATAAGAGAATGAAGATATATTTATGAAGGTAAACACACACACACAATGAGTTTGAAATATTTATCATTGGAGTAAAAGATGAATAAAGTAACATTGTTTCATTTGGAATACCTATTTGAATGAAGAAAAACTTAAAGAAAAATGTAAGCGTGTCTTACTTTTTACGGGTTTTTCTCATGCAATTTTAATAGTTACTTCTATGGGAGGAGATCAAACAGGGTATCTGACACCTGGATCCAGGACCATCCAATCTGAAGGCTTTCGAAATTGTAAGTTATCGAATAGGGTCTCAAATTCCTCATATCACCTACCAACAACTCACAGAGTTCATGCCAAGAAGAATCCATGTAATATAAAGGTCAAAAGGTGGTCTATAGCAGCGGTCGCCAAAGTGGTGGTCCGCGAGAAAATTTCGCTGGTCCCCAGAAAAATGGGTGTGTGGAGTATACTTACTCATCGCTTAAGTTATTTCTTAAGATACATTGAAACATAATTTAATTCATAATAATGCATGAAAAGTTATAAAAATACTAATTCATAGAATAACGATGATAGAAACGTAAATAAGGAATGTATCAGACTGGGGAATGTATAATGCTAAAAGTTTGATATACTTAAACCATGTTTTAATTGTTTTTTTTTTTTACAGTTTTTGTTTATTTTGCTTATTTTATTATGGTTTATTAATAAAGCTTTCATAATTTGGTTATAATTAATAGTTTCATTTTATTAGCTAGGTACATTTTATGTGTTTTTAGATCACAATTTTTCTTATAAATATACTTAACACTTAAAAAATCCTACTATTGATCCGCGGGATTTAAATTATGAGTTTACTGGTCCGTGAGGTCAAAAAGTTTGGCGACCGCTGATCTATATCATAACATTTTATATTGTTCAACAACTACAGAGACGTTTTCATATATGGTCACTCATGGTTTTAAATGAAATTTCTCAGACTTTTTGGCAGTCATATAATAAAAGTGTGTGAAATAGAAATAACACACAAATGGGAAAAAAATATAAATAATATTAAGGTTAAACTATGCAAAAATTGCTTCATTTCTTAGATACAAAAGGGAAACGAAGATCCCTGGTAAGAATAAAGAGAATAAATAAAGAGAAATATTCAGTTTATCGACATAGAGATGTATTTCTACAGGAGAAAGCCTATAACAACATAACAATATGGGAAAGAGGCGAATTGTTAGTTAAGATACAGGTTATATCAAAAATGGCCAGATAATGATGTATTACATTTAAGGAAAGGTTCGCTTCATATGGAATGGGACTACCATGCACTGCTGTAAAGCCTCATAATAAGCTGTCATACTGTTAATTTTGGTGTTGAGAAATGCTTAAAGCAATAAATCCTATTCTTCCAACACCTTGAGGGTCCTGGGCGGAAAGTGATGGCGTATAATGACTCTTTCTAGATCATCTCAAATATGTTCTATAGATTAGAAATCCAGAGATTTCACGGGCTCTTTTTAGTTCATACGAAGAATATCTTCTTCAAGAAAATCATTAACAACGGAAGCTTTGTGTGGTCTCACAATATTCCCCGTAAAAAAGAAATTCGAGCCTGCACACTCCAAAAAAACCTCCCATAGACTTCAAGAATCCCATAGCATTGTGTGATGACACAACCCATATAAAGAAGTGTGCCATAAGATGCTTCCCGAGATAAGTTTTCCTTTGCTATCAAATGTGTGTAACCGTTGGATGCCTATGTTGTCGTACACTGAATGCCAAATTAACGGTCCTATGCTGGTGTCGCTCTCGTGTGGGCTTGGCCCGGCTTGTTGATTATGACACTCATTGTTTGAAATTGATTTCACAACTTGGATATCACTTTTGATACCATTTGTAACCATCTAACCACTTCCGCTTGAGAATACTCAGTTTCAAGTTTTTCAATGGCTCTCTTTGAAACAATTATGAGAATTCCTTCTCGCTGCAAACAGTCAAACTTGTCACTTTTAATATATTATGCACAATACTGTAGCAAAAATCCTTAACAATGTTGTATTACGAATTAATGCTAAACACCATTTATCCCAAACTGGAAACTAACATTGGGCTATCCATTTTACAAAATATATAAATTACGAATTTTATCAATTTTAAAGGTGTCAGTTTCGAGCTATTGTGTCCTTAATATCAAGTATTAGTGACTTTAATTTTGGACACCAGTGTATATGTATAATACACATGTATGTATATATACTTTATATACATATATTTATATATATCCCTTATATGACACACATAAATGAAAAATACTCACACTGACAAAGGTTGCTTGATAGGCTTCCAGAAACTTTTTTAAGTCAAAATTATTCATATAAAAACAAAACAAAAAAAAAAAAAATATTTTCTCAATTATTTCGAAAATATTTTTTAAAAACTATTATTGCAACATAACGTGGATTTATACTTATATTATTTGTACTTAAGAAAGAAAAAAAAAGAACTTTCAAGCATATTTTTGCTTATTTTAACCTTTGAAATTTTACAGTTTATTGCTTTTTGTAATTTAGTATTTCTTTTTCTCATCTCGTTTATTTTTTAATGGTCACAAATATAAAGAAAGAAATGTGCGTTCAGTTTTTAAAAAGCGATACTAAGTTGAAGAAATCATTATTTTCAATGTAAAAGAACCATTCTACTATTTTGCACATTTAAAAAAAAACTTTATGCACGTCCTTTTATCAAATAAGATTAGAATAAGAAAATTGTACTTTTTAGATATTTATATAATAATGCTATATAATATTATATATTATGTGTGGTGAATCGAAAATGTGTTGAAAAAAGTCCAATTTGATAGTCGGAAAAGAATTTCGAAAACTATCTATTCAATCTTTTCAGATCAAACTAAAAATAAATAAGACGTTTTCAAAAATTCCCATTTATTTTGTATAACACATAGATGATAAGAAATTGTCAAGAATTGTGGTTTTAGAAAATAGATTTTGCAGTAAAAAAATAACGGCAAGATTTGGGAGCAATAATATTTGATGAAATGACTGATAAAAACAGCCTGAAATATTTCTATATGGCATTTTCTTGTGTGTGATTTCTAGATAACAACTCTGTAAAAAACATTGAAAATGTTCCCCAAATGTAATTTCTTCCAACAAGAACAATATCGTCTGGAGGTAGTTAGAGTCCAAAGAACATTCGTCTTGGGTATTTCAAGAAAGTATGAGTTTGAGAATATTCATGAGAAGAAAAGAAAGTTCTGACAAAAGGAAGATTCAATCAGGATGTTCCATTGGGGAAACTAAATAAGTTGATAGAGTTACATTTCGGCTTGCTTTGTCCTATGGCATACCAAGATACTTTCTTCTTTACCAATCCAACGGAAAATAGAATTTCGGAGTCCATTAGGGTTAGAGGTAGGAAATGCGTTGCTCTTTGAACTCGCTTCTTTTTGAATGCCAAATGGGCAGAAGAGAGTTTATAAAGCGTCCGCCATATCCTAGAAGCACCAGTAAGCTCATCTTTTCCGAACTGGACGTGGCATTTAAGGAAAATTTGGCTCTATTTTAATCGAAATTTCATTGCTGGAATTTCTCTGATACGACTGCATTAATTAAGAGTTAAAGGTTCTGTCAATGAATTGCAGATAACACTTCGCCCTGGTAAGCATCTTTAAATGCAACATTTTATCGTTTGTTTAGTTTAATTAATGGAACTCAATTTATTATTCCAATTATTTTTTGAATGCGATTTTTCTTACTAAACCCACACTGCTAGAATATTCTATACTCTAAACTGTTTATAGTTGCTTATTGGGTAATATAAAGTGAAGAGAATCAATAATTTATTGATGGTATGTAAAAAGAATTCAACTGAAAAATTCGTTTTATTCTTAAATACAAAATAAATGCAATAATTTTAATAAAATGTCGAACTTTTTGTGAATTCATTTTTTTTTATGTCTGGAGACTTGGATTGCGAAATTTGGTTGCAGAATCCTAATGGTCATGGTCACAAACTCGTGGACGACAACGAGTTCTAGTGCTGATGCCAGAAAAGATTCACCGTGTAGAGTGGATGATGCACGTTAAATCTGTTGTGATTCAAAGTCTTCACGTTGGTATGATGGGGAAGCTAGGAGAGTGGAGTGCAAACTCATGTGTCGTCCTCGTTACTTGACAGAGGTTCAAAGTTACAAATGTCTGTGCTTTCGTGTTGCTTTGACGTTAATAAACATATATCAACTTGACGACTTAAGTGTGAAACTCAATCGATTGAGAGAGAAATGAATGTAATGAGTCGAAATATTTTTTTTGTGTTTTGTGGTAATTTTAAAGGATTAGTATTCTGCAATCTTACGATAAGAATATAAAATAAAGATTTGATCCGTGACAGTTTACATTTCGATTTGTTTTATTGCCTGGAGGAATTCAAAAGATACAGAAACTGGAATTAAAATCAAGTCAAAAGTGTGACGCGAAAAGTGAAGTATTCTTGTTCATATATACAGTGGTGTGGCCAAAATTGTGGGCACTTTTTTAAATTGTTATGTTTTTTAAGTTTGGATGCATATAAAAACTGTTACGTTGCACAAATGCAAAGAAATTTATATCATTTTAAAGAGAATTTAATACTAAATTCAATACAAAAAACAGAATTCAAATATTTGCAACGAAAAAAAAGCTACATTGCAATAACTATCGATATACATTAGATACTGATGATCGCTGTGAGTTATCAGTGTTTAGTGGGGTAGCCTTTTTATTTTGTATTACAGCTTCACATCGATGTTTCATTGAGCTGAAAATAGTTTGAAGCTCTTCCTTCATTATTAGATGATGCCAGGAAACAATTATATCCTCAATTAGTTCCTTTTTATTTCATGGGTACCTCAATCGGACAAGAGTTTTCAAACGGTGCCACAAGTTTTCGATAGGGTTAAGGTCAGGACAGCTTTCTGGCCAGGACAACAACTCAATGATTTTAGAACGGTACCAACCTTTCAATTACTTTACGGTGTGCCAAGAGGCAGAATCTTGCTGAAAAATAAATGAAGCATTGTTGGTAAATAGATCCTTGATGGAAGGTAGAAGTTTGGGTTTTAGAATAGTGTCAACGTATTTTATGATATTCAGTGTCTCATCGATGACATGAAGGCGACCGATACCATCTGCTGATATGCATGACTAAATAATAAAACTATGCAGGTACTTCTCATTTGCCTGGATGCAGTCAGGATGTAGCATTTCTGCTATTCTACGTCTTACATATTTTAGGCTATCACTACTGAATAACGATATTTTAATTTCATCCCTCCATTTAACTTGTGACCAATAATCATTTGACCAATTAATGTGTTCCATAGCCCACTGTAGTCCCTTTTAACACTGCTGTAAATTAAGGTGCTGCTTTTTTCGTGGAATTGTACCTTTTTAGTCTTACATCTGCTAATCTACCCCTGATTGTTTTTGAACTGACAGAAACACCAGCATCATTCAGGTAATTTCTGATGGCTGTCCATGACATTATTTTATCTTGAAGACGTAGTGTTTCTGATTTTCTGTCATCAACAAATGTGGTGCACTTTTTTCGGCCTTTTCCCGCTTTGTTTTTTATTAAATTTGTCTCCTGACGTCTTAAACAAAACTCCAGTTGTAGTCACTGAACTACTCACCTGTTGTGTAATTTTAACACAGGAAATACCACTTCCTCGTCACACATGTGTCTAATATACTCTTTTATTTGATGTCATTGCTTCTTGACTAAATATCATTGTTGTCCTGGCCAGGAAACAGTCCTAACCTCCATCCTATCGAAAACTTGTGGCACCGTTTGAAAACTCTTGTCCGAATGAGGTACCCATGAAATAAAAAGGAACTAATTAGGATATAATTGTTTCTTGGCATCATCTAATAATGAAGGAAGAGTTTAAAACTATTTTCAGCTCAATGAATCATCGATGTGAAGCTGTAATACAAAATAAAAAGGCTACCCCACTAAGCACTGATAACTCACCGCTATCATCAATATCTAATGTGTATCGATAGTTATTGCAGCATAACTTTTTTTCGCTGCAAATATTCGAATTTTGTTTTTTCGTACTGAATTCAGTATTAAATTTTCTTTCAAATGATATAAATTTCTTTGCATTTTGTGCAACGTAACATTTTTTATAAGCATACAAGCTTACAAAATATAACAATTTTAAAAAGTGTCCCCAATTTTGGCCACCACTGTATGTATTGACTGTGGGCAAGGAAGTGTAAGACTCTTCCTGGGATATTGATATTACTATTAATAATGTAAGAATATTTTTTATATATTAAACTATTTTTACAAGTTGAAATGGAGGCAAGATTTACCTAACTTTGTAATGCAAAAGGAAAGTCTATATTATTTTTACTAGGAAAATAGAAATTTTATAAAATTTTATACCTTGTCTTAATATTTCTTAACATTTTCAAATATAAATTTTCGAATTATAAATCTCGAAATGTGTGTGTGTATCTATTAAAAATTTCTTTCAAAGAGGATAAATAGAATCATTTAGTTATATTTTCTATCTTGATAAATTTATAATTTCTGGTGTATAATTTTCTTTTGTATCGTCAATTTGTATTTCTTCATTTCTAATGCTCTTCTTATTAGAAGGGTTCATTTTATTACTAATTTGATCTCTTTTATTTTCTTATGCTGGTCTAATCTCTGGTTGGAGCCTTGTTAAGGACATTACAACAAGTGGAAGTAGGGAGGAGAAGAGTGTCAAATGATAGTTAGTGACATTCAAATGATAAATGGAACGAACGATAATAGTCTAACAGCGATATTGACTTGGGAAAAAATCCCCAGGAAGAAATAATAGCGGATCCTTTAAGTATTATAGACGTCAGCATAAAAAGTTTCTTCGTATGAATTTTAATGGACATTTTGGCAGCAGAATTACTTCCATGCATTAAAAAAGGGAACGATATTTATGGAAATTATGAAACAGAAAAATATTTGTAGTGGTTATATCCATCTGAAATTCCGATAAACATGTTCTGGGGGATTCTTTGTTCTTATCATTTCTTTATTGCATCGACGAGAAGAGTTAATAAATTGAAAAAAGAAATATGATCTCAAAAATGGACTTCTAACTTTCTTATACAAATTTGACAGTTTGAAAAACACAACAACGTATTTTAATTCCATTCGTTTCTCCTATCTAGAATTTTTTTCTCATTATGATCGAATAAACTCAAATGTGTTGTTGCCGCCTTATTAGCATGTGCCAAATCAAGGCCCACGAAATTTATCATGGCAAAGGGCTAGATTGTACGCCTGTCGTTAGCCATAGGCTTGAGTACCATTCAGGTGAAAGTACCTTTTGGCTCGTTTATGCACCAATTTTGAGAGAGAACACCCTGGGGACGTTCGGAGGCCTCCCACCTCTGTTCCCCTTCCACTAATCTCACGAGAGGACTTGCAGTTTGACGCCTATTTAGGCCTCCATGTTGCGAAAGCACTAGACATTTACAAACACTCATGCCTTCTCCGGGATTCAAACCCACGTCCTACGGCACAGCAGTCAGCGTCGTTAACCAATATACCGGATGGGCGGCCAATATAAACTCAAATACATATTGTTAGAGTCCAACTATAGAGGGCGCTGTGAAAGCGTGGGTATATAAAGATGCTGTGGTGTTTGCGCACACATACTCGAGAGTGAAGGAAGGTATGCAACCTGTTGCGAGTTACCATATTACTGAGTGTTCTAATTGCGTATGATAACATTATATTTGAAAGTGTGTAATCAAGCCCTGTTATTTTTTAAAGAGTGTGGAAGTCAATGATTTTGAGTTATTCCATCCTGACGTAACCGTAAAATCCGTACGTATGAGTACTGGATCCGAGTGAGTCTACAACAATATGGCAATTTTCATACAGTTATTTTTCTTACTTATTTAATTTATACGTTACTCTTATAGCAATAGTCAACAATGTAATTAATTGAACTTCCGTTTCTCATAATGTGGCTAATTTTATTATATAAATATAACTTATTTTTTATGTTTTTTTTATTTCTAGCAGAGCCACTTAATGAATCACTCGCTGAACTGAAAACACTTCCCTCAAACTCACAAGGAACAACAAGAAATTAGGTACAATAAAACAAAATAAAAAAAATCCAGTCCATCAGATAATGAGATTGGCCCTCTGGCCCTCCAGTTTCTATCGTAGATGTTTTCAGAGACAAGTAAGTTTTGTGTTCAGGGAATTCTCCCAGTACAAAACTAAATTTATAGAGGGATGGACCTTTAACTTATGTTGTTCCTTATGCCATCTGATCACGACTGCGTTAGATCCAGGCATTCGAAATTCATCATGGCAAGGGGCTAGATGTACCCCTGTCGTTGGCCGTAGCCTTGAGCACCACACAGGTGACAGTACGATTTAGCTCAGTTCCACCCAAATGTGAGGAAGAACACCCTCGGGGTGATCAGGGGCCTCTCACCTCTCTTCCCCTTCCACCCACCTCACGAGAGGACTTGCGGCTCGACGGCTATTTAGAGTACCCCCATGCCGCAAATGCACAATACATTTACAAACATCCATGTTTTCTCCGGGATTCGAATCCAGGCCCTACGGAGCAGCAGTCAGCGTCGCTAACCACTATAATGGATGGGCGACTTTAACCCTCTAAGCGGTCTGCTCTTAAAGTCTTGCCATTCAGGAGATGCTTCGAAAATGCACCGCACATATTTTTTTTGCTTTCAGGTGGGGTTTTCAAAAGCGGTTGAGCCGTACTTTTAAGAATGCGGCTCGGCCGCTTTTGGGAATCTTGCTTGAAGGCAGAAAAAGCATCTCTGGAATGGCGGCATTTTACGTGCAGACCGCTTGGAGGGTTAATTTATGTAGGTGGGACAATCGTCACGGGTTTCCAGCCTGAATGCATCAACTGCATGCCGTATCGGGATATCTGGGATCTCATTCAGCTTCTTACTCCTATACCAAATTATTCCTTTATCAAAGATCTTTTTCATGCTATTTGTGATAACTCTGCTATAGAAGAGTACATGATTCCTCTCTGAAAGTACTGTAAAAGCCAGCGCCTTTTTTTTTAAATCTAGAACAGTGGTACTCAACCTTTTCTATCCCCAGGCCACATACTTATGACCACTATTTAACCCGGGTCGCAACATGAGG
>BMAV01005532.1:183510-199050 GCA_019973955.1 Trichonephila inaurata madagascariensis | reverse complement strand
CCCGGGAAGTGCTGTAAGACCAAGGACATTTAAAATGCGGAAAAATGATTCAAATATTAAAACTATAATTTTGAATTTTATTTTAAAAAGCTATATTAAACTCTATCCAACTCCTCGCAAAAATTAGGTTTTATACCGCGTTAATTTCGATTTCCTTTCATTCATTATCCCAAGCTCCTTGTTTGTATTCCACTGTTATAAAAACAAAGCACTTTGATAATTTGATTTTTTCTTTTGACAAAACCTCAGTTTTATTTTATATATTAATTTATCAAGTGCAGGGGAAGGGGGGCCGGCGCTGCAAAGAATTTTTACAGAATTCCAGAGATAAATTAATATTATTTGTTTGAAATGAGTTCAGATTTGCTTGTATATTTTTGTTTCAAATTTAATCAAATACTTTTTGATTTTACTCTAAAACATTATCTGAACAAATAACTAAATTAATCAAAGAGTGCATCGGAAGCATTTAAGAAACACTCAAACAGTTATATGTGTCAATTTATATGTTTATCCTTAACAATTTCATGTGTTTTACAATTTATATAAGGTAACAAATTTTATAGAATGCTTTTATTACCAATGTATTTTGTGACATTACCATTGACAAAATGTTTTGCTGCTATTGCAAGAATTTTTTAAGTAGGCCAATTTATCTCGTCTTGAAAGAGATCCTCAAGGAAAAAGAGCCACTGAAAGATTTATGTTTAGTGGTATAGTGACGAGCAAAATTATATATTTTTTAAATGTAAAATTTTCACTACAATTCAAGCAAGCAGTTGATCTGTGTTTGTTTTTCTTTTTTAAATAGTCAAGATCACAATCGTCTTGAAACATTCTTCAGACATTTTTCTCTTGGAAGACATGAGGGTTAATTAAAAATTAGTTTCACCCATAAAATTGTCGCTTCTCCACTGTTTTAGTTATCACTAACCATTATAATTACAAAAGGGGAAAAAAGTTATCTCGCAATACATACCAGCGCAATATAGATAGCAAAAATTGGTACATTTGATTTCTTGATTGATAGAACTTAATGCAGAACTTTTAATGCAGAAGGCCATGACAGGGCCACTCAGAAAGGTCCAGCATGCGGCTCACTGGCCTTAGGTTGAGTATCCCTGATCTAGAAAATCAGCCCTCTCGTTTCCGTAAATATCATAGTGGTAGAGAAAACCCATTGTAAAACAATATTCTTTTTAAAGGTCAAAAGTAATCCAAGATTTGCTTTACAGTTTTTAATTCTAACAGGGTCTGAAATATTCAGAGATGTCACAACTTGTATTGCAGAAGTAGAAAATATAACAACACTCTCAAAAGCCAACTTTCTTGTCAATAGTTTTGCAGTCATTCTTTTAGCTTCTACTTCACCTTTTCAAACGGATTAGTGATTCTACCAGGGATACTGAACCTTTTTTTCTGCTGGGTCGCATACATATGTCAGCTATTTCACACGGGCCGCATACATATGTTAGTTATTTCACGCGGGTCGCAACATGAGGGTAAATGGGAGGCGGGAGAAATGCTTTAAGATCAGGATAACATTGGAAATTTAAAATGTGAAAAATTGAACAAAATTATTATAAATCCTGTGTTTTGCTTTATTAATTTTTTTTTTATGTTTTTTTATTTTTGTCGCTAACACTAAATTAGAAGCATTTAAGAAACAGTCCTTCACAATTTCTGTATCAGTAAACGGTTTTATGTGATTACCAATAATATAACAAACTTCTTTGTTACCACTGTGATATTACCACTGACTAAAAACTTTTTTGCTATTGCAAAGATTATTCAAGAAAGCCTATTTATCACCTCTTGAAAGAGATCTTCGAGGAAAAGTGTCATTAAATGATTCCTGTTTATTGTTATTTTTTCAATACAGCACATTCGTGACAAATCAAACAATTACTAATCCATGTTTGGTTTTCACTACAAAATAGTCAACCTCCCAATTGTCTTGAAAGGATTTATTTATTTACTTTTTTTTTGGAATATTTTTTGTTTACGAGATATGAAAGATAGTTAAAAATTCGTTTCACCCATAAAATTGTCGCTACTCCGCTGTTGTCTGTTATCACTAATCGTAACCTTTCCAAATAGAAAAAGAATATCAATTCGTACCAGTACAACACACAGCAAAAAGCAAAATTGATATATTTGATTTCCTGACAAAGAATTTCCCACCAAATTTTTAATACAATGTTCTTAAATAAGTAAATTTCTCAGGACAATAGACCATATATGACCGGTTCACTTAAAAAAGGCTCGGTGGGCCACATGCGGCCAGCGGGCCGCAGGTTGAGTTTCGCTGGTTTGGACCTAAGTTATGATAAAATGAAAATAGTTCTGTAATAATCCCGGCGTCAACATTTCTATCCTGATCCAATCGGGATTCATTAGTATATACATGAGGCCAATCAGACTGTTGATATCTGAAATTAATAGTTTCTATGGCTATGACTTTTAAAACTGTATCAGAATAATTGTTAATTTTTATAGACGTTATTTTTATTATTTCTGGAACCCCTTGGATTTTTACTTCATTTAAATCATCGTTATTGCGCATTGCGGCTGTGGTTGGTTATTAGCTATAGACAAGCCAGGAATCTGAGCACGATGGTCAAGTTGGGAAAAAACACTACTTCATTAAGGCTTCATTCATTAAGGCTTCAGTATTCTCACTAATTTCTTGAGAATTATTGACTACTTGCAGTTCAAAGTTAGGAGGAGAGAAGTCTATGAAGCTTCAGTCAAGGTTTGTAAGAATGATAAGCCAAGGTTCTGAAATTAATAGCCTAACTATGATATTGGCTCGGGGCAATGTGATATTGACTAAATTTACTTTAATACAATAGTCCCGTAGCTTCATTTATAAAGTAATTTGCATATTCCCTTAAGATTGGGTGTGGCAAAATCATTCCACTGGCTTTAATATTTTCGTATTTCTAATTTTCCCGATTCTACTATTTATATATATTTTTTTCGTTCCGACTAGACAGGCTCAGATGCAGTCGGACCTCCATTTTATAAGAACCTCTTTTTTACGAATCTCTCTATTTTACGAACTTTTTCCTGGAACCAAGCACATAAAGTATGTTGAAAATGAATCTCTATTTAACGAATTTTACACATAACGAACTTTTTTCGGGATTTAGCGACATCTTTAAATAGAGGTGCCAATTTACACACAACTATTTCTCACTTATTTTGTCTTACGTCGTCTTTGTATAAATAGTTAACTATGTATTGTACGTTTAGTTTATTGTCCTTTCGGTTTTTTTAGGGCTTAAGGAATCGCGCATCTGAACAGAGTCTTTGCTTTAGTACTTCAATTATTTAGTATTATTTAGTATTTTGCTTTCACACACACAATAACCACCGTTTAGTGTTTATTTCAGTCAGATACTGAATTTTTGAAACGTTAAAAAAGAGGCATCTATAAAGTTCATTCTTTTTTACACTAAAAAAAAAAAGATTGGATTTGAATGGTACTTGGTTTGTTAATTTAGTTGAATTCTAACAAATCTTTGGCTTTAACAATGAAATTTTTAGTCGATCTTTTTTTCTTTGGATAATTTGATCTTCATCTTGCCAATGCATTCAGATAGCCAATTGAGATAAGTTTCTTACATAATCCCCTGTTCTAGCTTCCATGTTTGTTAATGGAATTTCTAAGCATAGTAAAGTAATTGGACGCTTGTGATAAAAGAGATAAACAAAATGTATTCATATTCAATAGTTGGTAGAGCCTCCTCCTCAAGCAATTATAGTCTTAACCCTCCGGGGCCTCGAGCTTTTAGATGAAGGACAGTGGTATTTTCTTCCACTCGGTTTGGAGAAGACATTTCACTGATTTCCCACGTTTGCTGCATCCCTTAGTTCAGCAATCCAACTAGTCTCAAGGGTTTCTAAAAATAACAATGATCCCATAAAATTGCCACCCATGGCGTAGGAAGCCTATTACTGTCAAGAATAGTAAAGTAGGAGTCGGTGTTAAGCATACCATGAATTGGGATTAAGGGTCTCAGTTCATATCACAAGAAACATCTTCAGACCGTAATTGCACCTCCGCCAAACTTTACTGTAGGCACAATGCATTCTGGCAAAAGTTTTCCAGGCGTAGGCCAAACTGAGACACTGTCATCCAACTAGTAGAGATTGAACCTTGATTCATCACTCCAGAGAACCTGTTTTTACTCATCTATTACCATACTTCGAAGTGCCTTGTAATATCTCAACTGAGCAGCATGGTTGGATTTTGTAATCAAAGGGTTATGGGTGGTAGCAGGATCATGGAAACCAAGTGAATGTGCTTCCTTGAAGATGGCATTTAACGGAACAACTGTCCCGGATGCTTTTTGAAACTTCTGTTGTATGTGGGCTATCGGTTTGGGGTAGTTTTCCGTATTTCTTTGGACAACACTCGCCGGTCTCTATGTCTTACCTCTCACCTTCCACTTTTTAATCACTAAAGCAATTACCGATTTTGGAATGTTTAACTCACAAGACATGTCCCTTAAGGATCAGCCATTTTTATGATATCCGACAATTGCGTTCCTCTCGAAAGATAGCTCTGAATTTCGTAGCATCTTGCATGCTACTAATATCAATGCTGTTTCCAACACGACATTCAAGTACAGAAGGTGGAATGTATAGATTGGAACCGCAGATATCCTCATTTGCATGGATGTCCAAATATTTATTGATAGATAGTGTAGCAGGTCTTTCACAGTATATGTGGAAAAGGAAGAACAGAGTAATCAAATCAATACATTTCAGGGCTCAAATAAGAAATATCATCCGTTTCAATCTATCATACACTCAGGAACACGGAAAATAGCGCATCAAGAAGGCAGCAAGCAAACTTTGCAAAATAATTGAATGATGTCATTATGAAAGTGATAGAGATCCATGTTGGGTGCCAATGCGCAGCACCACTCACCCTACAGTGGCGAAGCAATCAGGAAGTGAGTCCTATGGAAACCGGCGCATAGTGGAAGTACTATAAATGTAACGAACACATTCCGACTCTTGAAGTACTTAAGTAAGTGAAAAATTGCTTTTTTAGTGTAGTTTTTTTTTAGAAATCATTTCCCACAGTTAAGCGAGTCTGAGAGGACCCTGATCATCAGCACAGAAACCGCAGGTTGGCTGAAATGTCGTGTTGCTCGCCAGGTGGATCGTTTGGAGTCAGAGCATATTGAGAACAATGGGCAAGAAATGGTACTCATGTGTGTGGAGAACTGGATCTGGAGCGACCAGGAAGACGACAAGGCGAGAGGATCAAAGGATCGTGCAGCAAGAAGAACGTTTTACTTGTAACAATTGCTTGCGTGACGATTTATAATGGCTTATATACTTTGTTTCGTTCAGCTGCAAACACTGTCATGAAACATTCTGATTATTCGAAAACTACAAATGAAGAATAATAAGAGAATACAGCATTTTTTAAACATTTTTTATTCCCTTTCCATGACACTTCCGTAATCACTTACTTCATGTTTAATACATCTTCAAATTTTTATTTAAAATCAAATCCCTTAACACAAGTCAAAACCAGTGGCATTAAACTTGTAAATAAAAATTGTGGTTCAAGAAAAGTTTCGTTATTTGATATATTATACATGTGTTGCAAGATATATGGAGAAAAGTTATTCATAGACAAAGAATCAATAGTTTTAAATCATTAATTATAAGTTAACAAAAATAATGTTCATGCATACCTTGAAAACGAACAAAGATTTGGTTTCTCGAATAAAAATGAATTTCAATCACTGGTGTAACTTTCCCGCACCCAAAGCATCACCCCATTGAAAAAAAATGGTATCAAAGATATTATCAAGGTAGGTATTTCTTTCTCCTGATGCTAAAAGAGTCATCTAATGAATTGTTTCCTACGCAATTCTTCTTCCAGAATGCCCCAAACGTCATCTCTTATGTATCGACTCAGCAATCCATTCAAAGAGTTCCTTCCCCTAAAGGAAATAGCCGAGGCATCTTAATATTACTTGTCCATTAGAATTAAAAAAACCCGGAGAGTTGTAAAACAGATTTCATCTCTATTGATTGCCAAGCCTTCTGTTTTTCATTCCTAGCAATGCCATTCGCAGACATATTCGGCCTCCTTCTCTAAATCGGACATGCGCAATTATTCTGAATGCTATAGATTCTTCTTAGGTTGAAAGTGACTCATGGAGGAGAGCCGATAACACTTTATGAGGTATAAAAAAACGTCATGTAATCAAAGAATTATTTCTCACTGACCGACAGTTTGCCATACAGTTCGAATATTCGTTTTATTTTCTTCGTAATCTACGGAATAGTATCTGTTCATTTATGAGATATCTGTTAAGAGAGAATTTTTTTTTCACAGAGTAATAATATTCATTGTTTACTTAATTTTGTTGTCCTGTTTTTAAAAGTTTCATTTCAAAAATAATGCAACCCGTTAAATGAATCCAATCAATCTGTAACAAAAGAATTTGAATCAATCTGTAGTAATGAGAAGTTCTTTTACTTACTTCTCTTTTTTTACGAAATACACAGGAGGGATCAAAATATGGGATCCGATTCAAATACTTTTTTTTGTCTAAATAACTCTTTATTGCAGCCCTTTTTATTAGATTATTTTCTGCTTAAGAGCTGAAATTAAGGATGAGTGAGTGTTTATTAACGTCGTACTTGAAGCTGAACCAGGGTTGTTGGATACGGATCATGCAATTTTGAGCCTAGGTTAAGTGACGAGGACGACACCTGAGCCGACACCTAGCTTCCCCACCACGCCAACGTAAGGACTTTAAACCCGGGACCTGTTATGCAAGGTATGTCATACCCACCGCCGAACTTTTTTCAAGACTCCTTCTAAGCATTTCTTTGGAAAATGAATAGTTTCTCGTGGAGCTGACTTTAAGGTCATATCCTTTGAAGAGCCTTAGCTTGCAGGCGAATTCTAAATATATATTTTTGGATACCATCTCTTCGGGTACGTCATACCCTGCGCATGAAACTCCGTTACAGTTCTAAATACCTGAGCACGCTTAAAAATCTTGTGACGGAGCCTTACGCGACTTTCAACTGATAATCCTCTTGGGGAATCTTTGGGCCAGCAATCCCATTATTTCACATCCATCCCTCTCAAGAAGAAACCATGAGATGCAATTAGTTAGTGCACATACAGTTAAAGTTTAATAATCGTAGATCAGAAGGAGCGGAGCCGCTGAAAGAAGTGTTCTTATGGTAAGAATTAGAATTAGAATTAGAACCAAATTTACATTTATCCTTATTTAATGTCACACACACACACAATCCTGCATCTTGCAATAACGAAAAAACCTCCCTTAAATGCTCAACATGTTGAGTGAACGATGGAGACGAAATGATAACGTCATCCATGTACACACTCACAAACTTCCCTATCACCGGTTTCGGGATTAGGTCAATTGCCTTCTGAAAATTGGGAGCCGCCCCTGATAAGCCAAATGGTATATGCCGAAATGCGTAAGTGCCTCTGTTTACTACGAATGCGTTCTTAAAAATATCACAGGGGTTTACTGCCATTTGAAAGTATCCACTTCTTAGATCAAGAGATGACATTATTGTCGTATAGGGGATATTCGTTATTAAATCATCTATTAACGGTAAGGGATAGCGTGGATACTTCGTGATCGAATTCAGTTTCCTCTAGTCAACCGCAAATCTATATGCTTCCTGATTATCCGGTGGTAACCCATTATTTTTCTTACATAACACAACAGGTGACGCGTAGGGGGATTGAATTGGAACTATGGTTCCTTCTCGTAACATTTTCTCTACATGATAATCGAGTATCGCTTTTTTTTGCCGATCATACCTGTATGGCCTTGAAACAACTGGTGGACTATCTCCCGTATCAATTTCATGGTATAAAACATGAGTAAGACCTGGTTTGTCTGAGAACAACCCCTTAAAATTACTGAGCAAATTTTGTAATTCCTGTTTTTGCTTATCCTCCAACTTTGTCTTACAAGGAGAGGGCACGACTAAGGAAATTCATTTGGGGACGAGACTTTGTGTAACAGTAGTACTGCTATAGGGTATTCAAACCCCAATGTAATTCCTTCGAATGGCCAGTCAATTCCGAGAAAACAGCGTTCGAAATTCATACTAAGCTTATATACAAGTTATCTTCCCTATGATACAACGCCGCCGTAGCGTGATGGTCAGCGTATCGGAGTACTATCAAATGGACCGGGGATCAATTCCCGCGAGCGCCAACGTTTTTATTTTTTTTCTCTCCAATTTATGTTATTATTTATTTTGAGAATTAAATGATTTTATTTTTTAAAAAAGATTCATTGATTTTTAAATGATATTCTATATAATTATAGTAACTATATTTCACTTTTTTAAAACACAAAAACAAAACTAATACATGGTATAACTACAATTACTTCTGTCATTAAAATCTAATTAATTGTATTTTTAAAATTATTCCGTATACCTATAAACGGCCATAAAATTTTACTTCCGTTTTTAACAAACGATTTTGTTCAAGAGAAAGGCAGCTGTTTTTAAAGAGCAGGTGTTATCCTTTTAAGAAAAAAAAATTCTTTTAGAAACAAAGAATGCTTCAATAAAAGGAGAAATCATTAGGATAACGGATTTTGATTTACAATACAACTTTGTTAGTTTATTTCTGGATTTTTAAGAGAGTTTGTAGTGTTTCGATAGATATTATTTCACATAGATCTCATATAATGTAAATAGTTTGAATATTTTATATTGAAGATGTCTGTGAATAAAGCTATTGTTTTTATGATAATTATCACTCAGGTTCTTGTATATAATAAAAAAAAATATGTAAGACACAATTAACTTTTTACTTATATTTATTTAACTTTATTTATTATAATCTAATTTATTTTTTTTTACTTTTTAATTATATTTATTTAACTTTATTTATTATTAAATTTATTTTCACTTTTTATTTATAAGTATTATTATCATAACTATTAGTTGTTTTGTGTTTTAAAAAAGTAAAATAGCTACTATAATTATATAGAATATCATTTAAAAATCAATGAATCTTTTTTAAAAAATAAAATCATTTAATTTTGAAAATAAATAATAAAATAAAAACGGAGAAAAAAAAATAAAAACGAAGCTGGCGCTCGCGGGAATAGATCCCCGGTCCATTGGATAGTACTCTGACACGCTGACCATCACGCTACGACGACGTTGTATCAGGAAGAAAATAACTTGGATATAAGATTAGTATGAATTTCGAACGCTGTTTTCTCGGAATTGACTGGCCATTCGAAGGAATTACATTGGGGTTTGAATACCCTATAGCAGTATTACTGTTACACAAATTCTCGTCCCCAAATGAATTTCCTTAGTCGTGCCCTCCCCTTGTTAGACAGATCTATTTCAACATTTTCTTCCTCAACTGTTTCAACCACCCTCTCTACCTGCGAATCGGGAATCTTCAACAATTTTCGATCAAAGTCTAAAACAATCTTTGATCCACTTATGAAATCAACTCCAAGAATACATGGGTATTCCAAATCCTTCAACACATGAAACAACCCAGGTTTTTCAAACTCCCTAATTCCAATATTCAATTCTACAATTCCTATATTTTGACATTTCGCTCCTTGTGCTGTGATCACCTGAGCTCGCGATTTTTTTACTTGTTATAAAAAAAATATTTTTTATATATTTCCTCCGATATAAATGATTTCTCCGCTCTGGTGTCCCATAGCGCTTTCAAAAATGTCTTTTTAATAAAATAGAAACATAGGGAAGTTCCACGGTTGATATACATAACGGAGAAAGTTTAATTGGTATATCCACTGCCGAGTTCTTTTGATTATTTTGAACTTCATTAACTTTCAAAACATTCAATCGTCCCCTTTGCACCCTATCGCCTCGACTGAAATTCTCACTCGAACCCCTATTTCTGCGGTCCCCTCTATTAAAATTATCATTTCGATCTTCTTTTCGAAATTGGTATCCCCTTTCGTTGAATCTGCGGTCATCGTTCTGAAATCTATTCCTACTCTCGAACCACTTATTACTTTGACGGCCATACTCATAGTTACCTCTATAATCATTTCTGCCATTATTTGGTCTACGCCCAACTTCAGAATTTCTCCAGTTTCTGCGATTATCATCAACATTAGACATCCTATGCGCGTTTTGACTCCGTCTTTCCACATTATCACTATTCTGCGAACCTCGTGTTAATTTGTAAGAATACCTCTCTTCAAATTTAGCTAAAATTTCCAAAAGTTGTACCGAGTTTTGTGGATTTTAGACCTCCACATAGTCTTGGACTTGTGGTTGGATTCTAACAAAAATGTGATTTACCAAGTCCACCTACGACATCCTTAGGTCTAAATTCTGGTGGATTTTTAACAAATCGTAAACAAAATCCGTTGGCTCCTGATTCCTTACCTGCTGGGAGGCATAAAACCTCGCCTCTAAATCTTTCTTATTCTTTTAGCTGTACGAAATCCATGGCGGTATCCTGCACTAACACTGATCCGAATATCTGATACCAATCTCGGGCCCTTCCCCGGAGATGACCTTTCAAATAAGCACATACTAAATCACTAGGTATTTCTAGTAATTTTATTTGATTGTCTATGGCCTCCAGGAATTCCGTCACATTCTCCGACCCGGAAAAGCACACTTCTGGTAAAATACCAAACCCACTCGAGCTTCCTACCCCAGGTTCATATAAATTAAATTTGTTCGGGCGCCATTGTGATATGGTCGTTCTATGGCGACCATATGTTTGATTGTCAGCGTAAATTAGAGGTGTGGGATTTTCGAAATGAGTCGACATTTTAAAATTCTTAATATGACTTTATTAAGAATATAACTTAAATTCCTAATAAATTAAATAAACTTATATTAAGTGAGAATAAACCAAACACACAGCTGTAGTTAAACCTGATTGCGTAACTTGGATCACCTATCTAAATAATTATATTATCCGCGTACTTTCAGTTCTGATAATATTACAAGTCCTAACATCAAATAATCAGTCCTACCTTGATTCAAGCTAAGGTTCAATCACTGTTCAGAGACTTTTAGGCGCGCGTGCAATAGTATGCACCTTGTAGTAATGGCTAGAAATCTTGGTAATCTTTTGATAGGCCGTCAATTCACACTTCTATCTCTTCTAAACATAACTTTCCCTAAATTGCCATCCTGCTTACTGAAACTTTTGTTCTTTTAAAAGCTATCTTATTTGCATTTTACAATTGCATTTCACTTCTTGGATTTGGGTTGGAAAAGATTTGCCATTAATCTTGGCCGTCAAAGAACTCAGAGGTTATGTTACAGAAAAGACGCGTGAGCCCGACACAAGTACTCATAAACTACTTACTAAACATTGAACCAGACACTGATCTTAGAAATGTTTTGGATTTCGATTTACAAAAGAATGTAAATAATGTAGAAACCAGCAACAGTGCTTCTACGAAATTAAAAGAAAAATTAAGATCGAGTGAAAACATTGAAGACTAAATGAGTGTATAAACAATGTACTGAATACCCTAATAAAAATAACAAAAAAATTAAATTTACGTGTGAAAAGTGTAATGAACATATTGTATTTCCTACTTTTCTTCCTTTTTCACCTTTGTATGCAAATTTTACGGTAAAAACAGAATGTAAACATCCATGGGTATGCGATACCCTGCGGGTGAAATTCCGTTCGTTTTTTTCACGTCGGGAACGGCGGTTTAACGAGTATCAACCCTTCTACGCGGCGAGTCTTCAGTGGTATCAGAACTCGAACTCCGACCTTGACCATGACCATTAGGCTTCTACAGCCACAGGAAATTAAGAGTATAGGGAACCAATATAAAATAAAACGGATTATATATATTTCTCTGTAAATAGTGTAAATAAATTTAATTTGATTAATGAAAATTTACCGTTGATAGTTTAAAAGAATAGTTGGGTGAAACAATATCATTGAATATCTTATATATATATATACCAAAAACTAATTAGAATTGAAGAAATACGTACAGAAGCTGTAATAAAAGTTATTACAATGCAAAATTTTATATTTTCAAACCACTAATATTCAAAACATTTGATTAAATGTTTCTTAAAGTTGACTGTCAACCATTTTGTTTTTCAAAGAGCTGGAAAAGCGTACTTAAAAATTAACGAAGTTTAAAAAATGTCGTGCATTTACTTCATATATCTTGTTTAGATTATAATAATTTTGTATTTTTGAGCTCCAAAAGTTTTTTTTTTTCTTGTCCTTCGGAAACACATGCTAAAAAAATAATTCTTAAAAGAAGGCAATGAACAATTTTTAATAGTGGAGGATAATCGTAAATCAAGTTTTCTTAGAATTACTAATGCTTGCTTTTTTTCCCATTTTTACTTTTTAAAATTTTTACTAACTGATTTATATTTTATATTAAATTTGTGTGTACATATAAGTCTTTTTTATTCATCAATCTTATTTATCATGTATATGTTTTGTAAATAATTTTTAAGGCTCTAATATATAGGAGAAGAAAATTCATTTTTGGAATTATTTATTTAAAAAACATTTTTTTCTTATTAAGATTTTTTCAAAGTACGAAGTTAATAAACAATTAATAAATCAGTTTTCGTTCTATGCTTTTGTATTGCTATGAATATTTCTTGAGTGGTCCCCTTGTTGTTGACGGGTATTTTTTATCCTGGGAACATATGAAATACAAGTGAAGAAGAAAAGAAAGCATACAATACAACAGAAGAATATACATCTTTATTACAGATGATGATCCCAGCATATAACAAGAAGGGGTGCGCTACTTTCTTTTCGAGACGGGAATCCATTACAGGAGAAAGACCGACTTCTTTCCCAAAGAAGATACAACCATGTCTTACTCTGGATTCGAACCGACTCGGTTACAAACCGAGGGTCATAGTCCCCATACTGGCTGGGCTCCCCTTTTCTCGAAGAAATCAAAACCATTCTAATGTTAAAAACTATTCCAATGATCTTTTGTAAGAGAAAATGTTCTCGATCAAAGTTAAAAAATATACAAATATTTCTCTGCAACCTTAAACATCTAGAGCAAATTATTCCTTTGATAAGTTATAAAGAAGTTTTGCTATTTCAAGATAGCCCTGTATTGAGATTTCAGGTCAACGATATGCCATGGGAAAGCACAAAGTGGAAAATTCTGTTGTAAATAAATGAACAAGAAGCTGTTTTCTATTGCCGCAGTTCATTTTTAAAAAAAGTATGAAAAGTAAAAAGTTTTCAATCGATATAAGAGCTAAGTAAATATTTGAGAATATAAAATGGGTCTTTATTTTAAACAATCTTCATGGATCTAATTACGTGCTATTTTTATGGTATTGTATTTTCATTAATGGAAGAGGATTGCTAATTTCGCTACAATCACAGCTTAAACTTGACTTTTGCAAGCAGCCTGTTGCAAAAATTATACAGCTAAATTTCATGAAAATTAGGGAATGGTATAATTAGATGATGAGAGTTTAATCTAGCCTGCAGAATACATTTCTAAACACCACCCCTGAGTGGCATATAATAATTTTATACAGAACATAACAAATAAATACTAATTTTTTTCCCAGTATCATGTTCACAAATTATATTTATTATGTTACCCTACATTATCTCTTACAATCTGGAATAGTACGCTCAACGGCTGAAAGCAGTAGCAGTGAAACATTACGTATATGGCGTGCTAAGATCGTTAAGGTCAAAAAGAGATACAATAAAACCATGGCTGCAAAAGCGTAACGGAGAATATTAGGGCCCTCCTGCAGTGTCAGGTTTTGAGCCCAAGCCGGATCTTACAAAGGATTACAAAACTACAACATAGCATAGGCTTTGGGCCTCCTTGAACCGCAATGCGGGGGTGTTCGTTACGCCACTGCATGGCTGACCAAATCTTTGAGGAATTTCTACAGCCAAGAAAAGTAAGGATTCAAGTCTGAGGATCTAGCAGGAAAAGGTTGGTTCGTGGCTGTATCGTCAGTAAAATGGCAGTGGGTCACCTGAAAGGCCACTGACCACCAATGGACGAGGAGCATATCAAAGGACCAATGGCACTAACCCAATACAAATATGGAAGAAAAGGGGCAAATGCATGCAAAGACTGATCCAAATGGCTACAAAAAGAGAAAACAGCAAAGCAAAAGGGAGTTGTAGGTTATTAAAATCAGTAAGTAAGAGTTTTTGCTCAAGAGACAATTTATAATGATAGTAGCGCAACACCTAATGAAAAATTCTGTGAACAGTGAAATTAGGTCGATTAACAGTTTTTACACTTGCCGAACACTAGAGCTTATGAAACGCGACTTGTTGTCTTAACCCATTAGTGTCGCTACGTTATCCTTTACCTTTGCTGCAGCACACTTTGTCCTTTTCCTGGTTGAATGGTCATGAACCAGTTGCTTCAAATTTCGAAGTAACATTTTTCATTCCTTGGCTAGCAAATGGACCTTTAGTTAACTGCTTGAAAAATTGAAATTTACGTCAAAATTTGGTAGCAGAATAACCCTTTTAGTGAAAATAATTCCACCAGAAAAGCCCTGACTGCATGAGAAAAGCAATCAACATCTTAATTTGCAAGCAGATACGACATAGTTTCACCTATAGTAGCTCGCACCCGGGGATTATAACGATTCCTTATGCCGGTATTCCATATTGCGATCTCGTGATGATGTTTAGAATATTCCAATATCTCATTTTTTCATACATTTTAGCTAGATAATTTGTGCAACCCACAAAAATAAGTTGAATTTTGAGTATCTCTCTCTATATATACATTTTCTTTCAGATCCAAGACGTTTTCTTAAAAATCTCTTTAACAACAATTTAAAAATATTGTAAATATAATTATTAATAAAATCATGGCATTAAGATTTAAGTGTAAGTTTTAAACTTTTGTGTAATTGTTTTGTTTTTGTTTTAAATATTGAAATGTTGAAAAATGTAAAGCTTTTCATTGTATTTGATAACAATATAATTTTTTACTTCGATTATGCTCTTAAGAACATTTTTCTATAGAAAGTCTGAAATATTTTTATATTTTTAATATACTTTAGAATCTAAACGTTTTTCAGAAAAGTAAAATTAATTAATTTCTAAAATTATTACTTAAAATTTGTCTAAGAAAAAAATTAATAAAAATAAAGTAAACTTTGCTTCTAGTTTAAATTTCTGTCTGCGCTATGGAAGAAAAAGCACCAAAAAAGCGTTCTTTGATTTGATACAAATTATCTCAAGGTGGAATTTTTTTTTCCAAAGAATTGATCGTGAATAATGTCACAAATTCACATGCTACAGAAGTGATGCCCCTGAAACAGATTATATTTAAGCTTTTGATATATATATAAGAAAACCTGTTTCTTTTTCTTTCTTTACCACTTATCCAATGAAATGGAATGAAACTATAATTGCATAGACTTTTTAAACTATATATATACATCCCAAGCACAATTTTTCTGCTTTAAAAGTTATATATATATATATATATATATATATATATATATATATATATA
>BMAV01005532.1:154474-167665 GCA_019973955.1 Trichonephila inaurata madagascariensis | reverse complement strand
TATATGAAACCAACTGACCCCTCTTTTATTGCTCTCTTCCCCCATCTCTCAAGTTTGTGAAGGACTAAAGATTCCAAGTTCAAAAAAGGTCATGAATACAAAGCTGTACTCTCAAGTGTCATTCTCGCTGTCCGATCTTGACTTAGAACAGGGATGGCCAAACCAAATGACCTTGCAGAAAAACATTAAATCCTGCGGGCTGCATGTAAAGATTATATATATTTATATTAGATTTAAACCCCCATTACAAACATTTATTGGAGTTAAAATTTTTTTAAAAAAATGGAATGAATTATTATTGATTTTATTATTTTTCATCTATACATGCATAGATAATTTAATAATAATAATGCAATGAATCAATGATCTTTTTTTCACACAAACTGTCGAAGTCTAGGTCTATGAGATTAAACGCAATCACATTAACGTATTCTGAGTTTAATTTGTTTTTGTATCCACTCACATTGAAAAATATATTTCACTTAAACATAATTTTCCGAATGACATTAAAATGTTTATAGCTGTGTGAGATGTACTGTGTATTTTACGTGAGAGAGTTTGTAATAAAAAATTTAGGAACTGCTCTTGTTTAAATTTAGATTTCAACATCGAATGTGTTGATACGCCCATAAGTTCTTTCTCCTCTCCGTTTTACGTGTTTTTTTCCACAAATGAAAAAAGGCGCATTTTCCATTAGAAAACTATTTAGGTTTGCTAGACATTGTGCTGACGAGCATAAAATTATCTCGTGGAACCCAAGGCAGTAAAAACAATAGAATATTCACAATCTAATAGAAAGTATATATATACAAAGATAAAATGTGTGTTTTAATATTCTTCATTTATATTATAATAAAAATTAAAAAGGTGTTGCAAAATAAAGTTAAATTATTTGCAATTGAGTCTATGCAAATTATTTGCAGTCGCATTTCATATTTTGTCTAATTTGTTTTCACACCTTCGTTTTGTCTCCCCATACGTTGAGAAACACATTGTTCTGATTGGTATTAAAATTTTTAGAGCTGTGTGAATAATCTTGTGCATTCTGCATGTGTTTATAACCTGAAACTAAGGAGCCATTTTTACTTAATTTCAGATTTTAACGTCAAATCTGTTGAAGTGCCCCAATAAGTTGTTTCCTCTTCTTCATTGGCAAAATTTCTCATTTATCTTTTATTATATTATAATAAAAGTTCAAACCCCAATTTTGATAAAATAATGATAATAAACTGGGGGAATATGGCCCACCCCTCTTCCCCCAACCTCTCGAGATGATTTGTGGCTAGATGGCTATTTAGAGTCCCACCATGCTGCAAAGGCACTGTACATTTACAACTATCCAGGTCTTGGCCAGTAATTAAACCCAGGCCCTACGGTACAGCAGTCGGCGTCACTAACCGCTATACCACATAGGTGGCAAAATTTTTACAAAAAAGCATCAAAGCCTAGATTTTTTTTATAAAAAATTATAGTACATTTACATATAATTCAGTAAAATTGAAAAATTGTTTAATAAAATAAACGTTTATATTTGTTGCGTTAGTTAGGTAATTATGAAAATTATAAGCAAAATTTTAGGTCAAATATTAAAAAATAAAATTGTATCAATACATAAAGCCCATTACTATATTAATTGAAATTGAACTAATATGCAGTTACAATCTATGTTTCTGAAAACTTGTTTATACTTGTAAAATTATAAAAATAAAAGAAATCTTATAAAACGTTTTCTCCCTAATTTTCTGACAATATTTTTAGTTAAATTATTCTTGTAAAACTTTTTGGGGCAATTTTTTTTAGCATATTTGTTATATTGTATGCTATATATTACAGAAAAATGTAAGGGAACTGAAAAGAAAACCCTTTTTTTCGAAAGGGATAGCTACTGATAAAAGTTTGGTAACCCCTGATCTAGAGTTTCTCAATAATACAAACAAACAAATAGCAAGACAAAGATACAAACAAAAAGATCCATGATATAGAGGGTTTGATAGATGTTAAATTTGTAGAGGGTCAGTCTTGTTGGCAGGGTGGGGAAAACTCAGGTGACGTCCTCGTCATTTATCCGTGATGAAGAATAAAATGTATGTGCATACAAAACGAATGCATTACGTTTTCCTTTTCTCTTAGAAATTTTCTCTTACTCTCTTGATGTCAGAACTTCCTGATGATTTCTATGTTTATGTCATTAAAATTTTCTTTTTGTCTTTCGCTTCTTGCCTTCCTCAAAAGAGAAACTCAAATTTGCTTTATAAGTACAAAAGCAAATAAAAACATCACGATTATTTTTGAAATAGAATGCGTCAAAGAGAAAAGTGTCGTGGATTACATAAGCTATAGTACAAGAGAATGTATTCATATATTTAGAATTATCAATACCAAAAATCTTTAAGCATTTCGCAGTTAACAAATAATTTTAACTAAAATTAACGATCCAAAAAAAGGGGAAGAAAATCGGAATTTCACGGATTCTTCCAGCCTCCTGAGATGTCAAACATTAAAATTGTGGAACGATTTGTCTGTGCATTAAATATGAGTGAGGGACGAGGACCCTGTTCCATGTGTCACTCCACAGTATGTAACTAAAGTGTTTACGTAAAAATACTATTTTATTGGTTGATTAGGTATACACTTATATTACAATATTAAAAAAAAATATATTGCAGCTTTTAATAGCTTGGGAAAATTTTGAAAATTTTAAGGGTACCAGCATATTATATTCTTTCAAAAAATTAATTTTTCAAATGTAGATTTTTTTTTTTTAACTTTGCATTTATTGAAGATATGAAACTTTATATGAAGATATAACTAAAACAGAACAAAAAATAAAAAACAGATAAAACAAAAACAAAAATTCTTTTTTATGATTTAATTACGTATTTTCATGATGCAAAGTATTTACATATATATTTACATTACCTAATTAGCAGTAGTTCATTGCGTTAATTTATATAATCCAGCAAAAAGACGTATTTACAAGGTTTTTTGCTTTTTCCTGTTTTCCTGAGCTTCCAGAATCGAAGCCGGGTCACGTATCGGCATCGATCTAGGATATCTTGGATCCGTAAGTTCTGGCAATAAACAATTAAAATAAAAAGGTTCCAACTTTTTAAACATTTTATCTCGCCAAAAATCATCATCCTGGAATATTTTTTCTATTTTACACCCTTTTTTTGTCCACATTACAAAAAAGCAATATTCCTTTCCTGTTACTTGTAATTGTCCCTGTACTTGGTAAAAGTAATCGTAATTTTTATTTATTTGTATCCGGCCGAATCTATCAATTTTCCAGAAAAGAAATTTTTTTAAGCTTATTGCTTCATCAGGAGTTATGTCTTGGCAAGAAGCGGGACATTTAACCTCCACAATACCATTGTCAACTAAACCATCGGGAGTGGCAGCTAAATATGGAAATTTTGGATGTATGAAAAGTCCGCTTGACAAAACACACGATTCTCAATTTTGGAGGTTTGTAAGAAAAGAATGTGAAAACTCATTCACTTTATCCTGAAGATTCAAGAGGTATTTAATAAATATTAATTGTTCATTTTAGTGATTAACAAAATATAATTTGTCTAGTATATAAAAAAAAATTAAGAAAAATAGAATAAAAATACAGAGAACAACTTATTTTAGAAGACGTATTAGCAGTAATTTTTTCAATTGCAAACTCAAAGAATGGACTGCACTTCCAAAGAATGGCGCAAATGTAAATAGTTTCTTGAATACCCTATGGATTCTTAGAAAACTAGCCCCATTTGGAAAAGAAAAAAAAACCTGTTACACAATCCCCATGGAAGAGTCATAAATTACCATTCATCAATGAAACATACGAGGAAATTTCATGTATCCTTCCGCAAGAAGGTGGAGTTACAAGTTTACTTTCCCCCTCTTACCTAATGTGCAATGTTGACTTAATAATTACTCGCAAAAATAATTAATTTAAAAATTTTAACGTAGGCGCGTTTGAAAGAGCATAAAAAAAGGAAATTTTTCCTGTTTTTACTTTTTTTATCCGATAATTTAAAATATTTTTATGATCGTTTTAATGCACTAGATATGAATTTTCAGATCTTTAAATAATATTTAAAAATACTTAGAAATTTTTTTAAAAAAATCGAAATAATGGAAAAATTTAATTTTTTTTTCGGCCTTTTAGATACATTTTATTCCATGCAATTGCAAGCAATACCCTAGATGTAAATATAGGAGAAAGAAACTCCATAGGATTAACATTACGCTCGGGCTTTCGTGGTGGCGTATCAACGGGGGCCTTAAGCTTAGTGGTCTGTTTCTTCGGTGGCAATCTAAATCCATCCTCGTCAACAGTCGCCCTTTTGCGGGTTTCCCTCTTGACCAGTGATTTGGGTGGTGCATTGCTTGTATTGTTCGAAGTATTATTTTCAGTAGAAGCAGCGGATTTCTTTCTCTTTGAAGTGATCCTAGCAACTATTTTGTCTAGGGCCACCTGGTTTGGCGGGATACTAAAAAGCGGGACATCTAGAGAGTCTCTAACGGTAATTAGTTTGTTGTAAATGCTTTCGAGTTCGCCTTGGAAGTGGCTGTACTCCTCTCGGGTAGATGGAATAATGGCGATTTTGCGGGCGCTGGCTGCGTAGGCCGCTCGGAGTTTAAGCAGCTCAGATATTGCCGCAGCATTGTCAGTGATGAATTCCTCGGTCGGTCGTACACTGGGTGGCACAGGAGATGATTTAGTACTTTGTACTTGGTCATTGGAAGTGGCAGCTTCCTCTGATAAAGGTTTATTTTCCATAATCAATAGAATGTCCGTTAGTCCGTTCCAGGTCGTAATCAGATGGGGCAAGGCAATGTAGAAATTGTGTGCTCAATCGCACACAGTAAAGTGTAGAAAGACAGGAACGTCAGTACAGCTAAGTGACTTCCGCTCGAATCCAAACGCTTGCTAAAGAACAAGCCAACTCGTCGGTTGACGCACGGCGAAGAGTTAAGCGAAACAATGCTTTTATTATAATAATATTTTGCCTGTATATATCTCAGTTCTCTGTACAGAGGCTCAACTAGAATTTTTGAAATATATAACTTAGAAGTGGGTTTATCCATGTTTTACGACAACAGAGGAGAGAAATTAGAAAAAAAACGCCGATAATTTTTTCAATTGGTTGTAACTCTGACAATAATGTGAAGTTTTCAAAAAAAAAATAGTTCAGACTCTCTGGAGAAGTCTTTACATTATATATGCACACACACACACACAAATTATTATTTTAGAAGCATTTTTTATAAAAGGAGAACATTTTGAAAAAGGGTTATCCAAGTTAGTTTTTTGCCAAAATATTGTACTTAAATAATTTTTTTTGTCAAAATGTCCTTATATAAAACAATTTTATACATGTATGCTAATTTAAGTGACACTAAATATGAAAATTATCCATTTATGCGCTTTTTAAAATCAAGGTTCCGAACGTAGTCGGATACCTTAAAGAAAATATTTAACTTTTATTTTTATGAAGACCTGATTGATGCTCACAAGATGTAGTTAAGTATTAATCTGAGTTAATTCTATAAAAAGGAACTTTTTCTTTGAGATTTCCATCCCAAGAATGGTAATACTCGCACATATCAATTTTATAAAAACAACATTAAGTTTCGGGAACATTACTAGCATTTTGTATTTGGCTACTGGTTGCTTTAATTGACTCGAATTTACTATCGCTCAATTCAATGTCTTGTAAATTCAGTGAGAGCTCTATAAAATTACTTAACCATTATAGAAAAAAGTTCCAGGCATTTAAAACGCTAACGCTAATTTGAGAGTTCATTTTATTTGCTTCCTTATGGAAGAAAACAAATGCGAATCACATTTCAGCTTGATAGCAGATGGAATTAATTTAGTTAAAGAGAAGTATCGTTGTTTGATTTCTTCAATTTAGAGCACATATTAATAGAGTTAACAAAGTGATTTTTTACATAAACCTATTAGCATAAATATAGTATAAACAAATAAATTAGGAAAGAGGACGTGTTGTACATGGAAAATAAATAAATAAATTTGTTAAAACACTTTTTTCTTTTATTTAAAATAATTGTAATTATAATTATAATCAAACGCATTCGAGCATTCGAAGATTATTATTAGGAAAGTAGAATTTCACTAATGAATAAAAAAGAAAGAAAGAAAGAAATGAAACTCCTCGCTAAGGGTTTTTAGTCAAATATATATTTGGCTCGTCATTTTTGGGTGCAATTTAAGTCTATAAAAATAAGTATATAATTTAAAAATTTTTTTTCCGTTCTCGTATTCCTTACAATGCTTTATTTTTACTAAATTAAAAAACTGTTTAGTGCATTCATTAAACGTAGCTTTTATTAACGAAATAAGCATACAGAAAATATTTTGTAAAGCACAGAGAAGAGTATATAAGTTATAATTACGAACTTCAAAACATATATAAAAGTCTTTCAATAAATTAAATATTTCTTTACTTAACTAATAATTAAAAACAAACTTATCAGGCATTTTGTTGGTTATTTAATATAAATACCTCTGGAGAAAAGTGTTCATCTTCCAGTCGAGTTGAATCCGCTGAACTTGCCAAAAAATAAACTACAAAGAGAACCATCGTTCTTTGGAGAGTTCCCACTATACCAATGAAAAATAAATCAGAAAAGGCATTGCATCACTTTTCACTCACACAAATAAATAAATATATAAATAAATGAATAAAATTAAGTTTCTGATTATGGTCTCTTTAAACAAATTAAATGAAATGTCTTTAAAATTAAGTGAAATGGTCTTTAAGAAACTTTTCTATTAAATGCGTCTCTAATTGAGAACGTATGGTTTTTATTTGTTTTAACGTTTTACTCAATCCACTAAAATGTGTTGAATTCTTTTATTAAAATTCTTTCTAAAAATCACTTTAAAAACCACTTAAAATGTAAAAAATATGGAAATTGAATTAATTATGCAAGAGTTACTGCAATGTAAAGAGAATTTCTCTGATACTGCAATTGCCTTTTTAGAATGAATTTCATTTCTGAATTCTACTGGTTAATATACACTAAAGAAAATAGCGTAAAAAAGAAGGGGGATTGATTGTGTGTTACTTTTTAAAACTCTTGTTGAATTACTTTGTTTCTAGGACTAAACAATTTATTGGCTTTCAAAGCAGATTTCGGTCAAAAAATTAGTTTTTCAATTTTAGTAAAACATTAAAGCCTAATCTTTATCTTTTCGAATCATAATTTTTTAAAATCTAATTTTTAACCAGAGTGGATATAGCTTTGAAAAACTACTATACATATGTATTTTGAAACTGTTCACCAGAAATGAGCTAAAATCTTTGTTTCTGTTTCGATTTGTTTAAAGATATGACAAAAATATACAGATAATATGTAAATAAAAGGGCAAATACTGATGTTCAAAGTAGGTTACTTTTTAATATAAATGTAAAATATTCGAGGATAAATTTCATTTTTAATGATCTCAAAAGTTAAAAATTAAGTTTAATTTTCTCAAAATTAAACGTTTAATATTATATTTACGCAGAATATTACAAAGCTTACAAAGAATACTATAAATCCAATTCCTCAAAATGTTTATGAAGGTTTTGCAATAAGTAGTAAAGGGAATGTAGACTTAGAATGTACACTTAAGAATTTACACATAAGAATGTAGATGAATTAAGTTTCTTGTTATTTTTGTAAGTTTTTTTTTATTTGTAATGTCTTTTAATAAATTAAAATGTATATATATATTTAAATATTCGAGTAGTTAGTTCATTCTCTAAAAAAGTATTTAATAATACTTTTAAAATTAGTAAAATAAAGCTATCGATTTAAATTTGAGATGGTACGCTCTATGAAAGTGGTTTTCTTGTTAATTTTGTCAAACAGAATTTGTAAAAAAAAAACCCCTGAAATGTGTATTTTCAAGGCTTTTTTATGCTAGATTATTATACATAATGTGAAAAAAAATCATGCTTAAAATATATAAGTAGCAAGTGTGTTCGGAAGGTATTCGGAAGCATCTTGACCAATTCTACTTTGAATCAAAAAAAATTATTACATTTTTTAAAAAAAATTTAAACAAGTTAAATTTTATTTTTAAATTCCATTATCTTGTGAAAAGTGTGTGGAAAGAGTTAAGTGGGATTTAATGGATCTACTAGTAGATCATATTTGAAACTAAAAAAAATGTTTCTATAGGCGTTGTAAGCCATTCTATTATTCGAGTTGTTTTCTTTTTATCTGCATTTGTATAATTTATAAATATTGTTTTATTGTGAATTCTATGTTGCACTTTTTACGTACGCTGTGGACGTAAGCCAATTACTACATATTATTAACAAAATTAAATTCATTTACTTTTTGTGTTTATCACTGAATTGCTTGAGGACTAAAATAATCCCTTTCAGCTGATTTGAATCTGAAAGAAGCTGCAAACATTAAAAAATTATAGACTCTTTTTTTTAAATATTGTATTAAATTCAAATAATCAATCAAATTTTTAACATTCAAATAAGCTAAAATTAAAAGCACATTCCATTTTAAAATTAAAATAGACATTTGCTTAATGAATTCAGTTTTATTTTTGGATGTTCTCAGCGTGTTCTAAGAAATCCTTTGAGAGACATTGTTAAAATAATTATGCTCTTTCAAAGTGTAGTTAAAAATTATTTATGCGAATTATCTTAAAATTCACTTACTTTGTGAATTCCTTCCAATAACGAATCCTAATAGTATCCAGTAACAATCTTTCTTTAAGCTTCCCCAGAATGCTCTTATATATACTTCCACTTGCGACTAATTATTTCACCACACAAAGAGTGCTTTCTTCCTATAGGTGGACTGAGAAATGCAACTAGATAAGGCTCTTGACTCCAAAGCAGTCGTTTAAATGTCGCATCGTATTGTGCTAAGAGTCCTCCAATGTCGAGCTGTTAGGTAATTCCAGGTGACACTATCTGATTAGAAAGGACTCTCTCATTTGTCGAAATTTACCGTCTTTTCTTAGAGCTCATTTATTAGATCTCAGAAAATAAGAAGGTATATTTCTTAACTGGGAGTCAGGCTCATCTCTGGAAAAATAAAGGTCACAAATTCATCAGACACTATTTTTGTAAGCGCATTCAGCTCTTTTATTAAGTTGGACCCTCATTGTACATTGGCACCCGTGCATACTGAACATCTGAAATTCAAATTTCAATATAGATGACTTTAAATATAAAATATCTAAAATAAATTAAGTTTATCCTTAAATGTGTGACAGAGAGAGAAAAGGATCCATTGGATTATGATACAAAATTACATTGGCATTCAACATTTCATTGTTGGTGACTATATAAATGGTAAGTGAAAAGAAGGGCATTCAGAGTTTTACATTTCGACCTAAATATCTTTAATATATTTTAATTAATATAATTTTTATTTACTTAATTTCATTTATTTTCGGAAATTTCTAATTTCAAAATATTCTATGTCCTCGAAGGAAAGTATAAATAATTTAAAACAATAGAAATTTTAAGAAATTCTCTGATTTATTTATCCTTTTTTATTTAATATTGTACAGAAAATAATTGTTAAAAATAAGTAAAAAATTAAATTTTTTTTTGACTTAACTGTTTTTAAGAAATATTCATTACACATACTAATACCCTTTTTGTCTTACAAATGACTAAAAAAATTAGGGTTCTCTCTGTTTATTGATGTAGAGAACGATTTATATAAATTTCTTGATTGTTTTTTTCCGTTAAACATACCCCTCAGTGGGCTCACCTTCTTTAGGTGAGTAAGGGTGTCACAATCTCGAGGTACCCTAGTGATCTTTTCCTTTTCCCAAGGGGTTTACTATCTTTGGTAAACACGGGCTTCACGAACCCGGGGTACCCTCGTGATCCTTCTCTATTTTCGACCCTCTTTCTTGTCATTTCATTTCATCTTTTCTTCCTTTTCCGTCTAGACCACAGACAAAAATTTTGAAATTTTGCATGAATATAATTAATTTTTCCTTATTGGAAATTAATTATTAATAACATATTATGTTTTACTTTTTATATTACGTTAATTTTCTTTCTCTTCAATTCCTCTAGGTATTTTGATTATGATGGGTTTGATCTTAAATTTCTCAGGCTGTTTTGATTAGTTGCTTTTTGTTTTCTACTAACAACGTTGGTTAGAAAACCCGCATGTTTGCCGTGTGCGGTGTCCCGTAAGGAGGAAAATGATGTCCTGGGAATACCTTTGATCCACGCTTCGCTGTAGACGGGTGGCAGGAGTGAGCCCGCTCCTGTCAATCGGCTGGTGATAGCTCTCTTTGATCTCCCCGAAGAGACATTGCTGTAGGGTTAGTGCTGCAGATAAGAGGTGGCGGGTTTACCCGTTGAATCCTCACCCTGATGCTGTATCACTATATTCTGGGTGTACTCTAGGTAAGCGCCGTGCCTGGTATTTGCCAGATGACCGGCACACTGCCTCCTTTGTTGGACTCCGTGGTAGGTGGAGGCACGCCAGAACGAAGTTGTGTACTTTTTTTTATGGATCCAATGCTGCTGTGCCCGGGTAAAGGCCTTGTATTACCCACTTTAACCATAGATCAGATATCAAAACATTCGAGATTTTTACTTGTTTCCCTACCGAATAATGAAATGTCTAAGAAGTCTCCATTTGCTATCCATAAAACTTTATTAGGAATAGGTGGTGAACCGAAATCTATAAAACGATTAAGGTCCGGGGATCTACTTATTGAAACTCAGTCTTCCTTACAAACAAAGTCCTTTCTTCTTTCAAAAACGTTTCTAGATTCTCCAGTAAGCATTAGTCCACATAAAACTCTTAACTCCTCCAGAGGTGTCATTTCCGAACCTAACTTGTTGAACACTCCTGAATCGGAAATATTTGAAGGTTTCTCTCAACAGGGTGTAATTCAAGTCAGGGGAATAACAATAAAAAAAGATTCAACTATTATTCCTACAAAACATTTAATTATAACCTTCAATAGCCCGAAACTGTCTACAACATTCAAAGCTGGTTACTTAAACTGCAAAATTCGCTCCTACATTCCGAATCCTCCTCGCTGTTTCAAGTGTCAGAGGTTCGGACACTCACAAATAGCCTGCCGTGGGCAATTGATTTGCATCTGTTGCTCATTCTTCCGCAGATTGCAGGCTGGAGTAGAAATGCGTCAATTGTTCACAACCTCATTCCTCTGACTCAAAACTGTGTCCTAAATGGAAAGCTGAAAAAGAAATCCAAGCCATTAAAACCAATAGAAATATATCATACGCAGAAGCTCGAAAATTGGTAGCCCCGCAGTTATCCCAAACTTATGCCCAAGTTGCTAAACCCTCAACTGTTACTAGTACAACACAAACAGATGAAAATATTACTAAAATCAAGTGTCCACCCTTACAATTACTTCCACCTTTATCATCCGTACACCAGCCAAATGCATCTCCTTCAATTCCGTCATTTTCCACATCGTCGTCTACCACTCAGGCAAACCTCTTGCCTTTCGCATCTTCAATAAAACCAACCACACAAAATGAATATCGGTTACCTGAACCCCCATTTCTCCTTCTGCTGCTGCCCCTGACAATAGCCTCAATACCTCCGCCTCATCTTTATCAACTGAAACATGTGCACAGTTCCTACAACTTCTAATAAATTTGCCGCACTTTCAACTGAAGTTCAACCATCAGTTCCCTTATCAGAGTCTGCAACTACTACACCCAATAGCGAACTTTCTAATACATCTAAAGTCCCACAGAATGTAAAATAGAATTCAAAAAATAGAAGAAAACGCACAAAAGCACAAAAACCAGAAATAGAAATAAAAATGTCCTCACAAAAGTGGAAGAAAAGCTATGTACACTAAACCTCAGAAGACGAGGATATGATTGTGTACGATGTGGAAGAGGATGAAGATCTTAAGCGTTTTATAAAAGACCGTTTCTCGCATTTTATAACACCCAGCAAATATCAAAAGAAATAATTAAAAATGAACGAAATTGCTGCTTTTAACACAGTCTAGAATTAAAGAATGACTTTTTTTATTAATACATACAAACTTGGTGGAGGAATTCCCCACCAGTCTTTATTTTTCAATTTGTTCGGATTGACTTTTATGTACAATTTCGATTTTACCTTTTTTAACTGAAATTTAATTAAATTTCTAAGTATTTTTATATTTTTAATGTTTTAAATGTATTTTAAAAACAAATGTCTCTTTTTTTCTTTTAACGAGTGTTTGGCGCAGTTTGGCCAAAATTGGCCCTTGCGTCATTAAACCTCAAAATCACTCACTCACTCACATAGGATTTTCAAGAACACACAATCCTCAGAAAATTAAGATATTTTTCATTTTACCAATTTTTCCACTTTTACTTGTGAAACTGGAATCTAAAATTATTGAGTTTTAACAAAATGAACACAATTTGAAATTCTATATTTATCAAGGGATTCATTTTGAATTCCTAAATTATTTATTTTTTCTTTATTTCTCTCCATTTCAAATTGCTTCCTAAAAAAGCTCATGTGATCTTTTGAAGTTAAAAGGACTAATTCCTAATTATTTTCTCTTATTTCAAAAATACAATATAATTATTACTTCTAATTTAAAAGAATAAATTGCTGACTTCATAATATTACTGCAGTGTTTCTCAAACTGTGGGGAGCCCCCCTGAAGGGGCACTGTAAAACTGCGAGGGGGGCGCGAGTATATAGAAAATAAAAGGTTTAAAACAATAATTTTTTGGAATGAAGTAAAACAAAATGTTTTCTGACATAATAAAAAATACACATTTGCACTGATATACTTTCTTATCATCTGGTGATCATCAAAAATAAAAGATACCACTTCAAAAGGTCATTAGCGGTCTTTGATTCTATAACCAAATAAAAAAGGCATTTTGTTTGCTTTACTGTAATCCCACGATGAGAGATTTTTTATGACGTTTCTTTTAACCCCTAAAATACTACCTTTGATTATCATATATTTGACCTTCAAACTTACTGGTATGTTTCACTTCGTCTCTTTTTCTTTTAGGAAAGTTGTAAATAATATTTTTCTGTTGCTTTTTTCCCATGTGAATGAGTTTTATGATATATGGATAAGTATATTGAGTACTTTGAAGGATTATTTGGCCAGTATTCTGAAACATATAATGCATAATGAAAAACGTTTTACACAATTATTTCTTAGAACATACT
>BMAV01005532.1:130651-154374 GCA_019973955.1 Trichonephila inaurata madagascariensis | reverse complement strand
CACTGGAATTTTGATTTTTATCGTGTATAGTAAAAATAATTATAAAAAAAATTATTGTTTTAAAACAAACTCTAAAAAACACGCTTTTATAGTGAAACGAACTAAAAATTAAAAAAAAAAAAAAAAAATAATAAAAATATATATTACTTAAAAGTAACATACATACAAAATTTAATACTTAAATTGTTAATTTGTATGGTTTATAATTATGATCGTATTGCAGCTTTAGCGCTTTTATAGTGCATTATTATTGCTTTCAATACATTATTATTTGGGGGGGGGGGCACGATAAAAATTATGATTAAAAATTGGGTCGCCAGTAGTGAAAGTTTGAGAACCACTGTATTACTGAATATAAGAAAAAGATTTTAAGAATATGAAATACTCATTGGAAAGGTATTAATGTTGTTACTAATCTCCCTTCTGGTCAGACTAGATCAGTGAAACCGTTGACTGGAATGAAGTCCGATACTAGAAAAGGACTATCATGGATATCTTCCCAGTTATTAATAGAATGGATAAACTTAAAATTTTTAAAAAATGAGCATCATTCATTATAATTAGGAATCAATTAAATATTTAATGGCCAAATATAGAATATCAGCACAAAAAATTATTAAAGCATCATGACTAAAGAGAAATAAAAGAATTAATACAGAGAAAACTGTTAATAGAATTTTAAAATTTTAAGAGATAAACACACACACATATCATTAATTTATTGGAAATCGGTCAAACATTTAATGGTCAAATATAGAATAAGCATTTACTAACGCTGTGAAGAGCAATAATTTAAAATTAAAAAAAAAAAACTTTATTATATTAAGGAGACATTTTAAATGGTATTATAGAAAAGATTCTGATGGAAGTAATAAAGAAACTTGCTCTCTTTTTGCTCATATTTTCAATACAATAGGAAAGACCATTGTCAAGCTAAAATAATAAAAATCCTAGAAATATTTCTATTTTCTCTATTCTACTTTGTTCTTCTCCTTGTTTCGTATTTTAAGCAATTAAAAAGTTGTAGGAAGTAACTTCGATTTATAATTTTTCAGATATTTCATAAAAAATCTCATCCCCAAGAAAAAATTATTGTTGATTAACAACTTTGTGAATGCATTTTTTTCTAGGTAAAATATTTAATTTATTCAAGATCCCAGGTTAATGTAAGCGCGAGAAAAGCCATTTCAAATGTGAAATGATAATAGGCCAAAATTTTAAATGCTACCATGCATGTAATATGTCACACAGGTGTTAGATACCAATGGATGGGATGGAGCTAAGCGCTTGTTGCACTTGATCGGTCAATATAAAGGCGTTGAAGGCATGTGACTAACCAAAATTCGTCATTTGGGTGAAAATTTTCGAATTTCTTTTTATGTTTTTATTTTGTAGCCCATGCATTTAAGATTATAAAAGCACTTTATTGTTGTTTCTACGATATTTAGAAGCAAAGCTTAGTTAGCAAACCGAAAATAGTTTACAAAACCGGAAGTGGGTATTTAATGAGACATAAAAATGTAAACAAATAGTTTGAACGACTTTTCCATGACCTTTAAACAATATAAATGCCTTATACTTATTTTAAATACAGATCAAGATATTACATTAGAATTTTTAGGGTAGCTAATATTAACAAAGCTTCTCTGCATTGCACTTTCTTTGTTTGGAATTCTATAAATCCTTACTAATATATAGTAACATTTAATTCTTCGGGCAACTTTTGTAAAATTACGGGACACAATAAATTGTACTTGTAGATACACCTAATGAGATTGTAATGATCAAATCTGTGTTTCTACTGCATCTTATATTTTTCTGAAATCTGTTACTTTTCAACGTGATTAAATTGAATCAATTAATAAAAATTTATGTATAGCGATGAAATGTGATTATATCTGTTCGACTAAACCTTTCTTTTAATGGTTTTATCGATGTATTACATTTTGATCCGTAAGTGAAAATCCCGAATCCGCATTTTTTCCCAAGATATGTTTTTAGATGTGTAAATTTCTTAATTTTAGTTAACGAATCATTCTTATGGATCTCAACTCCAAAAGAATTCCAAAAGTCTAGAAATCGACTATAATCATCTTAAAAGGTTTGTTTGTTTAACTTCAGTAACTTAACAGCTTTAGATTCGTTTCTAAAGACAATATTATCCCTATTAGCTGCACTTGGACCACTTGTCCTAAATTCCTGTCTATCAGACAATATTTCTATTTGTTTCTACATTTTCGTTTTTAAGTCAATACCCCTATCTTTATACTCTTCGCATGATAATATTTATCAGATGCCATTTCACTCATTTTAATTCCTAATTGTGCATTCTCATCAGTTTTAATTAACTCCTTCAATTTTTCTGTGTGTTGAGACTTTAAGCTCAGAAGTTCATCAAGTTTTGTCTCTTATGTATATATATTTGGCAACAATTTCCTTACCTAAGGTAGATTCTATTTTTGTAAAGGCTGCACAGTACCCTTTTTCAAAAATTTTTTTTAGAGATAGTAACAGTAAAAATAATTTATGTTTTATATTCAGATAATATTATTAAGATGATTCTGAAAGTAAAAAGTCAGTTTGACCAGCCATTATTTTACAATTTTAAAAAATTCAGAATTTTTGAAATTTTTTCAAACTTATAAAATGCTCACTTTTTAAAATTTTTTAGTCATTTTATAAGTTATTTATGTTTCTTGGATCATTTTGAACAAAAGTTAGAATGGATTTGGAAATCTGTTCTCTTGTTGATTTTTAATAATTATTTTTCTAGCTAAATCTGAAAAAAAAACACGAAAATTTTTAAAATACTAACTTTAGTATATATTTTTAAAAAAAATAACTAGAGATCTCAGCCCTAAATCCATACTAACTTTTGTAGAACACACGTTTGGGAGTACATACAAAAAAATTCATGGCTCTATCTTGAACAGGAAATAAGCCTTAGGGATTAGAAAACACTTATACCTTCAAAATTGAAAGTCTGAGAAAAACGCATTTAAAATTTGTAAAGTCATAAAACAAAAACACACACTTATAATGCCCGTAAATCTCTAATTTTTTAATATGTTATTTTCCAATGTATGTCCTGCATTAAAACGCTATTTTTATTAAATATGACTGAAAATTATATTTTTAATTCAAAATACATTTTTGCATAATATTGGTAGCATTTGTTAAGATGTCAGTTTATTCAACTTAATCTTAACCTAATATTTTCACAAAAGTTTTGAAACACAAAGTATTTATGTACAAAATAGTAATGACACTAGCTTAAGCTAAAAATAGCCAGGTTTGTACATGAAATTTAATTTTTTTTAGTTTGAAATTGGGGCAGTTTAAGAAGCTTTAGTTCTTGTTGTATAGAACTATAAAATACTAAAATATGGTACTACAATACGTTTATTATAATTTACTTTGGTACATCAAGGAAATATTCAGTTTTATCTGCAATACTTGAATTCAAAATAACTGTATTTGGAAGTCCAATTGCAGTATCAGCTAATGACTGATTTTTAGATGCATCATTTTTAGTAGTATTCCATCTCTTCGAAACATTGTTTCTCATAGCAACCCGAGAACGTTTTGGCCAAGCCATTTTCTCAACAGGAAAAAATTAATGATAAGGCTTTTAAATTATATAAGCTATTTTTAAAGCAAGTGTTGGCCTTGAAATCAATCTTAACTAAGAAACTAAGAGAACTAAAAAAACTCATAGCATAATCAACCAGAAATTGTTTTAGTAATGAAAATTGAAATTAATAAACATTTCGCACCAAAAGAATTGATTTTACTCAAAAATGTTTTTAATTAACTCAATTTAAGAGTGGAAAAATGGCTTAAAATGAAACATACCAAAAACCAAAGCTCAGAAAACTTCACAAATACTTTAAAAACTAATTTGTTATCAGATCTGAAATTTGGTGGCAAGTTTTCCAATGATATGAGTCACAAAAAAAAAGTGTGTGTGTACTTATGTACGCACTTAAGAAGTTATACTTCTTTGGTGTAACAAGATTAAAATCTTTAGCAGGGCAAGCTGGGCCAAGGACGAAAGGCGATCACGAGCAGAGTTGAACGATACTAACCTTCAGTCAATCGGACCAGCCAAACCTGAGATAATCACGATTTAAATAAATTTAAACACCCCCGCACAGGGACAATAGGACCAATAATATGGGGAGGGGGTCGAAGGCTGGAATGATCTGTCCCGTTCTGCATACTTCCAGACAAAGCATTTTTCGTATCCGTTCCTACGGAACGCAAAGCAAAGGCTCTCTGACACGGGGTGTATAGCTCAGTGGTAGAGCATTCGACTGCAGGTCGGGAGATCCCGGTTCAAACCCGGGTACTACCATTTTCTGGGAAATGAAGAGAAATAATTTTTTTGAGAATTTAGAAGATGGCAATGATCTATTCCGTTCTGTACATTTCTAGACAAAGCATTTTTATATACGTTCCTAAGGAACACAAAGTAAAGGTTCGCTGATGCGGGTGTATAGCTCAGTGGTAAAGCATTCGGCTGCATATCGAGAGGTCTCCGGTTCAAACCCGGGTGACCCTTTCTTCAGGGAAGTGAAGAGAAATATTTTTCTGAGAATTTCTCGAAGGCGTGAATGATTTGTCCCGTTTTATATATTTCTGGACAAAGGATTTTCGCATCCTTGACGGGGTGCGCGCATTGTAAAAATTTACCCTCATCCGATTTCTCTAACCCCCCAAAAGAAATATAACTTCAAAAAAGAAAAAAAAAAACGGTAGTATATTTAAATTTATAGGGTACTGTGTAGCTTAAGGGTTTAATTCAGGAAATCCTCAAACTTTTCCTTTTTTCTTTCAGCCTCTTTCAAGATTAAAAAATTCAATAAATCAATAAATTTGACTAAAAAAAAATTTCTTACACACATCTCGAATCTCAGCTGCTCACAATGAGCCGTAATGCATCAAAAAATGATCCACAGGAAAAAGGATAATCCATCGATTCCGAATAATATTCAATTACCAACTAATATTCCACTGAAATTTCCAAAGATGACATCCGTGGCACCAAAAATTGTCACGTATTGGTTGCGTATTCACATTTCAAGTGAGTGAATATTAACGTCTCATTATTCAGCTACACGAGGGCTTTCGGCGAAGGACCTCTTAATTTTAAACTATGTTCAAGTGACGAGGACAATACTTGAGCTGGAACCCTTTCTTCCACACTCCACCAAAGGGAGGACATTTGAGCTTCGACAGATTTAATGGCCTCTCCTTACACGGCGGGTCTTCAGCGGTACTAGGCTCCAACTCATGACACGAGTCCGTTACCTTGGCCACATTCACATTTCAAATATCAGTCCTTTTTTTTATTTCAGTTTTGAAATATTTATTATAACGACACGAACAACATTAAATATGCATTAAACATTTCTATTCTATGAATAGGAACACCACCGATTTCAGGGCTCCACAATTGGTTGAAGTTTATATAGATTAATTGAATTCTCCATCGTTTACATGACAAATTTCCTTTAAGGGATTACTGTGGAGCAAGGTTCCATAAAGGATAAGAAATTTTTTAAAAATGGGGTACATAAATTTTTATCCTGGCAAGAAGTCATACATAATGATGGCAATTATGTTATTCAATAAAGTTTATTGATGGTATGGAAAATTTCTTCTTATTTGTTTTTCTAAAAATGAACAGAATTTTTCGGAAGACTAACGAAATCAATTTGCGAATCTAATTTCTATTCTCATTTTTGTAACTCCTCCAAAGTGAAATTGTAACACCAAGAAATAATCCACGTAGCGTCATGCAAATTTCAAGAGCGATAGTGGTGAGATGGGTATGCAAATGAATACATTTGTGATCGCATCTGGTCTCATATTCGGACATTAAGGTATCCGACTACGTTCGGAACCTTGATTTTGCAAGAGCGTATAAATGGATAATATTTATGATATTTAGTGTCTTTGATTAGAAAATGTATATAAAATTGTTTTCACAGAATAGTATTACAATAAAAAATTATCTAAGAACAATATTTTGACAAAAAATGAACGTAGAATGACCCATTTTCAAAATGTTCTCTTTTAGTAAAAAATGCTTCTATTATAATAATATTTTGCCTGTATATAGCTCAGACCTCTGTACAGAGGCTGAACTAGAATTTTTGAAATATATAACTTAGAAGTGGGCTTATCCATGTTTTACGACAACAGAGTGGAGAAATTTTAAGAAAAAAACGCCGATAATTATTTCAGTGGGTTCTAGCTCTGAAAATAATGTGAATTTTTCAAAAATCATAGTTGAGCCTCTGTAGAGGTCTGAGCTATATACAAGCAAAATATTATTATAATAGAAGCATTTTTGACAAAAGGAGAACATTTTGAAAATGTATCATTTTATGTTCATTTTCTGTCAAAATATTGTACTTAAATAATTTTTTATTGTAATACTATTCTGAACCCAATTTTATATACATTGTCTAATCTAAGTGATGCTAAATATCATAAATATTATCCAATTACACGCTTTTGCAAAATCACGGTTCCGAACGTATTCGGATACCTTAAAGGGAACAACTTTCCTTTCTCATAAGCGCCCCTGAGGTTTTGCAACTTTCGAAGAAGCATAGAAAATGCCTCTGAGATGTTATCGAACTCAATACTATCAGCTAACGACAGGGGAATGCGACCGTATTATCGAACCCTATGAACTGGGTTTGTAGCTGCGCACAATAGAAATTTGTTTTGGTCACAACGTGAGTGCCATCCAACGTTTTGTCCCACGATGGATTCAGGAAGGCCTACGTGCACGCCGAAGACTAAATGGAGCGCACAGATGCACGTCAAAGCGTATTCGCCTTTTGACTATTTGAGACCCTTTTTCCACGGCACGTGACATCCAATGCCGTTTGCCTCCAGGTGCAGACGGATCAACAGATTACATGAAGTACAGTTACGAGCACGGACCAGCAGCTGGGGTACCATTGACCACTCAACATAGAGTTAGACACCTGGTGTATTGTCATGGTACCTGGACCATCGAATTACGTCGGGTATTGCTCACGGATAAATCTCTTTTCTGTCTGTGGAGGAATGATGGTCATCGATGGCCCGACGAACCATCCCATTTCGCCGAGCATCAAACCAGTCCTAGAAAGGGTTTCGGGAGGCATAAAGTTTGATGACAGGGTGCCTCTGGCACACATTGATGATTGTTTGACAGTGGACTGCTATGTCACACAAGTTGTGGAGCCTATTGTTTTCTTTTTGCAGGGTGCACCCAACATGGTATTCTAGCATGACAGTGCCACGGCGAACAACACACGGCGATCTCAACAGCGTGACTGGATTTGACATTTTTTCCTGGCCACCAAACTCTCCAGATATGAATTCCATCGAACACCTGTGAGATCTCATTGGTCGTGTCATGAATCGAGGACCACTAGTGCAAACCGTTGATGATCTGCACACAGCAGTGGATGTGGCTTGGCAACACTTACCTCAGGCAACCATTAATGGACTAATTGATAGAAGACTCTCGCCAGATTGGGGAATGTAAATCTGTCCGAGGTGTGTGGACACATTAGATACTGAATAAATTGGTTTATTCTGATTTGATTTGTCTGTTTTTTAACCATTTGCATATCCACCTCACCATTTTCACTCATAACATTTGCATGACGCTACGTTCATTATTTCTTGGTGCTGCAATTTCACTTTTGAGGAGAGTAAGTTCGTTTACAGATTTCTACACACCGCACAATTTGATTGCTAAAAAATCTCAATTGATGCTATTTAATTATGTTTATTTTAAGCAAAAGGCTTTTGAGATGTAATGTCTTGTGTAAGAATATTCTTCTGCATTCTGAAATTAATTTCCATTAACCGTAAGACTAGATTCCGAAAAATATATCACATGTCTAATCTCTGAAGCAGCAATTCATGAGTATAATATTTATACGAACAAACAGATCCAATTATCGTGAGAAAATTTGAAACTTGAAGCAGCTTTGAAAGGGTTTACTGTAAGAAAAAATACATTTGTTTGCATCATTATCGTCACTTATGTATTCGGCATTTGATAATAAATTTCAAAATTATAACCCATGGTCAAGTGACAAAGGTCCACACCTGAGTGGGTCACCAAACTCTTGTTCTATAACATATTTCACGAGGAAAAATTAAATACATTTTTAAAAACAGCACAGTAATAGTGAGGGAGAGAAAAATAATATGAAAATATTTAAAAAAAGAATGAAACATGGAAAATTACAATTAAATATTGTTTGTTTAAGGATAACTTAGTTTTTTCATAAAAAAAAAATAATATTTTAACGATCCGAATGGATTTTTTGTTGGCTTTACTATACTAAAATATAATGTAAAACTTCCGTCTGAAATTATAAAACACAGTTTTCAAAACTGAGGTAACTAAAAGTAGAAGGATTTGTTTACTGCGAAATTATATATTTAAAAAATACTTTTAAATTTATTTTCCTTTGTAAACAGAAGGTCGCTTTATTATTTTAGCTAATTTTCATTATGAAGTTAGTAAAAGCATACTAAGCTCTCTTAACTTCTGTAAACTTTCTTGTTGTTTTTATGTGCATAAAAAACTCCTTTCTTTTTTATTAATAAATGTTTCCCAATGAAAACTTCTGGAGCTGTGTCCAGAAAGTGTTGAAAAAAAAAAACTTGAGAGCAAATTGAAAATATTTCGAAACATAATGTGGTATATTCACATAGCTTATAGTTCGTCCCATTAAGTGTGAGTCTAGTGAGTCTAAAAATTTGGTTTTGCTTATGTAAAAGGCTCTTTCCATGTGATTCGTCGAATGATGTTCCAAAACAAAGAAAAGCAAAGAAAAAAAAGAACTGAATATTTTTAATGTATACATTTTAAACCAACGAAAGAAACTATTCTAATTTTTACATTGAAGAAATTAATATTTTGTGATACAATCAAAAGTATGCTACAATTATAATATTCATACTTCCACATTATTACATTGAAGTACAAAATAAAACAAAAAATTAGTTTCCTTGCCCCAACACATAGTTTTCTTTCTTACTTATATAAATATAATGGAAAATCAATAAATATACATTAAAAACAAATAATTTTTTTCATATAAATGATTAATATGTGAGACACATAAACTTAAAACGCAACAAAATAGTTGATAAGTGATATATAAAAAATATCAATATAAACTTTACATAAAAATGTTTTGAACTTTCCGTTTAATCTACTTTATATATATTCAAAACTACATTTTATTTTTATAAAATAATTTTAACAATTCTATTCTGTTACAAAACAACTGTATAGAGCACATTAAAATTAAGAATTAACAAAAATAATTTCTTAAAAATCTTTTAAAATATAAAAGAAATGTAAGAAGTTTTATTTTTCTGGAATATGTGCATATATTAACATTAACTAAATTGAAATTTCCCAAGAGCCAACGAAACGCGAAGTCTAATCACATTTCGTTTCTACCATAAAATGAGTTACACAGTTTTCGACCATTGTTAGTGGGAAAACCTTAATTTTGACACGTAATTGTAATTTGTTAACTTAAATGTATATTAGTAGAAATTTCTTGAAATTCAATTATATTCCATTAAAAAACAATTATCTTAGACAGTGCAACATGTTTCAGAATTTTCTACTTAGGAAAGTTCAAATATTTTTCACCGATATTTTGTTTATTTTTCTCTTGGAATAAAGAAGCTTCTGTAAAAATTTGTTGCACAAAAAGATAAGAAGTCAAGATTTTTCTACCCTTTTGGGTTCAAAAAATTCTAATATTTCATCAATATTTTTTCCTTTTGTTTCTGGAAGAAAGAAATATGTAACAAAAAGACTTGCTATACAAAATGCAGAATACATCCAGTATACCCCATAGCCATGTATAGTTTCTTCGGCTGCTTTGAATGATTTTGTGATAATGAATACAAATGTCCAATTAAGTGCTGTAGCTATACCACTTACAATTCCTCGGAAGCGGACTGGTGTCATTTCTGCAACCATTAACCATGGAGTAGGTCCAAAACCAAGCGAAAAGGCGGCAATAAACGACATTAAGCAAACTAAAGGTAACCAGCCGTAGTTATCCACTATGGAAGAATTCTGAGTTCGAGCAAGATCAAAACCTCCGAAAACAATTAGGCTTACTGCCATACATACACCAGAAAACAAAAGTAGAGCTTTTCTTCCAGCTTTATCCATTAGAAGACTACTGACTAACGTCGCAATGACTTGTACGATAGAAACATATATAGTTGCTTCGATGGGATCCAGACTGCTATGAGCGGATTTAAATATTTCAGCAGTATAAAATAATACTGCATTGACACCACTGAACTGTTGAAAAAACATGAGCAAAATTGATAGTATAAATGGTTTATAAATTGTAGGAGCTTTGAATTCTTGAAATTGCACACTTCCCTTGGGTTGAGATTGGATTTCGTCTTCCATTTTCAAGCATTCATCTTCTGCGTCATATGATTTGCCTTGCAGAAAAATTATAGCATTCTTGGCTTCTCCTCGCCTCTTTCGCGCCATTAACCATTTAGGTGACTCAGGCATTAGAATCATGAGGGAAGCAGCAATCAAACTCGCTACACCCCCTGACACAGATAAGTATCTCCAAGTAAGTTGTGAACCCAGAAAGGAAACGATAAGTACCCCGATGACAACGAAGAGCTGGAAAGAAGCTCCCAACAGACCTCGAACATCAGGAGTGGCAATTTCAACCAAATACATAGGCGTCGTCACGGAAATTATTCCACAACAGAATCCTGTAATCACTCGTCCTAAATAAATCAATCCTGCAGAGTTTGCGTAAGCAATAAACATCCATCCAACTACAAAAGGGACTGTGTTGAGTACCAGAGCTCCTTTTCGACCTATGCTATTGGTGAAATAACCTGAAAGTAAACATTGAAAGCATTTGAAATCACATGAAACAAAAATATATTTGAGTGTTTTACAGAAATATATCTAAGATTCAAAGCTGTATGTACAAAAATAAGAATAGAAAACGATTGATGTATATAGTCTAGATCAGGGGTGTCCAACCCAAATGACCTTGTGGGCCACTTCGGAAAAAACATTATAATCTCGTGGGCCGAACATAAAAATATGTACCTTTATATCAGATTTGGAAACAAAAAAACATTTATTGGAGTGAAAATTTAAAACAGAATGAATTATTATTATTGTTTTCATTATTTTTCATGTATACAGACATAGATAATATAATAATGTTTATATAATATAATAATGCAATGATCAAATAATGTTTGAAATATTACAATTCCCATTTTCTTGAAAATTACGGTGTTCCTATTGAATTGATTTTTCGTTACTCATTGTTGAAATTTGATAGTGCTGTCATTCGCAAGCGATTAAGTATACATCGTCCTTTTTCTTAAACGTCCTGAATATTTTTTTTAAACTTTAAAAAACATCTCTGACTGCGTCTTGCTTTTGGGACACTCCAAACAGAAAAGGAGAAGAAACGAAAGCCGCACACACAGAGAATCATGTACCATCCATAGTAAAGGATATGCATAATGCACAATTCGAAATTTATTAAAAAAGTAATTAACTATAGTAAAATAAAATGTAACTGCTTGGTAAAATATAAATTTATTTTAATCTAAAGGACATTTCTATTATCAAAAAGGATTTATTTTAAAACAAGAACAGGTAATAGGCAAATACACATTGTATGTGTATATATATATTTAAATATATATTATTCAATCACAACACATGAATCAATAAAAAAAATCGAAACTAAATGAATCCTATAACATAAAAATCCCATTTCAAAATATCAATGGCGAATATAGAAGACAAAATTATAACGTTTTCAAACAAAATTAAAAAAATTTAGAAAATAAAAATTTATAAAATATCCAAGTGCAACCTCGGACTTAGGACCGATAAGTGGGGTTAAACTAGTTTGATGGCGCCAACCTTCCCCCTATTGCAACTTGGTAAATTAATCATAAAATATCCAATTCTCAAAAATTTAAAAATTTAAAATTTAAAAATTAAATAGTTAAAATTAAACCATTAAACTTGAAAAATTAAACTATTCGACATCGCATTCTGAAAGATATTATATTATATCTAAAACAATTAATTGCATATAATATAAGTGAACCCTCGAACACCAAAGATGACGCACTCATCCTTAGGTAGAAAAATGTCTAAAATTCGAAAGTTCAAATTAAAAACCAATTATTTTCACAAATGAATAGCGCAAATCATTAAAAGCTCACCAAAAAAGCATTCTATCAATAATTCAATTCACAAATTTTGAACGATTTTTCTCTCATATTTAATACAACAATTACCACTCCTATATTTTGCTCACAACACCCACTAATGCCATGTCAATCCAAATGATTCATAATCTCACACTAGAGTTCAATCATTTGGTATTAGATGCAAATCAGATTGCACGCAAAAAAATTGTTTGATTGGTCATAAACGTTTGATTGGTCATAAATAGTACTCACACTAGAGTTTAACTATTTGGTATTAGATGCAAATCAGATTGCATGCAAAAAAGTTGCCTGATTCGTCATAAACGTTTGATTGGTCATAAATAATTTTAAAGTGTAGTCGTGTAAATATATTGGTCTATGTGTATACTATAATGTATTCTGTGTGTGGAATGCACAAATTCTTCACAGCTGGACCACTAACAAGCTGACTTTGTGGACCTAATGTTGTGTGGTGGATTTGTGCATTTATGAGTTTAAAAATATTTTAAGAAATATTTTTGATCTATGTATTTTCTCAAGAAGTTGATGGGATAATCATTCTGTATGCAACAAAATATAAATTTCTGGATGTTCTTGAATTTATCAATATTGTGTGTAGTTAAATTATTATTTCTCATCAAAAAAATTTAAAATTATATTTCTAAATATTGATATATGTAAGCAGCTATTGAAGTTCGGTATCTTTATGACATTGAAGTTAAATGCTTCCCTTTTATCATAGATATTGCTGTATAATTTGTTGTCAATAATATTTAAATCTAAATCTAAAAATTCAACTTTGCTGGAGTTAAAATTTGTCTGTATTAATTTTAGGTATTCCGGATAAAAATTAATGTTTGGTTTAAATTCAATGTCACGACCTATAACAATTAAATCATCTATGTATCTTAATAAGAGGCAAGATGGTTCATTTCTTCGATTTGATTCATAGTGGTGTAAATACAGGTTAGCGAGACTGTTACTGGCTGGACCACCCTGAGGCAATCCTTTGATTTGTTTGTAGAGTTTGCTATCAAAAATAATAAAATTCTCCTGAATTACTAAACGAATTAGTGTATTGAACTTTTCAAAACTAATGTAATCATTCAAACCATATTTCTCATATGCATCTGAAAGTACCTGAATTATATCTTCTATTTTGATGGAATTAAATAAATCTTCGAAATCAAATCCATGCACTGAAAATACCTCTTGTTGCTCAACCTTCTTTATTACATCATGGCTGTTTTTTATAATACAAGTATCTTTAAATTTGTCTATTGTATCTTGTAATATGGTCTGTAAAATTCTTCCCGTTTTGGATATATAAGTATTGAACCCATTTGTTACACTGCGGAATTTGACTGGATTTTTATGAAATTTAGGAGTCAAAAATATATGGGGATATTTAATTTTATTGCTAGAAATATTTAATTGTTTACAAAATGCCAATAATCTATTGTTAATTTCTTTCATACTAAATTTACTTACTTCATATGCATTGTTATTTTTTATATGATCATTTATTAATTTACTATAGTAATATTTACACATTATTGCATAATTTCCTGGGACTTTATCAACATAAACTATCACAAAGTGTTTTTGTAAATTTTCTATTGGTCTTTTAATTTCTCTATAAGAAATATCATTTTTTGTTCTAAAATTCAAATTCATTAAGTCCCTGAGGACATGAAACCCATATTCCTTAAAGGCCTGAGTAGGTAAATTATATTTAATTGCAAATTTAGAATAAATTTATTAATATCTTCTGATAGATGTTTTCTCACATTTAAATTGCTATTTGAAATAGTTAGTCGATAACCAGTGCCTTTGCACATAATTTCTCTTAATTTCTGATCTTGAACTATTTCTAAGTTGCCTGTTACTACGTGTCCATGATATTCGTCCACGTATTTCCTGTAATCATTGCATCTACTTTCTTTTAGATCTACCAGTTCCTGAATACTGTTATAGTTAAAAACTGATCTACTGATTTTTTTATTATATCTGAACGCTCGCTTTATTAATACATTTCTCACCGGGAACAAATCCATGTGCCTCCCAAATATTTCAGAAAATCTTATCCCATTATATGACTTGTTCATGTACAGCAAAGTGCAATATTCTATTTTATAAGTATCCTTAGAGTCTACCTTTATATTTAATCTATTAGCAATATATTTGCATAGATCCATGACTAAGTGTGTTCCGTGACTATCCGCCAATCCAATACTTTTTATTAAATTTAAAATTATTATTATTTCCTTTTTATTAAGTCCAAACAAAAAATACTTTATTTGTCCAACGCTAAAATTATTCTCAAAGTCTTGTAGTAATTTATTTAATTCTTTTTTAATTGTATCTCTACCTCTATTTTCTCGCTTTTTGCGTCCACCCTTTCTAACCCTTTTAGTCTTATTATTATTTCTACCACTATATATAGAGTCCTTATCATTTTGTTTCAAAACCTGGACCAAATTTCTGTTATTCCACACCACATTCAATCCGTAAGGATACATAGTGTTATAAACACCGATGTAAACGTTTTCATACCATAGTCTTTTTTTATCTTATTTGGAACAATCTTAACAATATTCAACACAGCACCTTCAAAACCATGTTTACTAAAATGCTGTATCTCTATCCTACCTATATTTTTTGTTGATGTATTTTTTCCAATGTCTGATCTATGTTGGTTAATTCTTACGTTCATAGGTCCTGATGTTTGACCTACATACTTAAAGCCGCAGACACCGCATGTCAACATATAAATGCAGTTGAATGTTTTACAGAACTTAAATTCTGATTCCTCATTGTTCTGTTCATCTTGCATCATGGGGCAGGTTTTGCATCTTTTATCCCCACATTTTCTAAATCTCAATTTTAAGTGATCCAAATCACTATGAAACCTATTATCAATTTTTTCGTCATATTTAAAATAATTAGATTTCGATTCATAATTCCCCTCCACTTCGATACATCATAATAATTCCCTACAAATCCAGTATTCCAAATAATACGCGTTTTATATTTCGTAATGCTTTGACTATCCTGTATTCCTAACCTTGAAAATTTCTTATTAATCAACGAACAAGAAGCTAACGTTTTTTTATTATTTTTTACTTTATTTATAATTTTTTTGCATGCTGTCTCATGTTGTCTGCGCCCCCTATCTTCCTCCAAATCATACTTATGCAACAGTCTCATTTTATCATATTCCATCTGAACAGAAAATATCAGTATCAATCTAATGGTAATTGATTGACGATAGTACAAACACCATCATATTGTACCACCGAGCAATGACAATCAATATTGAAAGCCAAGTTGCCAGTCTTTAAAAATATACAAAACTTTAATATCATTATGTTTGAGTTAATATATATAAAAATTCCATTAAAATTACTTCACATACTCCTCTTCCATACACGCAGAAATAAACTCTCAAATCTCAATCAAAAAATCACACTCCTTGAGATTATCATATTAATTTTCATGTCAAACACATGTATCAAAACTAAATGCTAAATAAACCCTTGTGAAGCCTTAAACTGCACATGACTCAGAGACAGCATATATTTTTATAAATATATATATAAGAAATTAAGCATTGAAAAACCATTAAATTGTATATGAAAAGTGAACATTGAAAAACCAAACAACACAATAAGAAAATTCAAAAAAATATAATATATAATCAAAAAGTAAACAAACATAAACAAAATATATTATTAATAGCCAAAATTCTTATTCTATTAAGAATTCAAAATTAACTATACATTTTTTGTTCTTAAAGTTTATATTCAAATCATTAAGATATTATATACCACACAGTGAATTCATACATTTGTAGGCGCAAAGCAGCCCAACTCATGAATGAAAAATATTTAAATATATATTATTCAATCACAACACATGAATCAATAAAAAAATCGAAACTAAATGAATCCTATAACATAAAAATCCCATTTCAAAATATTTTTATCCCATTTCAATATATATATATATAAATTTCCCCTCAAATAAATTTCAAAATGAAAAAACTTTAAAAATCTGATATTTAAAAAATTTTTTAAAAAGAGTCGGCGGGTCGCGTGTTTGACACCCCTGGTCTAGATCAGTGAAATTCAAACTATGTTCCACGGAACCCTAGTGATCCCCACGAGTGAAATCCCAGAGTTCAGTCAATCATAGTAAGAATTTGAAAAGAAAAATATAAATGCGTATGAAAAAAAAAATAGATTAATGTTCTTAATTGTAAAGGAATTTGTATGGCCCCGAATATCTAAAGCAGCGTTTCCTAAAGCCAGGCATGGGTCTCCAATGCTGGACAGCCTATTTTATAAGCAATTTTCTGCAACTTGTACTTCTATTCGTAGGTGAGTTCGAGAGCTATTACAAGAGATAAACTGAGGTAGAGATTAACCTCAACAAAAGTGATAAAAAGCACATTCATGTCTAATGATAAGTTTGAAGGAGAATGGGGTAAAATTATCCAGAACAAAATAACTTTTCTAATGAAAATAGCAGGAAACTTTTTTTGTGAGGCAATTTCCCTTCAGAATTAATTATTTAGCTTCTTGTGTATCTAAGCATACACGAAAAAAATAGGAGAATCTTCATTCCGGGCTTAAGTAACAAAAGGTAATTATCTTTAGTAGATGATCCTTAAGATTAAATTCACAAAGTGATTTAATCAATGTGTAAGTTAAAGTGAAAAGAAATATTTTATTGCATTTATACTTTTATTACTTTTTTTTACTTTTTCGTTTTATACACTGCTGGCCACCGTAAATGCAACACCCTGAAGAAAGCATGCAAATAACATGAAATTTACAACATGCATTAGCGGAGGTGACATATGCAAATGATTAGAATTTCAGCGCAGACACACATCACGCGCGCCTGTGGCGCCACCTCAAAGCGCTATTTAAGGCTTGGAGATTTCGACGATTTCAAGTTCGTCAATTGTGTTTTTCTTGTAGTTTTTTTGAAAAAATGAACAGTTATGTCTAGTAGAAAACAGCGATCAGCTTTTGATCAAGTATCCGAGTTCGACAGAGGAAGGATAGTGGCCTACCGAGATTGTGGATTATCTTTCAGGAAAATTGGTAATCGTGTTGGACAAAACCAAACAATTGTAATGCGGATATGTGGCTGTTGGATGCAGGAGGGTACGATGGACCAACGTGGTCGATCGCATCCACCTCTGTGCAACACTTCACGTGAGGACAGGCAAACTGTGCGCATGGAAGTGACGGATCGCTCAGTCACATCACGAACCATAGCACAGCACATTGAGTCTGTAACGAATCATTCCGTGTCTGCGCGTACCATTCGACTCCATTTACAGCAGAGTGGTCAGTCCGCAAGACGTCCATTGCTTGGTCTACCCTTAACGCAGAACCACAGACGTCTCCGCCGCCAAAGATGCGATGAAAGAAGGATGTGGGCGGCAGAATGGAATGAAGTTGTCTTTACTGACGAGTCACGTATCTGTCAGCAACACCACGATGGTCGGATTCCAGTCTGGAGACACCGTGGAGAGAGGATGCTGAACAGCCACGTTATGCACCTCCACACTGGTCCTGCACCAGATATTATGGTATGGGGCTGTATTGGATATCACTCTCGCACTCCTCTAGTACGCATTGCCGGTACTTTAAACAGCCAGCGCTACATCTCGGAGGTGTTGGAGCCAGTTGTCCTTCTTTACCTTCAGGGCTTGGCCACAGCTATATTTCAACAGGATAATGTGCGACCACACGTGGCACGCATTGTCCAAGGGTTCTGTACCCCAAGAACACATCCAAAGTCTCTTTGAATCAAGGCCGAGGCGTGTAGCAGCGGTGATCTTCAACAATGGCGGCTACTCTGGCTACTGATTCTGGCAGGAACCACACTTCACAGAAGTCCATAAACTTAATCATTTGATACTTGGTCAACATGTTATCTACAAAATAAATTTTGTTGTGCTATCTCTTGTCTTTCTTAGTGTTGCATTTACGGTGGCCACACAGCAGTGTATATATTAATATTCCACATTATCTTCATTTCCTTTGAAAATTTTTAAGTTAATTAACATGCTTTAGTGTGTATTTTCCCCCCAAACATACTTGATTAGCATTGTTCTTCAAAAAAAAAAAAAAAAAAAAACCTGTTTTTATTTTTTAAAAAAATTTCTTCAATCGCTTATAAATGTTGATACCAGTTCATTTGAAAAACGGAATGTTAACGATCTTTAAAGTAGTGTTAGTACCGTACAATTCTTTAAGAAATTTTTAATGTTTTGCCAACAAGAAATCCGGCTGTGCAGAGTTCGGGGTACCTTGTACATAAATTATTGAGTTTAGTATATTAAAGAGTTGATTCTTCCGTTTCAAAAGTTTTATTTCCAACCCTTTCTCAAATTAAACAAGAATAAAAAGTAAGAAATTCACTGGCAATATTAATGATAAGTTTATACTCTTTAGCGCAGTGCTTCTCAAACTTTCAATACTGGTGACCCAATTTTCAATCATAATTTTTATCGCGCCCCCTTATATAATAATAATAATATATATATTGAATGCAATAATAATGTACTTTGACGCTAAAGCTATAATATGATCTTAATTATAATCCGTACAAATTAATAAGATAAGTATTAAATTTTTTATATGTTACTCTCTTAAGTAATACATATTTTAAGTAAATTACTTTTAAGTAATATGTTAATTATGTTATTTTTCTTTCTCTAATTTGTGAACTGAAACACAGATTGAGAAATGATATTTAATTAAAGATTTATTTTCTTTATCATCCATTTCTAAAAGTACAAATGTCATTGAAAACTTGTCTAATCTATGTGTTGCTCTTTATCATATCCATTACATCTGGCATTCTCGCGAACATTCACGTAAATCTAGGCAACCTAATGGACGTCTGCACAAAACATGTAAAAATGCTGTACCTCGTACAATTCCAGTCAGTCTTGGCCGAATCGATTAGCTACCGCGCGCGCGCGAATCCCTGATATAAACGTACATTTCATAATTCACTCGTTAATTGTAATTCATGGTATTAAGTATTTACGGCAGTGGATTAAAACAAAATCATAGATGTATTTTTAAATCGCAGCGAGCATTCGACGATAATAAAGCATCAACAAGTACACAGACGAGGGCAAATTGATAGCAAGTTATGAATGGGTTAGGGATCCATTTCAAAATACTTCAGATGGGCTCTCAACTGCCGAAAAAGAGATCTTCATAGATTTCACATCCAGTTATGAAATTAAAGGGCAATTTTGTAATAAATCACTCTTTGAATTCTGGATAGAGGTGGATGCTGAATCTTCTGCACTGAAAAGAAAGCATTTCGTATACTATTACCATTTTCAACATCATACCTTTGTGAATCCGGATTTACCGCGTTGGCTACTTTGAAGACAAAATATAGATCTGAGCTAAATATCAAAAAATAACTTTAGAGTGTTAATTTCTAATTTTTAGCCTTCCTTTGAAAACCTTTGCTCTGTAAGACAAGCCCATGGAAGTCACTAATAATTATTAAAAAAAAACTTGTTCTTATACTGGCTGAAGTACCCACTCTTAACATGAGTTTATTTTTTTTAAAAAAAATGATAGTATATTATTCTTGATATAATAGCTTAATTGTAAGGTGAGTAAAACCAAGTGCATGACAATGTATACAAAAATGTAAAATGATTTATTGAAATGAATACTTATATTATAAACGGTTTTGAACGAACTGTAATTTTAAGCCTCGCAGAATTAGCATTTAGAATAAATGTTAAGTAATAAAAAATAATATAAAATTCCAATGAATAACAATTGTGTTATTTTTATTATTTAAAGCGAGAAAACTTCAAAATGTTTTAGCTCGGGATCAGGTGTGCACTCGATACTAACGTTAATGGTCGCGGAGAGTGACTCACCCCAATTCTTTTTCTTATAATTATTTTCAATTTACACGATAAAAATCACAATTTCAGTGAATAATTTAACTAAGAGAAAATATACTTACCTATTTCAAGGATTTTTCAAATTTTCTTTCATAATTTGAGAAAAAAATCCAATAAAACTGAACTAAATTGTTCCAAATATGCGTGACCTTAATAAAGGACACAAATCACAGACACTTTTCGCTAACATTACAGGAAAGTTATTTGCAAGCAAAACTGTCACATTTTTTTCACGTTATTGTAGTTTTAATGTTCTTTGATGATAGACAAATATCCTGTTGAACTTTTTCTTGCTTGTGTCTTTTTGACAGGGCGAAGTGCATTATGCGATACACTTATGGCTTCATATTTTTCTTGATAGAGTTCTTAATGTAGCTATTGAAAATTTTCCTTTCGTTTCATGTTTATTGCTTTTCTCAAATTTACTTTCGCTAACATGATTAATATGCATTATTTCAGCAAGTGTTTCCCTTGTTTGATCAGTTTCAATTTCCTTTCAGAGAGATCACAGATGCCCAATTCTTTTTTTATATTCTGCTCATTTTACATTTATAAACCATAATCAGTCTTACAACATCACATTTAAAACCACTAAGTTATTCATAGGGGAAAATGCAGCACGTTCAAGAAAATATTTTTGAACAAAAGTGGTTGCGCCGGGAACTCGGTCAAAACAAGTACCTAAAGATTCTAAAAAAACGCTTGCCTCTCCCTAAAAAGAAGGAGATATGTGATCAATTCGTTTTAGCTCCCATTTAAGACTGTCATATTGGAGAATTCTCTGTCAAGGTTACTGGTAACAAATAAACAGTTTTTCCAGAATTAACGATTTATGTATTATATGTTTCAGAATACTCATAAAAATAAATCTTCGCCAATTAATCCTTCAAAGTGCTCAATACGCTTATCCATGTATCATTAAACTCTTTCACATTGAAAAAAGCGCACAACAGAATTATATAATTTACAACTTCCCTAAGAAAAAGGGACGCAGACAACCATACTAGTAAGTTCGAAAGTCAGCAAAAGTAATATTTTTGGTGAAAAGAAACGTAATAAGAAAATCTCTCATCGTAGGATTACAGTAAAGCAAACAAAATATATTTTTTTATCGAGTTATAGGATCAAAGATAGCTAATGAGGTTTCAAAGTAGAATCTTTTATTTTTGATGACCTTTTTTCACCAGATGATATAATAAATCATATCAATGTAAATCTCTATTTTTTTATTATATCAGAAAGTATTTTGTTTTTCTTCATTCCAGTAAATTATTTTAACCTTTTATTTTCGATATGCTTGAGCCCTTCTTGAAGGGTTATCGCGCCCCCCCCCCCGGGGGGGCCCCCCCAATTTTGAAAAAAACGGGTTTAGGGATCATTTTTTAAAAATAATATTTGTTTCTCTTTGCAGGAACTTTATTTAAAACGAAATATACCTTATTGTCCACACTTTTACCTTTCTTTGCTGTAAATGTGAATTTTTGAAGAAATTTGAGAGTTCCACTTTACTTATAATATCAGTAAAGACATTGATATGAAAACTGAAAAGAAAATTTTTTTAATGGTCATAATTTAAATTAGGGGGCTTTCAACCTGTGGCCCATTAGAGTTAGAGTTATATTTACGCGTCGCACCATAAAGCTACACAAGGGATACTGGCGAAAGGACTTCGTAATTTTTAACTATGGTCAATTGAAGAGGACGACACCTGAGCTGGCCCTCCTTTCTCCTAGCTTTACACGAATGGGGGGAAGTTTGAGCCTTGACATATTTAACGTACATCGGTACCCTCTGCACATCGGGTCTTCAGTGGTACTGGCTCGAACTCATGACATGCTTGCTTCATGACCTTGACCACTAGGATACCGCGGCCGCACTCGTGGCTCGCTGATGGCATTTTAGTGTCTCCTCATTTGAGTTTGAGGTGATTTCAAGAAAAAAAAATGCCTTGTTAGCTTTTTATCACAAAAATACTTTTTATTCATTCTTGATATTTAATGCACTCCATTAATATGTTTAATATCCATTTGAAATAAAATTTTCTGAAAATTACGAATGTCCCAAAAATTTCAATGTTTCTTGGATATTTTCAAAAAGAAACTGACAATGTATAAAATCTTAGCAATTTCCTGGAAAAAATGGTAGGTTCTTATCTCTAACAGGATGTCAATCTTTCGTCAATACCTCACCAAAGATGACCTTGAGCATGCTGCTATAGAGGGGGAATAAGTAGGCAGAGTTATATTTCTCATAATATTGCAATTAGAGAATAATTTTTAAGAAAAGTGGTCACACACACATCTTTATTTAATCATTTATTTATTATTGAACATAAGAGTAAGGCAGTTTATCTTATTTGCAACGTGAGAGTAATGCAATGATATAATGCGACACTATGATACTAAGCCCACTGGGAGATATTCTACATTATTCAGTTTCTATTTATCTATGTCAGTTTATATGCTGACAAAGATAAACTGTCAATAGTTTTTTTTTAACCAGAGTGAATAAAAAAGTCTTAAAATAGTGTTCGCGTCAGTTACATGATAGCAGAAAAAATTGCCAAGCGTAGAAAACAATTTGCTGAAAAAGAACTTGCAAAAAAATACTTTCAGAATCAGTTGCCTTGTCTATTACATGCTCAAGCCATATCGAACATTAGCTTGTCTGGTGTAACAGCAGCGAGACGCGTTGAGGATCTCGCAACATATATATTCAACAAATTCAAATGCAAATAATTTAAATCTTATTCTGTTGCGATGGATGAATCACAACAGATGTAACACATACTGCACAAGTAACTATTTTTATATTTGTGGTGTTGATAGAGACTTAACAATTGTGGAGAAATTAGCCTTGTGTTATTTCTCTTAAAGATACACACAACACTAGGAACAGATCTGTATTCGAATCTGACACAAACTTTGGATAAATGTGTGAATCAGACTTCAGCAATGTATCTATTATTACCATAGATGATTCAAAATCTGTGACTGGAAAGAAAAATAAGAGTAACCACATTACTCAAATCTAATGTGAAGGCAAATGGCAATACACTCCTGTCCACAAAATTAAGGTCACAAACATAAAATCTGTGGAAACTGATGAACTATTCACGGTGTTGCCACGAAATTTGACACAGAGACATATTACAATGTCAGAAAGAATATAGCAACATAACAATAGGGGGGGGAGTTTTAATTGTGAATTAAGATACAAATCATATCAAAAAGTGTGAAATCATGAATCAGGGATAAATCATCTACCTCGGGAAAAATCTGTCTAAAATGAAATGTGACCACTGTGAACTGCCAAACAAGCCCTACAACAAGTTGCCATACTGTTTATGAGGGTTTTAATAAGTATATGTGGCAACAAAACCTAATTTCCAAAAGCGGTTCTTTTAATTCGTGGGGTCCTGGGAAGGGAGTTGTGCTGAGAAATGGCTTTTCCTAGACCACATCCCAGT
>BMAV01005532.1:94936-130251 GCA_019973955.1 Trichonephila inaurata madagascariensis | reverse complement strand
CGCGCGCTCCTTCGGAAGAGATCGATTCCCTTCCTGGCTTTTTCCTCCCTTCGTGTCGCACGGGCAACCCGCTTAGTAGGGTCACCGTTGCTTTGACCTCTTCATCCATTCCACCACTCCTTCAGAGGGGTCGTTGATTTTTTACTTCTCTTATCATGGTTGCTCTTTTCTCCTTCACACTGAGTATAAACGCTAAGCGTTGGCACTCGAAAATTCTAATTTCCGTTCCATTTTTAGCTCCTCAATACCCGGTCTTTCCTTCTGGATGCAGCCAAAGGGACGCACCAGGTTGGATGCCTGGCGTAAAAGCCAGTCTCACCAAGACGGCTGTTATGTGGTTTATAAAGAAAATTGAAAGATGAATCTCTATATAACGAATTTTCCATATAACGAATTCTTTTGGGAATTTAGCGACTTCATTATATAGAGCTCCGATTGTATATACACTCAGGAACATTGAAAATAGCTACCCAAGAAGAAAGCATCAGAGATTGAAATGAAATTTAATACATATAATGACACAGATGAGAGATTCACTTGATCTCAAAAACAAGACAATTAAACGAATACAGGGTGTGCAACGACACAAATACTGGACAACTTCAATAGCGTGTTGGACCACCTCCAGCTGCAATACATGTCGCCACACGGGCCGGCATTGAGTTGATTAGACACCTTATGTTGTCCTGAGGCAGATGGGCCCACAAATCTTGAACAGCCAACTCTAAATCATGTACAGAGTGACACGATGGCATCTGCCGTTTCAGCTGATCCCACACGTGCTGTACAGGGGACAAATCGGGGAGCGGGCCGGCCATGGAAGAGTCTGAAAATGACGTAGGAAGTCTTGAGCAACTCTTGCTATATGCGGACGAGCATTATCTTTCTGGAAAATTGCCCCTGGGAGACCATTTAGGAAAGGTCCTACATGGGGTCGAAGAATATCATCAACGTAGCGTTGGCCCGTTAAGGTTCACGCATCGCAATTAAAGTGGACCGGCTATCATAGGCTATGGCCCCCCAGACCATTACACCAGCTGTGCGGGCAGTGTGACGTAGAACAGTGTGGGGGGAAATGTACCGCTCACCAGGGCGCCTCCACACCCGTACACGGTTATCATCTGTCCCCAAAACCAACCAGGATTCATCACTAAATACAACCTTTTGCCATTCTGTGACATTCCACATTGATCTGGCTTGGCACCACTGTAGACGCAGTTACCGATGTTCCGGTGTTAAAGGGAGTGCACGGAAAGGGAGCTTGGATTTAAGATTTGCTTCTGCAAGGTGTCTGGAAATTGTTTGTGGAACAATTGCTACGCCTACGTCTGCTCATATCGTTGAACGAGTCACTGTGGGGTCCACAAGTGCTTGCCGCACGATCCTTCGATCCTCTCTCCTCGCGGTCTTCCTGGTCGCTCCAGACCCGGTTTTCCGCGCGTGGGTACCTTCTCGTGTCCACTGCTCCCAACAATTTCTAACGGCACACTCCGAACGATCCACCTGGCCAGCAACACGGTGCGTCGACCAGCCTGCAGTTTTCATCCCGATGATCAGGCCTCTCTCAAACTCGCTTAACTGAGAGAAATGTCTTCTAGCACGTTTACCTGGCATGTTTCGCTTACCAAACTCTTCCTACAATCGGCGGGTAATCGTCACGTTTATGAATCTCCGAATTTGAGGTGGCTTATATAGCACCCTCTTCCTGATTGTAGCGCCACCTCGGCGTGTATGAGTATGCGTATTGGCACAAAACTTGGATCATTTGCATATCACATTACGCTGTACTTATTTGCAAAGTTTCGCGATTGTACTTAGCTTCCTTCTTGGGTCGCTATTTTCAATGTTCCTGAGTGTATATATATATATGCAGTAGAACGTCGTTTATCCGAACGTTAATTATCCGGAGCGTCAGATATCCGAACCAGTTTTTTCAGAGACCTTGCAGCAAAAAAATGAAGATGTACAATGGTACAGCGAAAAATAAGTGATTATTTTCCATAATAAAGGTAAAATTGCGACATTTTGCACCTATTTTGCTTTTTCTTCAAGCACGTTTCCCACATGTGTGATGATTTTCAATATTCGTATAGTGTCCGGTTTCCTATACTGCATGGAACGCATTCAGTTTTCGGTTATCCGAACGGTGTCTGGTCCCAATTGATTCGGATAAATGACGTTCTACTGTATATATGTATATAGTGGATGACAAAGTGTTCGTACACTTCTAATTTCCTATAAAGTTTAATGTTTTCGACTAATAAAAATTAATATATCGGAGTTGTAATTTTTTTATGATATTCCCAGCTTATTCTTAATGGATTGACATAATCAATTTTTTAAAAATAGTATAACTAGTTTTTAAATTAATAATCAAAAAGCTACTAAAAAATTACGCCACAAAGGGGTCTTCACACATTTAACAAAAATCTCACATAGCTTTAAATATTATATTTCTTTCTTAATTTAGTGCTCAGTACGATATCTTTTAGTGTCCACAACTTTTAAACGTCTTGATATAGATTTAATCAGTTTTTTGTAATTTATGCATCGATTTTCTTCCATGCTTCTGGGAATATTGCTTCTACTTCACATTATGTGTTTATATGCTATGTTTTCTTTTTTTTAAAATCAAATTCTAGCCAAATATGTTTTACTGGGCTAAATGAAGGGATCGAGGAGGTTTCAGAATTTGGGGACAGTTATAGAGACACCAGCGACCTACACTGACAGCAGTGCGCTTGGCCTCATTACTTTCTGTTAAAAAAATAAGTCATCTCCAATAAACAAATTTTGGGCGGATAATTTAAAATTTCTCTTTAAAATATTTAAATAGAGTTCATGATGCACAATAGTATCAAAAAGTGCCAAATTACCTAATCCTGAAGCCGATTTACACCCCCACGTAAGAACACCTACGTGTACACACTAGACGTGTTATTTTTCCAACTAAATTATTGGGACTAAATTATTGGGATAACATGTCCATCAGAACCAAAAATGTTGAATTTTCTCTCATCCTAATCAATTTGCTGTCAATGATGAATTTTTTGAAACTTAATCCCAAGAATCTAGTTGGATTCGTGAACCATGGAAGTGGAAATGTTCTTGCGTGGGGGTGTAAATCGGCTCAGGATTAGGTAATTTGGTATTTTTTGATGGTATTGTGAATCATGAACTCCATTTAAATATTTTAAAAATCTATTTTAAATTATCCTCCCAAAATTTGGATATTGGAGACGAGAGACTTCATTTTTTAACAAGATAATGACGCCAAGCTCACTACTCTCAACGTAGGCCACTGGTGTGTTTCTCTATAACTATCCCCAAATCCAGAAAACACCTCCTCAATCATTTTATTTAGTCCAGTAGAACATATTTGGTGAGAATTTGATTTAAAAAAAAAAAAAGAAAAACATGACATATAAACACATGATGTGAAATAGAAACAATATTCACAGGAGCATGGAGGAAATTCGATGCATAAATTACAAAAAAAATGATTAAATCTATACCAAGACGTTAAAAAGTTGTTGTGGAAACTAAAAGATATCGTACTAAGTACTAAATCAAGAAAGAAATATACAAGATTTAAAGCTATGTTGAGACTTTTGTTAAGTGTACGAAGACTTTTGTAGCGTAATTAATTAGTAGATTTTTTATTATTACTTTTTAAAAATAATAGAGTTATTTTATTTTTAATAAATTGATTATGTGATTCGATAAAAAACAAGTTGAAGATACTATAAAAAAAATTTACAATTCCGATTTATTAATTCCGAAAACATTAAGTTTTATAGGAAATTGCAAGTGTACGAATATTTTTGTGGTCCACTGTATAGATATTTTATTTCATTATCTCTTCCCTTGGTATCACTTATAACCTTGTCACCCTTTATTACATATTTTTTTTTTGACAAACCCATGGGAATCGATTCATGTGCCCCTCAAGTGTGAAATTTAAATGCAGCTTTAAAAAATAAACTTTTTTAGAATTTGAGAAAATAAATATTTGGATACTGAAGAATATGTTTTAGGTTAGGGGTGGCTAATCTTTGTGGAAAGAGTACCACTATCTCTCTGATGAAAAAAATTATGCGTGCCACTTCCAACTTTTCCAACAAACAAGAGAACATAAAACAGTGAAAAAATGTTACCTATAGGCATTTTTAAGAAATTTTTAAGCAAACAGCACATTTTTTTTATTTAAGTCTACGTAGTGTGGAAATTTATTAATAATATAATAAGAGAAGACTACAAACTTGGGTTTTAGTGTTAATAAATTTTTACAGGTTCAATAATCAGCTAGGTTAAGTATAAAATGAAAATAAATAACTAAGCATTTAATTCTAAATAATTCAACAGTCAGTACTGTCTTAATTTTGTTTTTTGAGAATTTATAATTTTATTTACCGAGTCATCTATATTATGTTTAGTTCTCGATGATGTTTACAAAATTACGTTTTTGTAAGGATGTATATAAAGATCAGCATTTTTTTTTTTATCTTCTGGAAAATCATCAAACCTAACACTGAATGAATCCTACAAAATGGATATTAAATTTTCAAATCTATCATACCTCGGAACATTATTAACATTAGTAGATTGTTCCTACATTTATGTGAAATGTATTAAATCTTATAAAATTCAAAATCAAAACAAAAAAAGCAAGTTTGTTCACAAAAGAAGATAAATGATCAATTAGGGTGAGAAAAGTGCACTCTTTTCTTTGTAATCTTAAATTTAAACTAGTTAAATGTCTCATAGTATCAGTAAGAAAAGTTGAATTCCAAAACTAATCTTTTTTGAGTAACAAACACTCGTATTGGGCAACTCATTATTTTCTTCCAGATATTTTTAAACATGCTCCCTCAAATTTCAAAATCTCGCGAATGCGCTTTCTTTCTACATTATAATTTTCTATTATAATTCAATGAAGTGTATTTAAAATAAATTTTGATTTTTTTTCACAGACACAACAGTATTTCAATAAAAGTATGAAAAAGTTTTACTTAGCATTATCTTTTCAATTTTTCAAAAACTCTTCTCGTGCCACTATTACAGTTGAGCTGTGCCAGACTGTGGCACGTGTGCCGCGGGCCCTTGTTTTGGGTATATATTAAATAAACTAATGCAAATAATAATATTTTTTTTTTACTTTGACTTAATTTGTACGTATCAAATCAGAGACTTAACAATCACGAATATTTGATTTGAATTAATTTATACTTTTATTATCTCATTCATTTGCAGTAAAATATGAGGTGATAAATGAAAGCTTATATTCGATAGTTATCAATCGATTGAAGTTACTTTGAAAAAAATTATAATGATATTTAAAATAGTAGTATAGAAAACCATAACTTTTTTTGAGTGAGACCCAATCTATGATCTACATACTTTTAAATTGACAGTAATATAAAGAGCACAAAGGAAGGAAGATTGGTTCGCTATAACTTTTTGTATTTCTGTATCTATGAAGTCACTACATTATCTCAAGTAACATTATTAATAAAAAAGTTTATTAAGCCTAATGAATCACTTAAACCATTGAAATGTTTGCGAAGTTGACTCTTTTTCCCCAAACGACAGATAATTAATTCAAGAAGGATTGACACTGGAAGGAGTTCAAAATGAAGCGAAGTAATAATGGAAGGAACTCAAAAAACATTGAGCGTTGTATTCTATTAGCATTTTTGATATATAGTGAAAGACTTGATTCACTATTGCACTGAAGAGTCAAAAGCCATCTTCATATCTTCTAACATCTTTGTGATTTCCCTTTTGTGATTTCCCTTTTTTCTGGAAAAGTGAAGCAACTCGACGTGACCTTGACGCAACAAGTCATTGGAAGCCTCCTGAAGAAATATTTATCCATGCTGCTTCTTCAGCCGTCCATAATTACGAAAGAGTTGCCGATGGAGGATTTTCTGCATTAATTGACCTTTAGATTATAAAAAAAAATGACACATTACTATCGATCAACCAATTGTTGACAATATGGGTCTATGGCCGGGTGGGTTCCGCGCTACTTTCAAAACCTAACATCAACTCTTATGAACAGGAATTAAAATTCTTTAGTCCAGGAAACAGATTTCCAATAATCTAGGTTCAGAGCCCAGTAAAGTGGTTGTAGGCAATGGCGTGTTGATAAAGGCACTCGAGTCGGTCTTTTGCTTCTATATCCCATGAACAACAAAATTCTCAGCACTGCCCTCACAGGTTTATCCTAAATTGGTTGTTGCTGTTATTTGGTGCACTGTTACTTGTCTGGTAACACTGGCTACTCTGCCCTGATGTTATTGTTCTCGATCATTAAGTAGATGATGTAAGCCACTGTATAGTCCATGGTGGGAGCTAATGTCAGGAATCATAGTTTTGGCAGATTCTTTGCATTGTGAATCGAAGAATGTTGAATTCCCTAACACACACAATGACCCATGCATATAATTCCAACTAGTATTGTTTTAAAGTTTACTGTGGTTGTTTAGCAATCTTTAAAATTTGTTTTAATCTTTATCATACGGTTATATATTCATGTAAGAGAACTCTTCCCTTGAATCACATGAGTACATACGTTTTTTTTTACACGATGCTACTGCCATCTGGCACATTTCTCTACCTCATGACTTCTGGTGCTTCAATGAATGATACTTTATAGGAGCATAGCTGGTTATCAAATGAGGAAGAAAATAAAACATTGAAAAAGTGAAGTAATTTTGATTTCTTAACAAAAAGAACCATATTAAAAAAAGGAATATATTCAAATACACTGGATAGTAGAGAAAAAGAACATGTTTCTATGGTCTGAAATAGTTAATCATTTATAATATTTCTCTCTTTTTTTTTAACTGTTTTAAAACATTTTTTTTCTAACTGAAACTAGCAAATTTATCCATTATTACTATTTTTTCTTGTGTTGCACAATACTAAAAATAATATTTTTTGAATAAACATTTGCGCCGAGAGAGAGTTTTGGAACTATTGTAATATACAGAAACACATTGCTTCGTTATAACTTTTTTTCAGATTCCAGAATGCCTAAATAATAAATTTGAAAAACAATTGACGTCAGTACTTGCTATGTTGGAATTTGTTCTTCGATAAAATCTTTCATGCGCATTTGTACTATCTCGTAAAATGATACAGGAAAAAAATGAGATAGGAGTAATCAAAAAAAGGTAAACAGAGGCGGTAAGCATGCCGTAATAAGAAAAAAATTACGCATTTCCCTCTGAAATAACATTTAAAAGTTTTCTTTCTTAAAAAAAATATTTCGGGTTTTTCCGATTGTGTTTTTTCGACCACTATTGTACTCAACTTTCGGGCTTTTCCCCTAAAAATACAGGGATTAAGAATAGAATTTGTAGGATTAAGAATAGAAAAGTGTGTGTATATGTTTTACTTGCATGAAATGTTCATGCATTACCTTATTTGCACCTCAGAGAAATTTAATATATAAGTAAGTAAATGTATAAGTAAATGTCATTTTAAGTACAAATTTGACTACAAGTAGCGAAATTTAAAAGCCTATTTTTCTGAATACGCTTTTAAACGACGTAGTTTTAAGACATAAAAAACTAGACTACATATTTTGAATAAACAAACAAATAATCAGTCTATTAATTTTCTGCAAAAGATATATCAATATGTAATTTTTAATTATAATCACAAATTGCCATAAATCTAATTTAAAGCTTAACTATAAATAAAAGTATAACAAGATAGTATAGGTCAAAATATTAGATAGCCAGATTAATATAGTAGAAAACACTTCCGTGCGTATTTATATACTGAAAGGCTGTGGAAATGTACCATGATGGGATGTAAATCACTTAATAATGTAAATGTTTAAAGGTGAGCAGCTGTCTCTCACTTGGCGAATACGATTAAAGGAAGAAACCAGTTAATTCCCCAGTTGCCAGCCCAATCTGTTGGGGTAATAAAACTAATTATTGAGGCTTTTTTCTTTCCGTAGTTGGATGAATTCACCTGGATTGAACTTAGAAGAACAGGTTGGTCCATTCATCGTATAGTAGTGGACAGCCACCTCCTACACACTTGTTCACGGTTCGCCAATACTGGTGATGATAGTTGGAAAAAGAGAATACGCAACGTGATATTACGGAATCGAAACGTCAGTACGCTTGGACAAATGGATTCACTGACAAGCGTTGAAGGTCAACTTTCATCAAGCTTTTACAGTATTAACAGGGCGTCCTGGATGCTTTCATACAGGCCAGGATCATTATCCAATTGATCGGGAGGCAAAGACTTGAACTCAAGCTTCAGTTAAGAGAACTGCAATTGACCTAGCAGCACTGATTCTTTCATTTGTTTTGCATGTTGGGCCAGAACTACATACAATAGAATGGCAGAGTAGTATTCTCCGAAGTATCCCACTTCAATTTTAGCAGTATCAATTTCCACGTACGAGTCTGATGTTGAAGCGGTAACAGGTCTAATTCAATCGTGGCAACATAGTTTTGGGCGTCATCTTCTATGATAGGCACTCACTATTAGTCCGCATTGATTATATTATATATAACACCAATGATATGTATATGACATATCTCGGCCAGCAACACTACCTTTCCTTCAAAGCATACATAATGTACATGCCACAATAACCAGCCAATAAGTTCTGTAAAGTACCTAAGTGTTTCCCAAGCTATTGGTGGGCTCCGATATTTCACGTATCGATCCCATCTGGTCCAAAATTGGTCATCGTTTTTGTGCGCTACCACCACTGTACTCGGAGAACGAGCTGTGGCAAATAGTTGAGAAAGAAAGGCGGTCAAATCCTTGGGATGTAACTTGAAAGCTCTCTGAATTGGTTCTACGATGTTTCGCTGCCTGTATTATACACCGGCGTTGGACCTACAACGTACTGATCTCCTGGTGTTTTCGCCTACTGTATTAATGTAATGTGTTGAAGTAAATTTTACTTACTTTTCCTTTCTATTTCTTTCTTTTTACTGATTTTTATTGCTTGATTACATTACTTACGAAAACATTCATAGTGTTTCATTTTCACTGTCCACGATATATGTATACTGATCACCGAAAGTTAGAATGAAGTGGGTTTGTACGAGTTTTCAATTAGCCTCAAAGGAAGCCTATTTTATTGATTTCTTGACAACAAATTAACAACAAAAAAGTAGAGGATGACGAGATTGTGCAGCGTAATAGTAAATTGAAGAGCATACGCTTTTATGTTAAAATCTGTAAATTAAGATGGAAGCTCTCGCTTAGCTATATACCAGTCATTTGAGGGAAGCTGGTGTCCAGAGTTATTCTGCAGTTCATGAACATGCGTAGCTGTACCTCGAAGACATGGTTTAAATGTTAAGTACACATTTATTATTAATAGTAAGGATTCGAGTTTCATTTTGCTATTAAAATCTACCTTTGAGGTATTGTTATTAAACTGAAAATAAAAATTGTTGAATATTGTAGAGAGTCTCTTGATTCTTTCCTTCATTGCATTAATATGAGCTTTGGCTCGTTTCAAATATACGACATGCAGATCAGAATTGCAACGAACAGAGACGGACTAACCCTAGTTCCTGTTTATGGAATGACCTAGGATGAGGATTTAAATTAGTAACTTGTTTACAAAGGTAATCCTAAATATTCTACTTCAGATTCAAGTCTGAAGATAGAGCTGGCCCTTTGATTTGCTCCTTGTGATCAAGATAATCCTCAACAAGCCCAACTTGACAAGACCACACAATATCGCCCATAAGAATGAATTCCTTACCAATAGCAGAGGCATATGGGCGGACTTATTACTCTAGGATCTCGTCCCATTATTTCACATTTGTCAGAATTTCTCCATTGAATACATTTAGAGGTCAGTGTAACCATCGATAGATATCCTTTCTCAAGGCATCGTTTCACTCATCTTTGTTACTGTGTCTTCCAACAGTATTGGATTGGTTTATCTGGTGTAATATTCCCTGTAGATGAGTACAGACGCCCTAAATCTGTTCTCAGTGTGAACCTGGACACGTGTGTGGTCATTGCTGTGTAGTCCAGAAAAAGCAGGTTATTTTGCCCAATACAAACAAGCATGTCTCTCTTTGGTTTTCTCAATGTCTCAATTTTATTCTTACTACTATTTTTAATGGTACTACCATTTTCACAACTACCTCCCAACACTAACACCAGGAAAACATGTAAGCTTGATCATACAGCCATATTTCTGTTAGGATGTGGATATGTTTGCAGCATGACAATTATTTGCACGGACAGTACGATGACGTATGAAGCAACACAGAATGTATGGAAGGCGACAATTATTGAGGATTCCCTTGACACTGCAACATAGAGACGCATGGAGATAGTGGTTCACCTAACGACAAAACCGGATAGAGGAGCAACTCCACTTCATTTTTTCACACGAGTCCAGCTTCTGTGCTTGCATTCGATATCGTTCAATGGGCCTTACACCTAGTGGGATTGTATGGATAACCATTGGATACACGGCACCGTTAGTGATCTGAACAACCAATGTTACAGTTCTAAAATTTTAGGGTTGAAGGATGTGCCCTTTCTTCGAGGCCTCGGAGACGCCCTTCGTGTCCTGACATACCTCGACAAACTGCTGTCATGAGTCTTCAGATTCCTCGCCATTTGAAAACTTCTATTTATGATTGATGAGAGACTGGATGCCGTCATTTTTTCCAGCTATTATGATTAATGAAGTGTGACATGAACTTGAATTATCATGGATTGATTTGCCATCCAAGCCCAGTTAGATTGGATGCCAAACCGAGCTAGATCCACTTTAGTTATTGGAGGGTGAAGTTTTGTGAACTCATTCCGGACCCTGTATAACCGCAAATTAATACAAATTTAATCACATTTTCTGTTTTCATAAAGAAAAATTACAAAAGCAATAGCATTAAAAATGAGAGTTTAATTTTTTTTCAAAGTTATCTTAGTTAGGCTTGCTAAATTACACTCTTACTCTGTAAGAACATAAACATGCTATTCATAATCATTATATTTGGGTTTAACAAGTTAGGGTTAGGATCAGTGTTAAATTTTACCTCTTATAAAAATGTAAGAATTTTAAAGGCTTGATTAAACTCGACTTTATATTGAACACTGCTTTAAAATGTTTGCAAACAATATTTGATAGTTGCTTAGGTCACATAAACAAAGAACTATATTAAAAAAAAGTTAATACATCTTAGTTACTATAAAAAGTATCGAAATTATTCTCTAATCGTAAATAAATTAAACGCTTAATTCTAAAAAAGACTAGAAAATACAGCATGCTTAAAACACTTTTTTAGGACAGCATTACAGGAGCATTGTATAACAGGATAGTTTGAATTCACAAGGCAGTTTCGAGTTTTCATAGGTATATATTGCATCAAACTAAAATGCAGGATTGGATATATTGAAATATATTAGAAATAAGAGGATTGTTTTTGTGGAAAAGGATTGGAAAGTATATCTCCACATATACAAAGGTTCTTCATCATTGGCGTAGATAGTCCTCTCTTATTGGGCCCTGTTTCAAAATTCCTCCCCTTAACAATTTACGACTTTTAACCTAAGCATTTTGGGGTTCCTGTAGCTTCGGGGCCTCGTACCATTGATACGGCTGATACGGTGGTAGTTAAGCCTTTGTTCTTTACAGAATATAGAATAGTCGTAGCACTAAACATTGCCGTTAAAAAGCATGAGACAACGCATTGAGAACAAGTGTTCGTTTTGAATAACTGTGTTCTTCAGGCACACAATGGAAAAGAATTGAGATGTAGTTAGAATGAGACAAATAACAAAAAAAATGGTAATTAAAACTGCAGCTTTCTTGATATGAATAAAACAATCTAAGAAAATACCATAAACTCCACCCACTGTAACTTTTTCTAGCTGGTATGTGTATATTTCTGGTTTAATTTATCTGTACATTCAGTTTTAAAGTTGAAAACTCTGTTGGTTTTAAGGTAAGCAAAAATTTAAAAAAAATTCTGGTATTTTAAAATGATAAAAAATAAGAAAACATTTGATTCATTATTTTGGTTTCATTTATGTAAATAAATGATTCAAAATTTTCCAACAAACTGTTGATGAAATATCTTGTAAGCATTTTTGTTTATGGCATGATGGAGTTGGATGGGACATTTTAATCACCCACAAAAATTTCAAAGAGTTACGAATTCTTGACCGACAGTGAAATTGTTTTGTACATCCGCGAGGAACAGTTTTCAAATTGGTTTCTATTCTCTCGATGTCACACAGCAATCGATAAAGGTAATTCATTTTTCTTCAAATAGAATGAGTACTTTTTAAACAAAATTTACCTAATTTTTCCTCTTTGGCTACAGGTACTCAATTTGTATGTTGTTTGCATGGTATATTGCAGAAATATAACAAAATTTTGAATCCACTGGGTTGATTATCCCGAAATAGGAAATTCAATTGGGTCGGATTATCTCACAATACGAAATTCAATTTGTGTTTCTCTCTCGAGGTTTCTATTTAAAAATTTTCATTTCTAACAGAAATCAGCCGATGTAAAGAAAAAAGCAGATGTAAAGAGTAGTCAGACTTGCTGACCATTACTTCCAATTTGTCATTTGGAAGAAGTAATTTTCGAACTTGCTCCGTGATGTTTATGAGGATTGCTCTTACATTCTTTTTGCTTCGATCATATAAGTTCTTTGTTATTGTTCGCCTTCTTTACCTTACATAAACTTAATCAATAATTTGTGATTCGATATTTGGCTTCCGTGGGGGGCGCAAATTTGGAGGTTTTGTCACAATTTGAAACAAATCTGCTTATTAAATAATTACACAGTCGTAAACAATTTTCAAGCAAGATTATACTGCGTAGAAAGTACTGGAAATTTAGAAAATTAAAGTTTTATTTAAATAATGGATACGTTTTAAAATTTTACCCATATTACACAAATTTGAATTTAAAAAAAATACGCTACAAAAACAAAAAATTGTCAGGTAGAAATTTTATGAGTAAAAAATTGAAAACCCACAATGCGAACAAATGAGACTTTTCTCTGCACAAAGAAATTGTTATATCTTAGAAGTGTCGACAGTAAATTTTTTTATAACCTCATAAAATGACTTGTTCACCCTATTTGCGACATACGAATCGACTTTAAGGAGAACTTATTCGCACGACAGTAAAAAAGGGCCGTTTAAAACATACAAAATAATTTAATACATCTTTTTATACACAAAATATCTGTAATATAATGCCTAAGTTACATTCATTTACACAACTCTATTTGTTAAATTACATCTACATATATGAAAGGAAGTAGATTTTTTTCATAAAAGAAAGCACCGTTTCTTAAGGAATCCGACTACGTTCGGAACCGTGATTTTAAAAAAAGCGCATAAATAGATCATTTTCATGATATTTAGTGTCACTTAGATTAGAATACATGGATAAAATTGTTTTAAGGACATTTTGACAAAAAAAATTATTTAAATACAATATTTCGGCAAAAAATTAACTTAATATAAATGTTTTTTCCAAATGTTCTTCTTTTGTGAAAAAATGCTTCTATTATAATAATATTTTGCCTGTATATAGCTCAGACCTCTGTACAAAGGCTCAACTAGAATTTTTGAACTATATAACTTAGAAGTGGGTTTATCCATATTTTACGACAACAGAGCGGAGCAATTTTAAGAAAAAAATGCCAATAATTATTTAAATTGGTGGTAACTCTGAAAATAATGTGAATTTTTCAAAAATTCTAGTTGAACCTCTGTAGAGAAGTCTGAGCTATATACAGGCAAAATATTATTATAATAGAAGCATTTTTCATAAAAGGAGAACATTTGAAAAAAAATATTCTAAGTTAATTTTTTGGCAAAATATTGTATTTAAATAAATTTTTTTTGACAAAATGTCCTTAAAATAATTTTATACATGTATTCTAATCTAAGTGACACTAAATATCATGACAATTATCCATTTCTACGCTGTTTTAAAATCACGGTTCCGGACGTAGTCGGATACCTTAAGGATCTTCTAATTAAAACTCATTTATATAACACAACGTGAAAAAGTTAAGGCTCCTTTCCGTCTTAAAGGTTGATTCAAACCTCTAATAGACTGTTTTAAAATACACTACTGGCCATTAAAATTGCCACACCAAGAAGGCGACATGCTACAGACGTGAAATTTAAACGACAGCTGAAGGTGTGTGAAGCAAATGATTAGCTTTTTAGCGCATTTAGACAAAGCAGGCGCCGGTAGCGACACCTACAATGTATTGAAATGAGGAAATTGTTCAGCCGGTTTCTCATACACAAATTGCATTTAAACGTTGTTGCATGGTGAAAAGTTATTGTGATGTCTCGAGTAAGAAGCAGAAATGCATACCAGCACGCTTCCAACTTCGATAAAGATCGAATTGAAGCGTACCGGGATTGAGGTTTATCATATCGCAGTATTGCTGCTCGTGTCCTTCGAGATCCAACTGACTGTTAGCAGAATATGGAATCGATGGGTTCAGGACGGTAATACGGAGTGCCGTTCTGGGTCACAACGGCCCTCTATCACTAGCAGCCGATAAGACAGGCATGTTACCCGCATGGCCTTAAGTGATCATGCAGCCTGGGTCAAGAATTGGGGTAGTTCGCAAGACAAAAAGTGTCTACACAAACAGTTCGACGACGTTTGCCGGACCTCAGCTCAGACCATGGCTGCGGCTACCCTTGATGCTGTATCACCGGCAGGAGCGTCTTCAATGTTGGGATCAACCTGGAAGCACGAATGTCCAGACATCATTTTTAGATGATTCCACGTTCTCTTTACAGCATCAAGATAGTCGTATCCGTTTCGGGTGGCTTCGTGGTGAACACACATTGGCAGCGGGCATTCGTCATCGTCATACTGACCCATCACCTGACATGACGGTATGGGGTGCTATTGGATACACGTCTTGGTCACCTCTTGTTCTCATTGACGGCACTTTGAACAGTTCACGTTACATTTCTGGTGTGTTACGACCCGTAATTCTACACTTTATTCCAGCCCTGCAAAGCCCTACGTTTCAGCAGGATAATGCATGACCACATGTTACCTGTATTGTACGGACCTTCCTTGATACGGAAAATGTTCGGCTGTTTCCCTTGCCTGCACGTTCACCAGATCTCTCACCAACAAAAAATGTTTTTTCCATTGTTGCCGAGTGACTGTCTCGTCACCATACGCCAGTCACTACGGTTGATGAGCTGTGGCGTGTCGAAGCTGCAAGGGCATGTATCTGTACATACCATCCAATCTCTGTTCGACTCAATACCGAGGGGTATAAATGCTGTTATCACTGCTAGAGGTGGTTTTTGTTATCTCCATTTCTTCCTGGTGTAGCAATTTTAATAGTCAGTAGAGTAGTTGAAATCCTAGCCAACTACTATGAGGAACTCCAATTGGAGTGAATTGAATGAAGCGGGTTAGTTCTACATGCCTTGGAGGAAATTTTAAAAACTCAAGAAAATTAGAATCTTTAGATAGAATCTGCCATTGACTGACAAGTATCTTTAAAATCACCATTGCCCTTCATTAAATACTTTAGAATCATTTCTAAAATTTTCTTTGAAGAATAATAGCAAGCTTTATATACTCATGGACAAAAAAATAGCGCACCAAGAGGGAGTCGTCAAAATGAAACGAAATTTTACATACGTAATAACTACTTTGATATAAGTAAATGATTAGAAAATCAAAGAAAAGGGATAATTTATTTCAGAGAAAAAGGTACAAGAATGGAGGATTTAATACCCTGCTGAACCCCCTCTTGAGCGAATACACGATGCGATACGATCGAGCATTGAGGTATACAAGTTCTGTATGATGTCTGGAGACATCTCGTTCCATATTTGCTGTAACCTTGCCTCTAGTTCAGTGCTTCTCAAACTTTCAATATTGGCGACCCAATATTCAATCATAATTTTCATCGCCCCCCCTTCCATACAATAACAATGTATTGAATTCAATAATACTATACTTTGACGCTAAACCTACAATACGACTTTAAATTCTTAAGTGCCACGAGCGTATATAAACGTCTCACTCAGCCAGTGAATTAATTGCCCTGGACGTATGTATACGTCTTTTCAAAGAACAATCTTTTGCGAAGGATTTACTAATTTCAGAGAATTTATTTATTCCTTTTCAACCCTTCCCCCATACCCCACATACGCTCGCCTTCTTGTTAAATGGGGAGCGAATCAACTAATTTTTAATCGGCATTTAAGGGATCAATTATAAACCGTACAAAGTATCAAGATAAGTGTTAATTTTTGCATATGACATTTTTCATTTTATATATGACAAGCCCATGGGGTCACTGGTAATTATTAAATTTGTTCTTAGTATTGTTAAATTAATTATAAAATACATTGTGCAGTACTGATATATTTATAAGTGTAAATTTGTACTTAATTTTTTATTGTTTCAGAATGTATTTTGCTAATTTTTTAATAATCCTTTGTTTTTGACTTATCAATATGCTCGCGCCTCCCTCGTTCGGTTATCACGCCCCCCTAGGGGGCACTCCCCACAGTTTGAGAAACACTACTCTAGTTCGTTCAAACTCGTGGGATGCCCAACTCGCCGTCCCAAATGATTCCAGATATGCTCGATTGGAGACAAACTGGGGATTGGGCAGGCTAGGGGTGATACCAGGGGTGACCGTGTATTATAGACAATGGCACCCAAATCATCACACCAGCTGTGGGAGCGGTGTGTCGCTGTAAAGCAAAGGCAGGATTGAGGCATTCAAAACGGGGTCTCCACACACGAACACGATTGTCATCACTGCTGAAATTGAATCTGGATTCGTCGCTAAAGATGACATGGTTCCATTCCGCTGCAGTTCAGTTTCCTCGTGCGCGGCACCACTCCAAACGGAGGCGTCGATGAGTGGGCGTGAAGAGCAGCACATGTAATAGCCGACGCGATCCCAAATGTCCAGCCAGGCGTCTTCGCATGGTTCGAGAAGACACAGGGGCCCTAGTGAAGGAGCTACTTGTGCCTGGATGGCGTCCGAGGAAGCAGTTGGCTGTACACGTGCATTTCTTACAATGTGGCGGTATTCTCGATGACTGGTCTGTCGAGGGTGTTCTGAGCCTGGTCTTCGTGTAAATGACATCTCTCGGATCCACTGGTCCTAACACCTCCTCACAACACAATCAGTGCGGCCTAATTGACGAGCTACTGGCCTAGCTGACCACCCAGCTTCCATCATACCAATGATTCTCCCCCTCTCAAACTGCGACAGCTGGTCATATTGTCTCCAAAAACGGCGTAATGACATGTCTACCTCAGCTGTCGCTTTGTAAACGATTCAGCACACTCAAACAAGCTTTGATTGCCTGTTTTATACTCCACGGAGAACGACGTTAAACGCCTTCTACCGGCTGTACGTAATGCACAATCACGCTGCATTTCTAATCGTTTGCATATTTCCCCGACATGTACCTTCATGCCAAGTTGCGTTATGATCCCAAATTATTTCTTGGCGCGCTAATTTTTTTTGTCCATGAGTGTACGTTATTTTTCCATTATTGCTTTTTAAAAAGAACATACATAGTGAGATATTTTATTCTTACCGATAGATTCGGCCATGTTAAAATGTTTAACAGTGTAAAAATGTTATCTGCTGTGTAGTAAAAAAATAAACATTTTATTTTTCCCAGCCATTTACAAATAATTAAGGTGAATCTTTTAAAAATCTAACCAAGAATTGGCTAGCGTATTTAACTTAAAACTAGTGATCACAGAAGCGTAGTGATTAGGATCACGAACTCATGGCCCGAGCCCTGGGGCTACTGAAGACCCTCCATGTAGAGGCACGTTAAATCTACCAAGGCTCCAAGTCCTCACGTTGGCATCGTTGGGAAGTTTGGAGCTCAGGTATCGTCCTCATCCCTGACCATATTTGAAAATTACGAGGTCGTCACCAATAGCCCTCGTGTTGCTTTATAGTGTAACATCAGTAAGCATTAACTTAACTACTTCAATAGAATTGGCTTTCCTTCAATGCATCGAATCAATTATGAAAAGAAAAAAAATGCTAACATTAAGAGAAAAATTTAAGCATTACTTTTTTTGAGTCAATTTGCCTTTACTTGGGAACTTCCCATCTACCGTTATAAATGTAATGAAAAATATTTCTGCTGAAAATTTAATAACTCTATACCGAGACCTGTAAGATTTGTGATGATTGTACATTAGTACGCGAAATAAAACAATTTAATGCTGTTATACTGTTTGATAAAGTATCGCTCTAATTAGCAAAAAATATTGAATAATCAGCTTTTTGGAAGATTCCCTTAAAAACTGCCAAAAATATTATAATAAAAATTGTATATAAAAGCACTTCGTTCATTCATGAAGAATGACATATCAAAATATTTAAAAAAATCCATAATTCTACGCAAAATTAGTACTCCCATCATTTTAAATATAACAAAAAGTTGTAGCCTTTTTTAATCCTGGAAAATAACATTTGAGGGAAATTGGGGATGATAAGCCAGGCTTAAAAAATTAAGCCTTTTTATTAATGTAGATCAAATATCCTTTCTGGAATAAAGTATTCATATACTCCAGCACACTCTAAATACGCAACAAGTTAATAAAGTGAATATTTTTAGAGTGTTTCTCTACATTTGCTACTTTTTAATCATTTCCTTGAAATCTAACGATGAATAAAGAAAAATTTCATGAAATATTTGTTCAAAGTTAATTTAATGAAAAATCCGAGATCAGAAAAACTTGTTATTTATTGAAAAATATCTTTTCTTGCTTTACGAAGCATAATTATTACTTGAATGAGAAAAGCACTATCTCAAATACCAAAAAGTAAAAACTACTAAAAAGTATTTTTATATACTTGGAGTAGATTTTCAAAAGATTAGTTAGCACACGACACTCGAATGACATACGAAACTATAGAAAATGAAAAGAATTTGCTGTAAGAGTAGAATTGGTTATGAAAGAAATCACTGAATCCAAGAAAAGTAAGTTGGTACCTCCTGCTGTTCCTCCCATGAGTGCTCCTATGGCCATCAGACTCCCAATCCAGGTGACTTGATCGGAAGTGGGATGAATGGAGCTGTGGGCTTTCTTCATGTCCATGGTAGCCGTGGCGGAATAAGTGGCAGTGATTCCCATGCAAACTGGAAACATGAGAACGACGAGAGCTGCTACATACATTTTTCTCATATTTTTAACATGAGTCAAGATACTAACGTCTTCACTGTCGTCAGTGAAATCTACAACATTGTCAAGATTTCTTTTCTCATAATTATTTAAAGGATTTTCCACGTATTGAATGCTCACCCCTCTGCTCAGTTCAAGTTCCGATTCAGTAAAAACTTGGTTGACATACTCGGTAATGGAGCTAGTAGAACTTGTTGCTGAAGCACTCCTCAGTTCCCGGTTTCTTTCTTCCATCCTAAAAATTTCAATGGAACTTTACGTTCAACTTTACGTTTCTGCATATATTTTTCAGTTGTTAAAAATAAAAAGTTAACACCAAGTCCAATACAATTTAGTTTCTAAATGAGATGAAGGTTAGTTTTCTAGCACTCTTATAAACTGCCTCGAAAGATAGTAAAACAAAAAAGAATTTCTCCACTTTATCTGGGATTTCTAAAGCCTTTTGTATCATTGATAATCGAATCTTTTGATTCATTTTTCTTTATCATTTCAACAATCACCGCCACTTTTTTATCTTTGAGCATTTCAAGTTAACAAAAAGTGAATGGAAAACCACGTTGACAGAATTAAATATATTATTACATATTTAATTCACAATTTTGCTGAGGTATTGGAGACAATGTGGTCAAGTCATGCAGGTCGGAACCAACTTGACAAGGGATTTCGTTACCGGAAAAACCATTCAAATCTCTGCGCATGTTTCTTTCATCAATAGCACAAAGAATAATTCAAATCCCATTAAAAAAAACTTTGAGAAATCATTTAATATAACTTAATTGAACAAAAAGGATAATTTATTGCCATTTTTAAAAAAAAATCCTCTTATTGACGAATGTTCTCAGCGAAACTAATCGAATTGCGTAGTATATTAATATATTTTAATTCATATGTGTGTGTTTTTTCAAAAACTATTTTCTATATTATATGAAAGTTGACGTAGAAAATAACTTCACGAATTTTTGACATTTCAGCATTAGGATTGACACAGGACAGAGGTATTCATTAATTTTTTAAAGGTGAATTAAGAATCAAAATTAATTTTAAAGTTACGTAGTTTCTGAATAACAAAATTTTTTATTGATCAATGATGAGTAGATCGTCTTTTTAGGTGAAAATTGAAAATGAGTTTTTGTTTAAACTGTTAATTTAAAAAGAACTGTTTAAACTGTTATAAAAAAGAAAACAGTTAAAGTATAATTCGGTATAAAAATTTTTTGAGGATGTAAAATATGTAAGACCTTTGGATGTTATATTTTGAGATATTTTATTTTTTATTATTGGAGTAATCTGACAAGTACAATTACGTTAGATAAGAGAAATAGGGGTGCTATTCCTGTTTCACTAATTTTAGTTTTCAGTGTTTATTATTTTCATTTCGTAGATTTTTCAATATTAATAGTAAGTATATTGAAAAAATATGTATACAAGTCCAAGCTTGCTGTCTAATTCTTTGAGTTCTGTATACTTATATATACTGTAATACTTAAGGTATGTGACTACCCTCCACACACAAAATTCGCCATTTTGGTGAAAATTTTCGAAATTTCTTTTATAGCCCATATATATATATATATACATTTAAGATTAAATACACTATTTTTATTTCTACTATATTTAAAAAACAAAGTTATGGCATAATTAGTAAACCGGAAATGGAGTTTACAGAACTGGAAGAAGATCCCTGCGCAAAATATTTAATTGAAATTTTCAAAACATGTTTTATTTAGTTCTATCTGTGTTATGAACTAAAATCTAATCTCTGCGAATATATTTATGTACTTTATTGTTTTTTTATGAAAAAAAAAATCATTTTTTTTTAAAAAATAGAGTTTTTGCATAAAAAATTTGGCATATTTAAAAAACTCAAAATTATTACAAATCTTGATTCCTAATACATATATATAAAGATGCTATTTATGTACTGTATAAATATGATTTGAATACATTCATCAGAATTTTGTGTAAAAGATAGTAACTGCAATTTTTCCATCAAAAAAAAAAAAAAAAATTCACTAAAAATGTCAATTGTTATAGTCTATAAAACTCTCCAGAAAGAAGCACAAAAGGGTACAAAAAAAGTTCTAATTAGTTAAACTTGGAGCTAAAGAGAGCTTGAGCTATAAATATGGGGAGTTTAAAAAATTTACAATTATATATAGTAGAAATCTGAATGCATTTCCTGAGAAACTATGTTCTTCAATTTTTTGCTTCACGGTTAAGTTCATTACAGGATTTCATTTTATATTATACTGAAATTTTCAAAAATTGTTTTTAACTTTATCTGCATTATAGACTACAATCAAATCTCTATGTATATATTTATGTATTTTATTGCACTTTTCGTGAGAAAATAACATGTTTTTTGTAAAAATTTTCTTGCATAAAAATTGACATATTTCAAAAACTTTAAAAAGTATTACAAATCTTATAGCTCTAAGCACAGATAATGATGTTATTTATGAACTGTATAAGTATTATTCAAATATATTAATTAGAATTTTTAATATAAGATTTACCGTAACTGCAATTTTTCACTAAAATTTCACTCAAACTTCCCAATCTATCCAAAATTATTTTTAATTTTGTAGAAATCGTATTTAAATTCTTAGTTTTATGTCCCATTTCAACTTTAAAAAAGTGTTTATTTAGTTGAAAATTTATATTTTTGAAAAAAAGAGCTCCGAAGGTACCTTAATACTAGTCGCAGTTTTAATCGCAGATCGTTTTTCGACAATCCCAAAGGGAATTCACAGAAATCGCCCATTTTCTATTCTTTTGGTGGATCCTTTCCCATGGATCACTGGAGGGTTCTTTGGGGCAAGTGACGTGGACGACACCTGAGCTCCAAACTTCGGCACCACGCCAATGCGAACTTCGAGCCTCGTCAATCACTGATATTTGTATTCAAATAGTTCAAAATAGGAATTTAGATTTCTAATTTTCAGAAAATTAAGAAAAAAAATGCATGTGTCGTTTGAAATCATTTTTGTCAACGTAAAAAGTTTCTTTCTTAATACTTTGCCATCAACTTAAAATATTTAAATATAACATCCTGCAACTCGAATGCTAATGTGCAAAAATGCGTACAGAGTCAAATTAACTGTGTGAAATGCATTTTAAAAATACCAACCTTATCTATAGAATCCTTTGAAGAAAAAAAAACTTATCTACACCACAAACTTTCTTTTTCAAAACGAAGGACGGAGCAAAGTGGTCAGAGAGGCTATGAAGTTTACAGTGAATTGAACGAAAATTCAAATAAATGTTAAAGCCTCCAAGGATAAATTACAAATCGTAACATCATGTCTTAAAAAAGAATTGTTTGTTGATGGAATCAATCAAATTCAGAAATCCGAAACATTTTTTTCATGAAATTAATTTCCTACAGGGCAATACAAGGTTTTATAATAAAATTCATTCAAACTCTTTTTAATTCCCCATAAATAAGAAAGACTTACTGAGGGTATTGAAAGTCTTAAGGATTAATATTGTTTAATAAACTTGTACTCTGGTAGAATGTTCTAGAGAAAGAATAAAAATCTAAATGTGTAACCTTATACGAATTAAATAATTTTTCCAAAATCTTTTATAAAATGTGTGTCATTAAGAGACATAAGAAAGGTTTTTTTTTAAAAAAAAATGAGTTATTCCAATAAATATTTGTTTCACTCTTTGAATTCTTTAACAATAGTTTTGATATATATCGATATAATAGTTTCGATATATATCGATATAAGTAATTCGAGTGAATATTTAGACAAAATGAATAATCGTGTGAATTTTGTGTGCATAGTCTTATAATTGAAGATTTATTTGACAGTCTGGAACATTTTTCAATTTAATTTTTATCATAACATTTATGTTTCAAATTTGTTCTAATATCTTAATGAAGATGACTAAAATGAAGACTCCACTGATGCGGACCAACTTTCTGTTAACTATTTTCCCAACGGTTTCCTTTGAGAAAGAACACGAAATCTAAGGCTGGACTTATTTTGGTCAAGATGTGTGAGAAACCGTCCCGCCCACTTTGAAAACCACTTCACAAGGGATGTCCAATGGCTACGTCCAACAGAAACCATTCTGTGTGTGTGTGTGTGTATCACGTTTCTTTCTTTGAAAGCGTCCACCTTTAAAAAGAAATGTAGCGAAGCCAGAGACTCGCTTACGGACTCCAAAATACCACCTAGATTTCGATGTTAAAATCAATCTGCCCCATGGGGTCTTGAATACTTCAACGTAGCCTTCACATTAGTGACCAGCATTGTCGCAACATTGATGCTTCACGACATCGGCACCCCCCCAAATTGGTAATCCCGGAAACAAAAGAGTTGGTTTTTCAAGACGACAGATCAAACGCTTATTAATCATTTGGAATTTTCGAAGTTCCAGTATTCAGAGACGGAGCTCTTTCCCTTTCATCAAGACGAAGTGGTAATGGTCACGGATTTGTGGCTGGCATGTCGAGTCTAGTGACACTAAAAGCACGCAATGTATAGGGGCTGATGCACGTTAAATCCGTCGATGGAGAGGAGGTGCCAACTCAGATATCGTCCCTTGATCATAGCCCTCACCAATAACCCTTTATTGTGCGACGTTAAAAAAAACTCCTTTCTTTCTATGAAAGTGAGACAACCTTCAATCCCTTAGGAATGACTGTTAGCTATTCTACAGCTATATTATCGTCGCACACACTAGAAAACAATAGGACCTCATCGGTTTGAACCATGGTCGAGTGAAGAGAGCGACACCTGTGTTATAACTCGAGTTCAGCGGCGCTGCAGTCGCTTGTTTTCTAGTCTACATTTTCCTGTTTGTCTTGTAAATAAACGTCTGTCCCTCCATCCGACTGATCGTGTCAATTTAGTCGCCTCAATTTCTGACAGATAAGAACTCATTTATTCCATTTTTAATGTACGAAATCGAAATGAATTTTTGAAATACGAAAATGAATGAATTATGAATTTGAATGTTAGTTTCAAATTAATGTTCAAATTCAAAATAATGCCTCTGAACTAGAGTTACAACAACCTGAGCTCGTAATCCCTCTCCAAATTTCCACACCAATGGTGAGCCTCGACCAATTTAACGTGCATTAGTGCCTCTGTAGACAGTGGGTTTTCAGCGACACTAGGCTCGAACTCAGGACACACCCATCATGAGACCCTGACCAAAAGGCTGCCATTCTACAGCTACACAAAGCCGTAAAGATTCCGTCACCTCATTCATTAAGTGGATGGATTAAACCGTCAGCAATCAAACAGAAGCCACAAAGTACCGTAAAGATTTCCTCACTCAATTTATCTTTTACGACCATGTTGACCCTTTTTTCCTGTTGCCCTGTCATTGTATCGACTCTTTGATCAGAAAAGAAATTCGCTCTTTTTGTAGTAATAATTTTACTCCTTTCGAAAAGATGACAGAACCAGGGAAAGACCTCTCTTTCGAAAACAGAGTAGCAGTAAAGATTCCACTCATCTGGAAGTCGAAAATAATTGTTTGGTTAAAACAATGAGATTGCGTTGAACTTAGCCAAAACAACTAATGACGAAACTAAATTTTCTCAGTCGCTAATAATATTTCAGAAACTCTAGAGCATGTATCAGACATAATTTTTAATACTCCTTTAAATGATAAATTTTTACCGCTTAAAAACATAATAATTTTTGAGTTTGAGGACTGAAACACTAGGCAAATTTAAAAAAAATACTGTCTGATTTACAACTAGAGAATAAAAAAACTCAGTTACTTACTTAGGCAAATGAGTGAGTTTTCACAAAATAAGGTTACATAAGACTTTCTCTTAGATGCAATGATTACCTGTAAATGTACGCTATTTTATCAGCTTCAACATGATATCTTTCGTAAGTAGTGCAAATCGCCGACAAGGTACGCCAAATAAGGGAGAATTCACTGCCTATTGTTTATGCCGCCTCGCATAGCGAAAACGCAAATACTTGTATATGCTTTCAATCGTTTTACAGCACTAACGAAACCAATCGAGAAGTGCTTAAAACATTTCAGCCAAGAAAAGAATATGCAAAATTTTACGAATACAGGCAAACGCTCGCGCAGTCGTTCGAACTCTAAAAATAATGTGAATTGATGATGTATTTTTTTTATCGCAATCAATATAAAGAAAAAGTGCCTAAATGTGTTTCATCATATACATTTTAAAAACTAGAATATGCCAAATCAAGTCGCTGGGAATGGTATAGCATCAAATCGATTACCCATATACGACATAGGTACTAATATTAAATTCCTAATTGATATTTCTTGTCTGGATTTCTCCACCTAGACTGCAGAAAATGGCTCCAAACTTGAACTTTACGCTGCAAATAATAGTAAAATTAAAAAGTATGGTACTAAAACTATTAAGTTTCGGGCTTTGGCGAAATATTAAATGGAGTTTAACAATCGCTAATGTTTCCACTCCTATAACAGTTACTGACTTTATAACAAACTTTGGTCTAATTGTGGACCTAAAAAAAGGCAAACTCATTGATATGCTCACAAAAAGTAGTCCAGGCAGTTAAGAACAAAATAACCAATTACACGTTAAAAGTGTGTTCCCAAAACTACTTCTTACCCAAAAAATTTCCTTAATAAATAATTCTTCAATTCACAACAGAATTGTTAAACATGACACTGTGCATTGTATCAAAACTAAAGGCCAAGCTAAAGCTAGAAGACTTCCATCGGAAATCTATCAACAAACAAACAAAAAAAGTTGGAATATATAACGGAATGAGTCGTCCTTCTAAAACAATCTTTCCATATTATCAACAGACTACCGGAATACAATTAGTTGATGAGCACTTCTTGGCTTAATGTTACATAATAGGAATATTATTTCAGATATCAGAGACTCCGACATTAATATTATATTTTGGCTGCCTTTAAAGAGCAGCATATTTTTCACATAAATGACCTATTTTTCTAGTATAAAATGGGTTTCACAGGTTTTCTCCCATACTGTTATGTTAAATGATCATACATGCCTTTACATGCCAAAAGAAAAATTATCTATGGAATATTTTTAAATTTTAAACGCTGTTTTATAAACAAATGTACGAATTACAACGTTCCCAATTTCCTTGGAAATTGGGACATTCTTCTGTCCGAAAAATGTTTTCCGCGCTAGCACAAACTCTCGTACCTTTGGTGTGGACGCATTGCCCTAGTGGTCAAGGTAATGGACTCGTGACCGGTGTGTCATGAGTTCGAGTCTAGTACCACTGAAGACCCGTCGTGCAGAGGGGGCCGATGTACGTTATAAATGTCGAGGCTTAAATGTCCTCCCGTTGATATAGTGGGGAAATTAGGAGAGAGTGCTGGCTCAGGTGTCGTCCTCGTTATTTGACTATGATTGAAAATTACGAGGTCTGTCATCAAAATCTCTCGAGTAGCTGAATAGGGGGACGTTTATATTCACTCACTCAAGATTTCGGTCAATTACTATTGAACAAAATAATTTTCTCATAATTAGACATTGCGCTCGTGCATATCACCTCATTCCAATTCATGAAGATATACCAAAAACCGTGATGATTACCCCGTTTGGTTTATTTTAATTTCCGTATTTAAATTTTGGTTTCAAAAATGTGTTGCTCGGTTGTTTCAACAATTTATGCACGAGATTTTGTGTTTTTCTCCATAAGAGGTCTGCATTTTTTTATCTAGATATTTCTCGGGTAATGAAAACGTGTATTAAACAACTCAAGTACTTAAGAAACATAACAATTATGATCTTAAATTCAAAATGTGTTTTTGATGCACCAGAAATAGAATTTTTCGGGCATCATTTTACCAAAAACCTGTACCTTATAAATTAAAAAACCAATTATTAGCTTAAGAAAATGCAATGAGGCAGTATTTTAGGAATATTGAATTTTTATCATAGATTCTGTGTACGCTACACAATATCCTGTGTACGCTGCATGTAGCGTACACAGGAGCACTACTCAGTGAATTTTTAAAAGGTTCCAAGAAAAATGTCAAAAGCAAAATTTCCTAGTCAGACCAAACAATTGCAGCTTTCGAAAAATCAAAACAAGAACGCGCAAATGCTAGAATGTTAACTCATCCTAAGTAAATGCATCAGATTAAGCAACAGGTGGGTCAGAATACAACCTCTGCGGACACTAGAATTCTTAAGCTTCTATTCTAGAAACACGATAGAAATTAAATATAGTGCTGATGAAATAGAGTTATTAGCAGTCTATACAACATTAAACACTTCAGATATTTGCTTGACGGACATAATTTTTTACTCTCTTCAAGGATCATAAACCTTTGACATTTGCCTTGAAACAAATAAGCGGATAAATGCTCTCCGAGACAAAATCGACAATTTGATTTTTTTTTTTAATATTTCTCAATTCACAACAAATATTAAATATATTAAAGTACTGAAAATGTAGTCACGCGCACATTGACATGCATAAATGAAATTTCAATGCCAGGTCCGCTCGATTCTAACGAAGTCGCATCCTTTCAAGAAAAATGAATTAGTGAATTTATTAAATTCAGGTTATTCATCAAAATTACAAATAATTAAAATTCTTCTTATTTGGTACTATATTGTGACGTCTCAAATGATACTGTACGCCCCTATGTGTCACATAGGTTTAGAAAACTTTGTTTTGATAGTGGCTACAGTTTGTTTCTTCTACAATTAGAAATACCTCTAAGTTCGTAATCGCTGTATGTTGTCTAGCCTAAAAAAACTGTACAATTTGGGCTCAACAATGCATACTTTATCAACGCTCTAAGGTGCACAGGCATTAAAAATTCAGTGACACTTCGACATGGTTAGATCCTATTCATGCCCAGAATCTCCCTGGCCTGTGTGTGGGACGCTTTTTTATTCCACCCCACTTCAATCGCTACAGACGCCATTTTCAACTCTGCCTATTTTAAGATCTTGCCAGATTGCTAGGAGTACAACGCTCCACCTCCAAAATAATGGATTGATCCATAAATCCAATAAAAGCAGCAACCATGTGCCATGCAAATATGTATATATATATATATATATATATATATATATATATACACACAGGGTGTCTCGAAACTTAACGATAAGCGAGGTAAAAGGTGGGATCCTATCTGTTCAGGGAAAATTGCCAATTGGTTAAGTGAGCACGAGCACATTTATGACACCCTCCATCACATTATTAATTACAATCACCCCAAATTCCATAATTTTACGATGATATTTTTTTTTCACTCAAGTCATCTTCTCCAGACGTACTATTAATCGCGGGTGAGTGAGTGAGTGAATATTAACGTCGCACTGTTCAGCTACACGAGGGCTTTTGGCGACGGACCACGTAATTTTGAACCATGGTCAAGTGACGTGGACGACACCTGAGCTGGCACCCTCCTCTCCTAACTACCACACCACACCAACGGGAGGACGTTTCAGCTCTCGACAGATTTAACGTGCATCGCTGCCCTACACGGCGGGTCTTTAGTGGTACTGGGCTCGAACTCATGACATGCCTGCCATGGTCTGATACCTTAACCACTGGGCTACCGCAGCCCCACTATTAATCGCGGGCACAAGTCGTATCAAAACATTTGCCGAGTTAGTTCAAATTAACGTAGTTAGTGTCTAAGGAGTGGTTTGAGAAAAAGATGCCACCCTAATTTGAACTTTCCATAAAAAGAGAAACATTACACACAAACCCAGGCAAGTTTCTCAAAAGATGGCCCATTTAGTTAAGATTCTAAAATGGTGCAACACACTTGTTCTTTTCTATCCATAACAATAATAGTAATTTTTTATTTTGCAGAACCTCTTCATTTTAAAACCAGCTCTCTTGATACCTTCCATTGCATCATTAGGTCCTAAGACCACATATTACACAATTTCTCGGTGAATTTTTCACTCGAGTCGCCTTTCATAGCCGTGCGATCAATTACAGTCACAAATGGAGCCCATAACTTTGCTGATTTAGTTAAAATTAACGTCGTTTGAGCCGGTTTGAGGAAATGATGTCCCCAAAGTTGGACGCTTGATAAAAAGAAGTATATATTACTCTAAGAAAGCTATTTCAAAAGGTGACCCATTTAGTGACGACTCCAAAATGATGCGTGAGTGAATATTTACGTCGCACTGTTCAGCTACTCGAAGTGGCCGCGGTAGCCGAGTGGTATAGGTATCGGACCATGGCTTGCCTTGTCACGAGTTCGAGACGAGTACCACTAAAGACCCGCCGTGTAGGGCAGCGATGCACGTTAAATCTGTCGAGAGCTAAAACGTCCTCCCGTTGGTGTGGTAGTTAGGAGATGGGTGCCAGCTCAGGTGTCGTCCACGTCACTTGACCATGGTTCAAAATTACGTGGTCCGTCGCCAAAAGCCCTCGTGTAGCTAAACAGTGCGACGTTAATATTCAATCAATCAGCTACTCGAACGCTTTTGGCGACGGACCACGTCGTTTTGAACCATGGTCAAGTGACAAGAACGACACCTGAGTTTTTCTTAATTCAAAGAATGATCAGAAACTCAAGTTTTTTTTATATACCTTGATGTGACTTCATTTGATAAACTGAACTTTTCCTAATTGGATTGGTGGGAAATAGAAGAATTTTTCAAGTGCAACTAATTGTTTTCCAGTCTTCTTCAGTATGGATTCAAAAATTTATTGAAAAAAAAAGTTCGAATTGATTTAAACAGAAAGGTTAACAAAATATAAGTAAAAATTCTAGTAACGAAATTTTGGAAACATGGAATTCTCTATTCCAGACACATTTAACTATTTGAAGAAGCTGGTTCATACTATTTTAACCATATTTTCCTATACCTATGTCTGCGAATCATTATTTTCAGAGATGAATAACATTAGACTTTCTTAGAAACCGTTTGGCAGATGATTCTATAATTCAGCATGCAGTAGGCTAAAAGTAACATCTTACGATCCTAAGCTGAACTCAGTGGCGTAACAGCCCATGGCCTACTGTGCCTATTTTAGTTTGCGAGAACTTGGGCGCTGGGGTGTATGTGCAGATGTTTCAGCCAAGTGGTCAGTCCGACGCGAAACCTCCAGTGTTCAGTCCCCAAGCAAGCTTGGTACTACCCACTGAAGGGATGAAAGGCTGAAGTCCGGGATTTGAACCCTGGACCTATGGCGTGGCAGCACGATCCGCCACTAGCTTCAGTCTAATCTAAGTTATTTGTCATCTAATGTGTAACACAGAAGTGTTACTTTTGGAATTCCACGTAACATTGACTACTCTATTGTGCAAAATGTATTTTTTCATAGGTAATAAAGAGTTGTTAGTATTTAGCTTCCCAACAATCCAAATTATTTGACGTTACCTCATTCTTTAGAAAAAAATGGCCATAAACAAATCCAACACACGATCTAAATTCTGCGGTTTGAGCCAATTTTCGCCTTTTATAATTCTTGATCAAGAGAATTAATTATCTGATCGGTGACAACGCAACTCATTCCATTCATTTCTATTGTCAATTGACAACAGTAATCCAACACTGCTTCAACTCTTGCTGAACATAATTTTCATTCGCTAATTTTTGGGACATTTGAAACTGATTAAGCAATTCCCAAACAGTTGGCTAAAACTGTTTTAACACTAACTGCTTCATTTTTTTCATAATTTTCCAGTTCCTGTTGCTTAACATAAATCAAATTTCCCACTTTTTCTCCCAAAATGTTTAACAAAATTTTCCCTTTAAACCTCTCTTCCAATTTTTAAAGGCCTTTTCTAATGATTGAAAGAAAAAATTAAACGCTTCTATATTGGAAGGGACAGGTATATAGTCAGAGTTTTTACACTTTAATCAAGTTTTCAATACAATACTAGAAGATTCGAGATGTTCACTTTTCACTTGCACAATGGGGACAATTTATACCTGGCATTAATTAACTCAAGCTCCTTCTTAAGCTGTTCTAGCTATTTTTTTTCAAATTCTAATTTCAATTTGTCTTGTTCAATTTTAGCTTTCTTTTCAGCTAAAACACCACCAATTTCACTTGGTAGAAATTCTCTTTCAGCTTCTGAGACTTTGAATTCTTTACTTCTCGGATTTTGTGAGGATCCTAACACTTTTCGGTGACTACCAAAAGTTTGTCTTTCTTCAGCTGTCGACATTTTTATATCATTTCAAACTAAAAATCCCCGAATCGCCCAAAACCCAAGAAAAAGCTCCCTTTTATATTCTCCAGAATCATTCAAGTTGGGCATGCGCAGTCCGACAAATTCAAGTATGCGTGAACAACGACGAATGCGGATCGTTATTTGGCACTTTCAGCGTGGCGACATAGAACTGCAATATCTTTACAACTTCAACGTGAGTTGCCACTGAAACCCGAGATACAGCAACCCATGGCCCACAAAGCAATTCTCAGTGGCATGTCACAAAATTATAAGATAAAGCAAAATCGTCCTTTCAACGCCTCGTACATTTTTATATGAAGATACTTTCAACTCTCTGCCATAAAACGATTCTGCTGAATCAGCTCGCTTGTAGTTTGTGTGCTTTATGTAAAAGAAAACATCTTCTGTTTAAATGCGACTTAGTATTAGAGTTAAATATTTAACCGTCAATGTGTTGATCAAGTGAGAATATATCGTCATAGGAAATGTGACGAGGTTGAGTTATCGAACAGGTCGCTCAGATAGTATTACTTCACATCAGGAAACGAGTAGTTTGGAAAAATTATTGAGTAATACTTGTAAAATGAAGAATCATTCGTTACGGCTCAGTGAATATAAAAGAAAGTATTATAGTGTGTCATTTACCCACCAAAAGCTTGGGCATCGACGGAAAAAGAATTAAAAAAAAAAAAAGTCGCCAATCCGGTATAGAGGCTAGTGACGCTGACTGCTGTGCCGTTGGGGATCTAAGTTTGAATCCCGGAGAAAACATGGATGTTTGTAAATGTATTGTGCCTTCGAGGCAGGGGGATACTTTAAATAACCGTCGAGCCGCAAGTCTTCTCGTGAGGTTGGTGGAAGGGGAAGAGTGGTGGGAGGCCCCTGACCACACTAGAGTGTTCTCCCTCAAAATTGGGGTGAAACTGAGCTAAATCGTTCTGTCACCTGTAGGGTGCTCAAAGCTATGGCTAACGACAGGCGTCAATAAGCGCTTTGCCATGAAGAATTTCGTGGACATTGATCTGGTCTTTGCCGATCAAGTGGCATTAGTAACAACAACAGAAAAAAAAAATGTCTTAGGTATGAATCAAAACTCTGCTTAATAAACTTTTGCAGCGGAAAATATAATTTTTAAAAAAATAGCTATTCTATCAACATATTAAAAATGGATTGGAAATAAATTTGGTGAAAAAAAAAAAACACTGTGGGTTAATTAGGAAAATGCATCTTATTTCATAACAAATGTCCCTTTTAACTAAATATTAAGAGCAACTGTAATTTTTTTTTGAGTGTTGTGCTAAAGAAGTCATAATTATTTTATTTTTTTTTACTTTTGGTGTGAATCAAGCTAATAGAAATAGATATTAGAACACAATTTTATTTTTTCATGTCTTTCTCATATTCTCTATTAGTCACGCCGATATACGAATATCGAGTATGATTTCAGTCGAAAGTTGTGAATTTAGTTTAATGCACAACGCGACTTTTAGGTTTAACTTGTGACGGGCTCACGCGTCTTTTCTGTAACATAACCTCTGGGTTCTTTGACGGCTAAGATTAATGGCAAATATTTTCCAACCCAAATCCAAGAAGTGAAATGCAATTGTAAAATGCAAATAAGATAGTTTTTAAAAGAACAGAAGTTTCAGTAAGAAAAATGGCAATTTAGGGAAAGATATGTTTAGAAGAGATAGAAGTGTGAATTGACGGCCTATCAAAAGATTATCAAGATTTCTAGCCATTACTACAAGGTGCATACTATTGCACGCGCACCTAAAAGTCTCTGAACAGTGATTGAACCTTCGCTTGAATCAAGGTAGGACTGATTATTTGATATTAGGACTTGTAATATTATCAGAATTGAAAGTACGCGGATAATATAATTATTTAGATAGGTGATCCAAGTTACGCGATCAGGTTTAACTACAGCTGTGTGTTTGGTTTATTCTCACTTAATATAAATTTATCTAATTTATTAGGAATTTAAGTTATATTCTTAATAAAGTCATATTAAGAATTTTAAAATGTCGATTCATTTCGAAAATCTCACACCTCTAATTCACGCTGACAATCAAACATATGGTCGCCATAGAACGACCATATCACAATGGCGCCCGAACAAATTTAATTTATATAACCCTGGGGTAGGAAGCTCGAGTGGGTTTGGTATTTTACCAGAAGTGTGCTTTTCCGGGTCGAAAAATGTGACGGAATTCCTGGAGGCCATAGACAATCAAACAAAATTACTAGAAATAGCTAGTGATTTAGCATGTGCTTATTTAAAAGGTCATCTCCGGGGAAGGGTTCGAGATTGGTATCAGATATTCGGATCAGTGTTAGTGCAGGATACCACCACGGATTTCGCGCAGCTAAAAGCAGAATTATCAAAAGCGTTCCCCGCTATAAAGATTAAGAAAGATTTAGAGGCGAGGTTTTATGCCTCCCAGCAGGGAAGGAATCAGGAGCCAACGGATTTTGTTTACGATTTGTTAAAAATCCACCAGAATTTAGAACTAAGGATGTCGCAGGCGGACTTGGTAGATCACATTTTTGTTAGACTTGAACCACAAGTCCAAGACTATGTGGAGGTCCGAAATCCACAAAACATGGTACAACTTTTGGAAATCTTGCCTAAATTTGAAAAGAGGTATTCTTACAAATTAACACGGGGTTCGCAGAATAGTGATAATGTGGAAAGACGGAGTCAAAACGCGCATAAAATGTCTAATTTTGATGATAATCGCAGAAACTGGAGAAATTCTGAAGTTGGGTGTAGACCAAATAATGGCAGAAATGATTATAGAGGTAACTATGAGTATGGCCGTCAAAGTAATAAGTGGTTCGAGAGTAGGAATAGATTTCAGAACGATGACCGCAGATTCAACGAAAGGGGATACCAATTTCGAAAAGAAGATCGAAATGATAATTTTAATAGAGGGGACCGCAGAAATAGGGGTTCGAGTGAGAATTTCAGTCGAGGCGATAGGATGCAAAGGCGACGATTGAATGTTTTGAAAGTTAATGAAGTTCAAAATAATCAAAAGAACTCGGCAGTGGATATACCAATTTAACTTTCTCCGATATGCATATTAAACGTGTAACTTCCATATGTTCCTATTTTATTAAATGACACATTTTTGAAAGCGCTATGGGACACCGGAGCGGAGGAATCATTTATTTCGGAGGAAATATATAAAAAATATTTTTTTTATAAGCAAGTAAAAAAATCGCGAGTTCAGGTGATCACAGCACAAGGAGCGAAATGTCAAAATATAGGAATTGTAGAATTGAATATTGGAATTAGGGAGTTTGAAAAACCTGGGTTGTTTCATGTGTTGAAGGATTTGGAATACCCATGTATTCTTGGAGTTGATTTCATAAGTGGATCAAAGATTGTTTTAGACTTTGATCGAAAATCGTTGAAGATTCCCGATTCGCAGGTAGAGAGGGTGGTTGAAACAGTTGAGGAAGAAAATGTTGAAATAGATCTGTCTAAGACAAAGTTGGAGGATAAGCAAAAACAGGAATTACAAAATTTGTTTAGTAGTTTTAAGGGATTATTCTCAGACAAACCAGGTCTTACTCATGTTTTATACCATGAAATTGATATGGGAGATAATACACCAGTAGTTTCCAGGCCGTACAGATATGATCGGCAAAAGCAAGCGATAATAGATTTTCATATACACAAAATGTTACGAGAAGAAACGATTGTTCCAATTCAACCCCCCTATGCGTCACCTCTTGTGTTATGTAAAAAAATAATGGGTTACCACCGGATAATCCGAAAGCTTATAGATTTGCGGTTGACAATAGGAAACTGAATTCGATCACGAAATATCCATGCTATCCCTTACCGTTAATAGATGATTTAATAACGAATATACACTATACGACAATAATGTCATCTCTTGATCTAAGAAGTGGATACTTTCAAATGGCAGTTAACCCCAGTGATATTGTT
>BMAV01005532.1:71288-86490 GCA_019973955.1 Trichonephila inaurata madagascariensis | reverse complement strand
GGCACTAACAATAATATTAACAGCGCTGCGCGGCTCATTGGGAGTTTGACGGAAGCAGATGTGGGGTGGACATGAAAGTTTGTTGTAATTTAAAAATGATATATAATGCATAAAAATTGTGAAACATACTGGTATTATGTAAATATAGATTTTGCCAAGTAACTTAAAGAGTTTTCATTTCAGGGTGACAGACCCTGAATTCAAATGTATACTCAACTTGGAGAAGAAAACCCAGTCTCCAAGCTCATATGTACCCTGGAAGGGATGGAAATGAAACATATAATTGTATAGTAGTTTAAGTAGACATTTAAGTAACGTTAAATAGAGTTAAGTACATATGTAAAAGTGAGAATATACCATGATTAAAATGCAAAACTGTTAATGTTGGTCTAGTTAATGGAGTAAAATTTATTGTGTCTGTCAAGAGTTCAAATTAAAGAGGAATATTAAATTTAATTTTTAAGATGAATAATGAAAATTAAAGTTAAGTTAAATATTGGAAATTAAGAGTTAAAATGAGGATTCAAGGTTAAAATTTAAATAAAACTTAGAAAGTGAGGAGATTCAGAAATAAAAATTTAGGCACGTAATTTCTTAAGGGTCAAGTGGACCCTTGAATAAATCACGTTTTGCTTCTTTGAGGGGATTGTGACGGCTCACGTGTCCTTTCTCTAACATTACCTCTGTGTTCTTTGACGGCCACGATTAATAACAAATCTTTTCCAACCCAAATCGAAAAAGTGAAACGAGGGATAGATGCAAATAAGATAACCTTTAAAAGGACAGAAGTTTTAGTAAGCGCGATGGCAATTTAGAGAAATTTCAGTTCAGAAAAGATAGAAGTGAAAATTGACGGCTTACCTAAGAATCACGAAAATCTCACCTTTGATCCAAGGTACATACCATTGTACGCCAGCTTAGATGAATATCTGAAGTGGATTGGACCATTGCTTAGAAATCAAGGTAGGAGATTATATTCTGAATGCGAATATATTATTAAGATTGAGAGTAGGCTTATATAATATAATTATATAGATAAGTGATCCAATTGCGCGATCTGTGTTAATTACGGCTACGTGTTTTGGTTTATTCTCACTTAATATAAGTTTGTTCGGTATATAAGTAATTTAAGTTAAACTCTTAATAAAAGTCATATTAAGAATTCTAAAATGTCTCATCATTTCGAGAGTCCCACACCTCTAACTTACGCTGAAACCCTACGATATGGTCAACGAAGATCGACAATATCACAAAGTAACTTAAAGAATTTTTATTTCAAAGTGACTGACCCTGAATTCCGGATAGGAAGCAGTTTTTTTTTTGAAATTGTAAATCCAACATAATAGATATAACAAACGTTAAACCGAAGAAGATTGTATAAAGAAGGAAATTTTTTTCTAAATCCTACAAGATTAATGGGCAATACCCATATTTGTTGTAAAAGTGAGAATCTACCATAAAATTGAAATGCATGGCTGTTGATGTTGGTCTAATTAATTGAGTAAAATTTATTGTGGCTGTCAAGAGTTTAAATTAAGGAGTAATATTAAAAATTAAGATGAATAATGAAAATTAAAATTTAAAATGAATAATGAAAATTAAAGTTTAAGTTTAATATTGAAAATTAATAGTTATAATGAAGATTCAAGGTTAAAATTTAAATAAAACTTGGAAAGTAAGGAGATTCAGAAATAAAAATTTAGGCACGTCATTTCTTAAGGACCATTAAGATCCTCGAATAAATCACGTTTTGCTTCTTGGAGGACGGGCTCAAGCGTCTCTTTTCTGTAACATAACCTCTGGGTTCTTTAACGGCCAAGATTAATGGCAAATCTTTTCCAACCCAAATCCAAGAAGTGAAATGCAATTGTAAAATGCAAATAAGGTAGCTTTTAAAAGAACACAAGTTTCAGTAAGCAGGATGGCAATTTAGAGAAAGTTATGTTTAGAAGAGATAGAAATGTGAATTGACGGCCTATCAAAAGATTACCAAGATTTCTAGCCATTACTACAAGGTGCATACTATTGCACGTGCGCCTAAAAGTCTCTGAACAGTGATTGAACCTTCGCTTGAATCAAGGTAGGACTGATTATTTGATATTAGGACTTGTAATATTATCAGAATTGAAAGTAGGCGGATAATATAATTATTTAGATAAGTGATCCAAGTTACGCGATCAGGTTTAACTACAGCTGTGTGTTTGGTGGATTCTCACTTAATATAAGTTTATCTAATTTATTAGAAATTTAAGTTATATTCTTAATAAAGTCATATTAAGAATTTTAAAATGTCGATTCATTTCGAAAATCCCACACCTCTAATTTACGCTGACAATCAAAGATATGTTCGCCATAGAACGACCATATCACAAACTTTGTTACGTTGTTAGTTTTATTGTGAAAATTTGTATATTGTTTGTTTAATTATTGTAAAAATTCCTAGTTACATATTGAATTAAATGACGGCTTAAAAAAGAGAAAGCTTGATGTTGCAATTTCCAAGATTCTTCGACGAACGAATTTGCATTCGTTCAATAAAAAGATCACTCTCTATGTGTGCTATGCCGCGAAAGTGTCGCATGTCGTACGTCAAGTGTACAAAGATATTTTCAAACTAAACACCAGACCACATTTAAGAATTCTGATGAGAAATGGGAAGTTTTAGAAAGAGTTGTTTCTGGATATAAAAAGGAAATTTCATTTTTATATTGAACAATTGAAGTTAAACCAAAAGCGACAGAATGTAGTTCCATCATTGCTCATTATTTAGCAGCATAAGGAAAACCTTTCATACAAGATGAACATATAAAATACACATTTTTAAAAATTGCTGAAATATTTTTCAGCGATTTATCTAACTTGCAAACAAAATTCAGGTTTACAAGAAACCGTTGCATTTAGCATTGCTCTTGATGAAAGTAAAGACGTGAATGATGTTGAACGCCTTGCAGTAATTGCACGATATTGTGATAAAAATCGAATTTATGAAGATTTATGCAGCATGATTCCCTTGTCTGGTACAAATAAAGGACAGGATATTCTTTTTTCATTTATAAATCACATTTTGAAAGAAAAAATATTAATATAAATAAAATATTTTGTTTAATAACAGATGGCTCTCATGTATTCGTCGTCAAGGAAAAAAGATTTGTCAAACTTTTTGAAAATCATATTGGACGTAAAATATTGAACTTCCTTTGTATAATACATCAGGAAAATTTAGTTGCTAAAATTTCGTCTCAGCGTTTAATTTTTGTAATGAATACTGTTGTTAAAATAGTTAATTTTATAGTGTCTCGATCTTCTTTAGTAGACAGACAATTTAAATCTCTTTTGGAAGAAACGGAAAGATAATAAGGGGATCTTCTTTTATACAGTCTTGTCCGTTGGCTTAGTCGTGATAATGTATTGAATAAGTTTGTGTCGTACATGGAGCACATTAAAATTTTTCTTTGAGAAGGGAGAACAGTTTCCCGAATTAGACGATAAGGAAGGGTTACATAGAATTGATGCTTCTGACAAATATAACTAAACATTGCAATGAACTGAGGTTAGGAAAAAGTCAAACAGAGTGCTTGAACTTTTTTGAATATTGGAAAGTACATTGATAAAAACGGGAATGATCGGCAGAGCTGTATATTGACACAACGCCCTTTGCATATGCATGCGTAGATTTGCAGACATACAGGGTTGGCGAAATTAAACTTCCGCTACTCAGAGGGCCCTAGAGGCCGTTCTACTGGTCCGAAAAATAATATTTGGACACTTCAGATGATACGCTCGAGGCTTATGAAATAAAAAATGCCAATAGATGGCGCTGTGGGTCAGCTCATTCCAGCAAAATATGCAAATCAAGCACAATGAAAGGAAGGTGTTGCTCTTGCCACAATCATATATGCATTGCAGAATGCCGACGTTGCCGTAGAGAGTACATCTTATGAAGCTTTACTACCGTAACAGTGAGAATGCAGCGGCATCTGTCAGAAAGTTCCGCTGTCACAAGAAACAACGACGTGGACCGATATTGGAGCGTGCTTTTGAAGACATGATGGTAAAATTCGAGAAAACAGGACAGCAAGGCGTTCTTCCTGGAAGAGGACAAAAAAGAGTCAACAACGCCGTCGTAAAGAATATTGCTACAGTGGTCGTGAAAGCAAGCATTGAATCGCTTCACGGAACTGTCAGAGTAACTATTTCACGTATCCTTGATATGCCCTACTTCACTATCCGGCACATATATAATGCGTAAAATTTTGAATTTCTGCCGTTTAAGATTCAAGCGGTTCAGCAATTGAAACCGCACGACCTAGACACTCGCAAAATCTTCGAGCTAGAATTTCTTGCAAGAATGGCGGTCGATGATTCATGGCCATGGAACATACTGTGGACGAACGAGGCCCACTTACATCTTAACAGACAAGTGAATAGCCATAATTGTCGTATACATGGAAAAAAAAAGACATACTCAAAAATGAACACGGAGACATACTCATTTTGAAATGAGTATGTTTGTATAAGATTTGATCGCAGGCCTTTCTCGAATTTGATACAGTACATGTACTCAAAACCTCCTAAAAACACTCTCAGACAAATTAAAAAGATATTCAGGATTACAGAAGCTCTTTTAATATTCTGGCTAGATATTTTAAAATTTGGGGTTCAACAACAAACTTAATTCTCTTAAATCTACCGAACTATATTTCGTATCTACCACGCTACACGCGGAGGAACACATGAGTATTAAAATGAGTATAGATTATTTGTTGTTATTTCTGATTTTCTCTTGTTTGTAAATCGAAAAGTACGTGGCTTGTTTTTAATATAAGTTTAATATACTGGTAAAATTATTAATTACACTCTCTATATGATTGACAGCCAATTTAGCTATGTGATAAATGTTTACTTTATATTGGTAGATTATTTAAAAAAGACTAGTGTTATTAATTTAATGCAATTTAATTGATTCATTAGTCAATTGTTTGATTTATTCAGATCAAAACTAAGCAACTGTAAGCAACATTCTTAAAAAACCCATCCTGGATTCAAGTGTAGAATAGAGAGGGGGGGGGAGGGGCTTGGCAAAGTTAATTTTGTAGCAACCAAAATTGGCTTAATTTAGCGATAGGTGTTACGAAAAATTTCAAAGCGGATTTTTCCAATGAAAATAAATGTTAATGAGAAATAAAAAAAAATAGTAAAAGTTACCAGTAATGCATTTTAATTAAGTTGTTTGGCGATCAATTCTGGTCACCAAATCCAAAGGGCCACAATTTTACACTTTAACCCAAAATTGGAAAAACTTTTATCTACGTCATTACACATAACCAACTACTAAAACCCCATTTTTGATTCTGCTTTGAAAGGTGGTCATCCAATGATCATTATGTCGCATGAAGTTTGTAGTAGTAGTACTATTGTTTTGCAGTAGAATATGCTTGTGTGAATTGTAGTATTAACATGTTTGAATATGCAATATTTTCTTATGAACTGAACATAGTATTAAGTTTTTAATCAATTAACACTGTTAGTAGAAGATGCCTTGAATGTGGGAATAAATACAATTTAAGACAACCCACATTGAATCCAAATCAATACTAAAAAGATTCAGAATTTATTTAAATTTTACTACATTTTCAAAACCCACAAAAATTACTTATTTCTTCGTGCATTTATTTATAGGCAAATAATTGAAGTATTCCTTTTCTAGTTTGGAATAATTTTAGTTTTATTTTCATACTGAACTCTAAAATGGCTTGCATGTTGTGAGTTTGCAAGTTTACAAAATAAGTTTTTGTTGACAATTATTAATCTTTTCAGGAGACTAATTTCTTGAAACTTTTAAAGTACTTTTTTAGCTTATTAATTAAGTTATGGAAAATGTCTTAAAAGTTCCCATACAGATATTATTTAGGAGTTTTAACAATTTCAATACACTTATTTTATTATTCCTTTCAATTTCCAATATTGAAAGAATCGAAATTAATGGAACAGAAATTACAGAATGAGTAAAATTAGTTAGTAAAATTGAACATAATATATTTCAAGAATGATTTTTACTTTTTGGTATTAGACATTAAGTATAAAAATTAAATCTACTTAACTGCTAATATTTAATGGATATTTTGTCTTATTAATAATTGATCTGCATTGTTTAAATTAGATTTATCACAGTACTTACACATTATCACAGCCTTTTGGTAACATTATATGAAACGAAACACATGAAATTGCCAATTTAGTGCACACAACACATGCAAAATTGGTATTGCCAACTTGGCGAGTTATCTTGAACGCTGGCAGTTGTTACCATAATATGTAAGTACCGATTTATCTTATAACATAGTGTAGAAAGGCAGTGGCATAACAGAGAACATTTGTCCCCCCCCCCGGCAAAGGCAGGTTTTGGGCCCCCAAGTTGAATTTTACAAAGGGTTGGTACTTGGCGACTGACAGGCTTTGGGCTCCCTAGGACCCAGGGCAACCTGCAATATGGGGATGTATGTTACGCCACTGCAGAAAGGCTATGATTTCATGACCATAAAACTTTGCTTTGATTGAAAACTATTGCGATATTTCTAAAAAATCTTATTAATCTGGTATTTTTTATAATAAACTTACAAGCTCAGACAAAGTAAGTTTTAATTCACAACATATTGATCTTCTGGTTTATAACACACCTTTAATGTGACAATAGTGTTTTGTTTATATGGAAGAAAATGAATGAGATATATATCAGATTTTTGATATTTAACCTAATTAAGTATATTTTACGCTTTTTATTTTTATCAGTGATTACATATATGTGGTCACTTCAGGGAACACGGTATCATATGTGAGATTACGTTTTCCCCTTTCAGAGTCCTGTGATCATACTGGTGTTATCTGGATTTGGAATTATTATAAACCATAAATTTTGGCAAAGAACTTATATGAATTTTGAAATGGAGTTAGGCTTAACAGCGAAAATCAATCGGTTCTGAACGGATTAAAGGAAGAGAAAATTTAGGTACTTACATATTATCGCAACAATGCCAACATTCAAAATAGTTGGCAACCCTGTTTTTCCATATGTTGTTCATGCTCAATTAACTCGACCATGTGCTTCATTTCATACAATCTCACCAAAACAGTTGCGATAATATATAAGTACCAAAAATTAATCCAATTTTGGTACAAAAACTTCTGTATGCAGGTATGTTGTACATGAACAGAAACACGCAAGAAATCTGACATAATATGTAAGTACCGATTTGTCTTATAACATAGTGTAGAAAGGCTATGGTGTAAGGGAGAACATTTGGGCCCCCTAGGACCCAGGGCAACCCGCAATATGGGGGTGTATGTTACGCCACTGCCGAAAGGCTATGATTTCATGACCATAAGACTTTGCTTTGATTGAAAACTATTGTGATATTTCTAAAGAATCTTATTAATCTGGTATTTTTTATATAATAAACTTACAAGCTCAGTCAAAGTAAGTTTTAATTCACAACATATTGATATTCTGGTTTATAGCACACCTTTAATGTGACCATAGTGTTTTGCTTATTTGGATAAAAATAAATGTGATGCATATTAGATTTTTGATATTTAACCTGATTAAGTATATTTTACGCTTTTATATTTATTTTATTTGTGATTACATATATGTGGTCACTTCAGGAAACATGGTATGATATGTGAGATTACGTTTTCCCCTTTCTGAGTTCTGTGATCATACTGGTGTTCCCTGTATTTTATTACAGCAAAGATTTTATAAGAATTTACATACAGGAAGCACCATAATAATAAAACAAGTAATTCTTTTATAGATATTGCATTTTTTCAGGTAGACCAAGATTTTTGTGTTTTTATTTCTACTGCATTAGTTGGAAAAATATACTCATATATTGATATAAATATTTTTTTTAACAGATTAAAGCATAGATGAAAAAAGTTTCTTCTTTTTAGATAATGGGACGTTGAAAACTAATCCGTAAAGCCGGCCCTCGATTGTTTCAGTGGGAAAAAAAGTGAAAGACTTGTACCTCAGAAAATTATCATAATATTTATTCATATTCAATTATACTTGTCCGCTATTAATATCGTTTCTTTCATGGAATTACAAAAGCAGAAAAACAAGATAGGTAGTAGAAAGCATCCTTAAAAGACTTTTTTTTTACATTTCAGGTTGGAGGGGAAAGGAGACAGCTTGTCGTTTTTGAGTATTGAAATTAATGTTCTAATTTGATATTAGTACACTACGTACCAAGTGTTGTTGTTGACAATTGTCAAGTTAGGCGATAACATAACAATATGGTTACCAATATCTTTGAATTTGGTTTTGTGGTTGCCATCCATTTTTTTTCTTTTATTATATTTTTTTAATTTTATTCTCTTTTGTAATTTTATTTTATTATGTATATTATTATTATAGTATATTAAAATGAATTTTTTACTGATTTATATTTATGGCGGTATCCTTGTTAATTTCATACAATTTTAAGTAAATTTTTTTCACAAACAAACATTTCCATGCTTCCCGTTGTCTAGATTGCAGTTTTAGTTTTCTGTCATTTATTCATAAGTGGACATTTCAAATATTTTATTGGTGTTTACTAAATCTTTTATTATAAGAATATTAGGGCTCCACTTTCAATTTTTATGGACTAAAAGGATTACTAAATTTGCACTTAGTTTTCTAATAATCTTTTTTTTTTCAAAAGAAAATTCTTATTCTAGATTGAGATTTTGCTTATTTTAGCCATTATGAAATGTGATACGCATGGCCGCAAAGTGAAAATAGTTTACAGACAGGTTAAATAATTTGACAGCTGTATGTTTTATTGCAGATGTTTACAATGTAAATTTGCATGGCCACGATAGTATATCTATCGGAAATAGTTCTTTTTTCACTGGCAGCAAATTGTAATTTTACTTCAACTTTATTTTTAATTAATGCATTCTTAAATGTTCCTTGGTCAAAATTCACAAATAAATCTTGGATTTATTGAAAATTATTCGAATTATTTTCAATATATTCAAATCCCACGAATATATTTGAAAAAACATTTAAATAATCGGATTTATAACATTTCACCAATAATCTTTTCACATCCTGATATTGTTTTCTTTTTTTTTGGTTTAAAATTTTTTTAGTTTTTAACAGTTATTATTTTTCCATTTTTCTTTGTTTCTTTTCCCGGCATTTCTCTAAATACCTTGTGTTTTATTTCTTTAAATCCTGGTACTCATATTTTTCTACAATAATAGCACACTTACATTTTTGCTTTTTTTTTTTTTTAAATTAATGTAATTCCTCTTTTGTCAGGAATAGGCTATTCTTTTAAATTACTTACATGTTGAGTTCTTAGTGTGAGACCACCTTCTTGGATTGAAAACTATTAGATTCCAAAATCTTATTTGCAGTGATTTCAAAACCACGCCTAAAAGACGTTTTGTGTGTAAAGAAATGAAAACAAATTAGCTCCCTATATGTATATATTGTTCCACCGAGGGGTATTTTTTGAACAGTAGTTTTTTATAAACGTTAACTTCAGCAAGTCGTGGTGGCCATGGTAGCTTAGTGGTCAAGGTAACAGACTCGTGGCTGGTATGTCATGAGTTCGAATCTGTCGAGCTGTTAAATCTGTCGAGAGCTCAAACGTCCTGCTGGTGTGGTAGTTAGGAGAGGAGAGGAGAGGAGGGGTGCTAGCACAGGTGTCGTCCTCATCACTTGACCACGGTTCAAGATTACGAGGTCTGTCACCAAAAGCCCTTGTGTAGCTGAACAGTGCTACGTTAATACTCTCTCACTCAGCAAGACATGCATTCATGTCCACTAGTTAAAAAATTGTATTTTTAAAACCTTTTACCTTGTTTCTGAATTATAAATGCTTTATTTTTAATTTGCATTAGTTTCATTTCTACTTGTAAGCTAAATCTTCATTTTTAATATTACAATTCATAATTTATTTTAAATTTTGCACATAGTTCTGATTTTTTCTTTTTTTTATAGATAAAAAAAATCATTTACAAATTTCATACATTTTACTTTTTCTGCCAAAGACCATTTGATTCCCATTGCAGTCTTTGTCGTCATATTTAAAACAGTTATATGGGGGGAGCATGGTACTACATTTGTTATGCTAAATTTTGTAAATTGTCGTTTAGAATACTATATAATTACGAACAACATTTGCGGAGATTTTACTCTAACGAAGAAACTTTTAAGATTCCTCTCAGAACCAGCTATCTATAAACTTTTCAGTATATAATTTAGATGACTCATGTATCCTAACATGTAATTTATTTGAATCGCTGTTTGAAAGACATTTTCACTTATATTTAGTAAGACATGCTATTGATTTGATAAAAATAAAAAATAAATCTGTTTAATTATATGTTCCTTTACACATTAGAACTTTCTATGTTTAAAATGATAATTTGATGTATATTACATTAAAACATAAGCTAAGCTATGCTTTACAAATAAGAATGGAGTTGACAATAATATGGATTATATATAGAGATAGTTTTTATTAAATAAATTCACAATAAAAAAATAACTCTTATGGATGAAGGCATGTTGTTTTAAAAATCATACATATATCCTTGTAGTTGTTTTTTTCAATGTCTGATATGTATGTGTACAATTTCCAGAATAAATATTTCAAAGATAAGATTTGTTTTATTTTTCTTGTTTACAGTGAATCATTAAAAAAATGCTGTACACTAGTAAAATGGCTAGATTATGGTTCGACTGGTCCTTAGATGTTATTTTTTCTTCTAAATGGGCTCTAAAAACTTCTCTAAAAACTCTTTCCAGTTGGTTAAAAATTTGTGCATTTTAAATGTTTTGTAAATGTAAAAATCTACTGTTTTAGTTGTTTTTACATTCTTCTAAGGCTAAACTTTTTAAATATTTTAATTTTTGATTTAAAAAAAACATTAACTTAAAAACTACAATATTTGTTTTCTTTGGTGATAGAGTATAAAATCAGTTAATATAAAAGTGAGCTTGATTTGTAACATACATATATTACAATGCATTTTTATTTCCATCTGGATGGATTAAAAGGGAGTCCCAGTAGCTCGGCTGATGAGTGTTGAGGGCAGAGGTTGTGTATGTGTTGATTTTAAACAAAACAATTGATAAAAAAAATTCTTACTCACCTGGGGGCCTAATGAGACTTATTTTAGTCGGGTTTCTAAGTTTTAGAAGTTTTTTTTTTCTTTTCATGTGTTACATAATATGTAAAGAAACTATTCCTTTATTACTTTGTGTTTAGAAATTTTTAATATGAAAAATCTGTTATTCATCGTAATGTTTCCAAGACACTTCTTATTGAATAATGTTTCCAAGATACTTATTGAAAGACTGATTTTAAATAAAAGCTAATTTTCTGTTTGTATAGGATTTTAAAGAGACAATATATTGCTTCTAGAAATATAAATATAACTTTTAATGAGCTAAATTGCTTACACATTTGTTTAACTATTGCATTGAATCTATTTTTGTTATTTTCAAAGATTTAAATTTGAGGTATAAGTTCAAAAATAATATAGTTTATGATCACATAGCAGTTACATTTTTAAAACGAAAAATTATATTTTTGTTGGAACTTGTGTATCACCTAAAAAATATTGGCGACATTATATAAAACGAAGTACATGGTTGTTAATTCAGCGCGTACAAGACATGGCGAATTATCTTAAACGTTGCCACTTTTGCGATGATACGCAAGTACCTTTTTGTAACACAATAAATGCAAAAGGAATTTAGGTTTTCGAAGTTAAGTGGTAAAAACTTCATAAAATTAAATAATATATATAGTGGGAAAAAATGAAATTTACAACTTAAGTATCACATATTTAGATCCCTTTAAATTTGATTTGATGTATATTTTCATGTTAAAAATTCGTATTGGATACAACAGTATCGAAGATAAATAACATACATACTCGTATTTGACCCATAAATATAAATGAGTGCATTACACGCTCATTTAGCTGTTATATTTTCAAATTTGATCCAGTAATAGGTTCAAAAATGAGTATGTAATGTTTACAATTTTGAGTATGTAGTCGTTGCCAAAGATGAGAATGGGCTATTCTCAAATTTGAGTATGTTTGCATCGGAGCTATTTTGAGTATAACGTATTCAAAAGTGAGTATTTTGTACTCAGTTCTGAATACCGGTTTTTCGCAGTGTATGAGTGACAGAAAACCCCCACGTGGTACATGCCAAAGCTTTGCATGATATGAAAGTGAACGTATGGCGCGGATTCACTTTCATTCTCGGACTCTATTTTTGAATGAGTGACCCCTCAAGGATTTACCACCTGTTCTGTTAGCGAGGAAAGATACCGTGAGATGTTACAGACCTACGTAATTCCTACTCACCAGCAACGAGGCTGCGTACAAGAAACCATATTCATACACGATGTGTGTGTGTGTAGAGCCTACCTCACATCGCGAGTTCAGTCCAACAATTGTTAAGGCAGGCATTTACAAACGCAGGTGTGATCCGCCGATCTTTCCAAACAGTTTGGCCTCCACAATCACCCGATCTCACGCCTTGCGACTTCTGGTTATAGGGCCTTTTGAAAGATAATGTTTACCGTGAGCGTTTGACAACTTGGTTGGATTTGAAGAACAGTATTCGCCGTCATATTAACAACATTCATATTGACTCTCCGTTCAGCGATAGAAAGCTTGATTTTCAGAACGGAGTGTGTTGTCGAACATGATGGTTCACCTATTGATCATGTTTTAAAGCAGTAATTTGCATGCTAAGTACAGTATGTCATTAAGCAAAGTGCATTAATTTTAATAATTTGCAAGTGCAACATTGTAATTGTGTATTGTTCTTATTACATTCTTTTTATGTAAGACCACTCATTAAGACCTTCACTGTTTCTTGATCTCAGTTTATCACACGATAACTCGTAGCGCCATTTTGCGGCTATTTTTTTTATTTAAGAAACCTCGAGTGCATCATCTGAAATGCCCAAATATTTTTCTCTTCGGACTAGCCTCCAGGGCTCTCTGAGTAGCTGAAGTTTAAACCCTGTACTTTCCATGTGAAATCATATTTCCCTATCTCCCAACGAAATTTGAACGATACATTTTGAATCACCCTTTATACACGAGCACGTTGCTTTAAAACTTTAGAAGTGGATCTGACTTGTACGCAATTTGATTGAGAAAACAAATACAAATAATACTACTATAATTTCAAATAAAAATGTAGCCTCGAGAATAAAAACCACTCTTCGTTTTTTACAATAAAAACTTGATAATTGTAGCTGAAAAACGAAACAAGCCAAACTGTCAATTGATCGCAAACAATCGAATACGCATCAAATCTCAAAACACTGTATATGTAGAAATGAGCTTTAATCTTAGCAATGAGCTTTTATCTGTATTTATTTGACGTCAAAACAAAGTTCATCTAATCACCTAAACATTGTCTTTCTACATTGTCTTTCTATCGATTCTTCAATAAATGCTTTTTGGTTTACTTTAGCCTACATAAAATCGCATTAGGAAAGAGAATAAGCTATCTCGCCCTTGCATTCATCTTTGTTTTTTTGTCTCTCTGAAATAATTACGTCGCTTCTTTTACAAAATATTTCCTAGCCACTTTAGCAAAAAAGTTTTAATTTGTTGCTTTGAACAAAATGCAAACGATAATTTTAAAATGCAAAACCATTTGGGAGAATGCCTTTGGGATGCAAGGCTCAAGCAGAAATTGCTTTTGCACTCATTGTCACTCAGTGATTAAGTAGTAGATTGAATCACTCCTAAACATTTGAATGTTTATCATATTTGTATCTCAAATATGCAAAAGTTCATCAAATATGATGCTAAAAGTATTAATTTATTTTCAAATATTTCATTTTGATGCTGAAGAATAATGGAAAAACGATATCTCATTACTTAGTAGAATTTTAAAAACACATCGAAAAAAAATCCACTTTGAAATCTTCAACAGGTCTTTGAATACACAGTTTATTTGAGTATTGAAATGTTGCGAACTGAAAACGCTTGTTTTTCTATCCACATTCTTTGTGTCAAATCCTTCCTTTATAAAAATTGGACAGAAAAAGATGAAATTGAAAAGAAAAATATTTTAATTGCATAGTTCATAAAGAACTTTGTTCCAATTGGGTTCATACGAGTATATATATATATATATATATATATATATATACTGTACGAGTATTATAAGTATCCTTGTGAAGCCTGGAAGTCTTATGAAATATGTAAAAACTAATATATATTAGTCGGTCCATTTCTAAAATTTAAGCTATTGTAAGAAAGGAAGAGGATAGCATTTTAAGAAAAATTTCGTCATTTCTATAAATTTTATTATAACAGTTTGGCCTATTTCCTAGATCCAATTACTATTACCACATATATTACATAAGCAATACAGTAGAACCTGTTTTTTTGTGAGGTCCTTTTTTTATGCGATTTTATTTTTGTGCGACTGCATAAAAAAAAAATTCTGCAGTATTTCGACGAATTTACTTGTTATATGTAAGAATTCATGAAATTTTCGAATATTTTTTGTGCGGTCCTTTTTATTCGGTTCTTATCAATCGCACAAAAACAGGTTCAACTGTCAGTTGGCAGCATTTTAAGAAGAGAATATCAAACTGCGCATCTACTTTCTTCATCCATATATATAAAAGTAGGAAACCATGCGTTACATAATTTCAGAACAGGGGTTCTGAAGCCAAGGGTCTAATCAAAGGTTGAAAATGCAGGGACACATACTGAGTGTTACTCGTCTAAGCCAGTGGAACGTGAACTGTTTCTGAGTCCACATTTTATGTAAAATTTTGTCACTGCCCCTAGATAGTATACTTTTTGAAATCATCCACTTCAAAAGTTAACAATTATTTCCGTAAAAGAAATAGTTCTGTTTTTATGTACAGTATTATCTCTCATATTACTACTTTACAAGTACATGATACTTGTTTAAGATATACCTGTATTTTTCATAGTAAAGTACATTTCTTAAAATTTGGCAAACCACAAAAATTTTCTCTCGAACCGCGGTTTGCGCACCTTTAGTCTAACAAGGAGAGGGCACGACTAAGGAAATTCATTTGGGATCGAAACTTGGTGTAATAGTAGTACTCCTTTAGGGTGTTCACCTCTCAGTGTAATTCCGTCGAATGACCAGTCAATTCGGAGAAATCAGCCTTCG
>BMAV01005532.1:48265-66288 GCA_019973955.1 Trichonephila inaurata madagascariensis | reverse complement strand
ACGACAATTGTTATAGTATACAAAACTCTCCAGAAAACAACAAAAGGGTAAAATAAATGGCCAAATCAGTTTTACATGAAGCTAAAAAGAGCTTGAGCTATAAATATGGAGAGTTTTGTATACTATAACAATTGTCGTTTTTAGCGGAATTTTGGTGAAAATTTGCAGTTACGACAAATCTTGTACACAAAATTCTAATAAATATATTCAAATAATATTTATACAGTACATAAATAACATCTTTATCTGTGATAGGAATCAAAAAGTTTGTAATGCTTTTGGAAGTTTTTTAAATATGCCAAATTTTATGCAAAAACTCAATTTTTTAAAAAATTAATGCTTTTTTTCCCATAAAAAAGCAATAAAGTACATAAATATATACACAGAGATTAGATTTTGATTCATAACACAGATAGAACTACATAAAACATGTTCTGAAAATTTAGATTTAGTATCTTAAAAATATTTTGTGTAGTAAGCTTTATCATGAAGAAAAATATTGAATAACAGTTTCTCGTAAAACACATTTAATAATTTTAACTCTAAATAATTACAAAACATTTTCAAAACTCCCCATATTTATAGCTTAAGCCCTCTTTAGCTTCATTTTTAGCTAATTTGGACTTTTTTTTGGCTTTTTTCTGGTGAGTTTTGTTGAAGGTAATGACTGGCGTTTCGATTTTTGAATTCTCTCTGTGTCAATTCCCATATAATTTTTAAGTGTCATTGGATCAATTTCTATACCTAAATAATTAAATACAGGCAACAGCCCTAAATAACCAGAATTATATAAGATGACAGCAATGTGTGAACCCAAAAACAAAGTTTTTTTATGAACAAAAATTTCTTTCGGCAAAACAGACCACAATACATTATTAAAGCTTTCATTATTGTTTTGAATCATGCCATGAAGGCATTTTTTTAGCAACTCCTTATCACAAAGTGCTAAATAAGTAGGCTTTATCACTTTAATCACTGAATTTGAAAGGCCTGCTGTTTTGTCTACATATAATTTACCATCACATAATGCTTGTTTATACTTGCACCAGCTATCTTTCCCTGTTGGACATTGCCCATGCATGGGATTTTGATTGCTAGAGCAGCAGTGAAAGAAGGCAGCTATTACAGCAGATTGCATTTTTTCGAGGCATCCAACATTGCTTCGGATGGCAATCCCATAATAGTTCTGCAGTTTATCAATAAATTTATCAGTTAATTTCCCCTTTCCACCAAGTCCTTTGGTGTTCTTTTTTAGTTTCCTTAAACGTGAGCCTACTCTTTTTTGTATATGTCCTATACATTCAAGTTTTGTGACACTGTTTTCACCATATATATCTTTCACTTGTAAAAACCCTTGGAATCACCATCACCATAATACTCGGTGTATTGCAGGTCTCGTTTGATTAGTGACCTTTCAAAAATTCTGAAAGCTCCAACAGCTTCCATGTTTCCAGAGGATCCTTTGTAATTTGAACATTCATGCTCAGATTTCACATTCATTTCACACATTTTGCAATACTGTGTCATTACTTCCAGATCTAAAATTTTTCCAGTATCAATGGAAATAACTGAAACGCAGCCATTAAGTGACATATGGCCTCTCCGCTGCCATGTGCCATCTACCGAAACACCACAAGTTGTACTTTTTTTAAAATTTCGCACTTCTTTAGATGCAGCCTTCATATTTTCTTCCGAACATAACTGTACTGCTTCCAGCAGTTTGAGTTCATGAGCTCTGAAGGTATTTTTAGAAACGCATGGCAAATTTAAAGTGCATAACAACTTCTTACCAGCTGTGAAACCTCTGCCAATCAATCTCAATCCAAATACCAATAAAGTATTGAGAGAGAATTTTTTATTTTCTTTAGGAGTAGAAGTAAAGCCAATCATGTATCCACAACTGCAAGCCACACACAAGTTAGAGCAAAGTCCTTCCCTAGAATCTTCTGACAGTTTCAATCCAGTTGCATAACATTCCGGACAACACAGGATTGAAATAATTCCCATCAAAGCTTGGAAATTAATAATTATATTCCCTGTAGAACCATGAAATTCAGGTTCAGGCACATCAAAACTTCTCAATTTCGCCTCACTTGCAGACGTATTATTACTGTTTTGTGCTAACTTGGTAAACCTATTACCATAAAACTTTCTCTTTCTGGACACTTTCGATCTAGCTTTTGGCATTTTCAAATAAATCACAGTCAAATAAAACGTTAAAATTAAATGAAAATGAATGAATAAACTGTAAAAATATCAAAAGTAAGTAATAATTAAGAAGAACGCTTTAGAATGAACAATGTAAACAAACTATAAACGATAATATTATTGCCACTCAGTAAAACAAGCTTGAATTAAAAAAAACAGTTGCCAGATTAAAAAAGTATTAATAAATAAATAAAGGATACGTTGATCTATATTTACAATAAATATTAAATATTTATATTGCTTAAAAGTCACGAAAAAGACGTTCAAACTATTTGTTTACATTTTTATGTCTCTTTAAACACCCATTTCCGGTTTTGAAAATTCCATTTCCGGTTTACTAAATAAGCTATAACTTAGCTTCTAAATATCGTAGGAACTAAAATAAAGCATTTTTGGAATCTTAAGGGTATGGGCTATAATATTAAAACATAAAAAAAATTTCGAAAATTTTCTACAAATCGAGGATTTTTGGGTAGTCACATACCTTAAGCACAATACACAACACTAATAATTAAGTTAGATGATCTAGAATGAGAAGACGCAATACGTATTACCAAATAGTCGTGTATTTGACCACTGAATCTAACTTTATAGATTAATTCCTTTATCACTAATATACGACTTTTCCTTATATAAAATTGGTTTACCGCTATATCCTAGGCAATGAGCTACGTTCTTTATTTGTTCTGATGTGGCTTTAATCCGACAGTGTTCCTTATGACCTCGAACCCACTTTTGGTATCGGCACGGCTAGGATATTTCACGAACTTTCTCTTTACAGCTTACTCTCCACTTCTGCGCATAGACAGAGACTTCGCTCTACTGCTAACTTTCAATATTCCTAATTTATTCTTGAGTGGGTTGGAAAGAATTCCCATTTCGGCCCCCAAGAGGACATTAATAGAAATCCCGTGACAAAGCATTAAAAAAAAACCAACGTAAAAAGTTTCTGTACGGAATTTTCATGGGGCTCGCTGTATCTCTAACCAGAAGGCAGGGTTGTGAGGAAGACTCCGACGGAGAGAAGAAAAAGCGAGAGCTCCAACAAAAATTTCTTTTACTTTTAACGGCACTTGAAATACTTTTAATTTCAAATTAAATATGTAGACGAAAACAGATGGAAAAAGTGGAAAGACACAAATACCGTAGAGTTGAATAAAACATTTATACTGTAGAAGAGACAACAGCTAAAATATTACAATAATTAAAACCTATATACGTTTGAAAAATGTACAAATCTTTCTCGGCCATTATAATTCGGAAAGCTCAATCGAAAATGTTCTAAGAAACTTTGGAACCCTATGTGACTAAGAAACAAAAAAAATCATCTTTTTAGTGAAGTTAATAAGTGCAGTCTTTCACAAATTTACATAAAATCAAACCCAATCCCCAAAACCTTCTGCGAATTGAAAGACAACCTGGTGCGTGAATTTGGAAAGCAAAAACCCAGCGGTGATACATCTTCAACTATCAAGAACTGTAAAAACCCTGAAGGAGACGCATATGGAATACTTCTATTGGAAACCGAAAAAATTGGACGAAGCAAAATTTTATATCATAAATGGATTGAAGGAGAATCTCGCTATACAACTTCAAAGCTCTGAATAACATGGGGGGAAACTAAAAATATTGGACATACCACATCCTACCTCCAGTTTTCCAGAATTTATGTCCAAAATATCCTGTGAAAAGAGTATCTAACCGCATGCCATAGATGGAAGATGGAGAAGTGGTCAACATCAGCACCCGATGTGTTATTCAAAAAACGACGTATTCTCTCATCAGTGGCCGGCAAACTATTCATTATCTTCTTAGTGGCCGACGATTTACCAAGGAACAACCGAGTCTCGTAGCAACGACCAGCGGATTTATGCGGCCAGATGTTGCAACATTCCACCCCAATCAAAGGACCCAAGAAAATAACACTGTATACCAACAACAAAGGAGATATGATCATCATGGCAAGAGTCAACTTTAAACTAGTTGATGTTCTCTTAGACTCCGGATCAAATGTCAACATCATCACAAGAAATGACTCAATCAGTTTAAGGGACAACAAACTGTGAAGTACATCGAATCAAAAATATCTACCATCAATGGACAAATTAAGGCCAGTGAAACAATTATTTTACAACTAAGGATAGGAGAAATCCATAACAATATTAAATACTTCATAGTAAATGTAGAACTCTCATACTTAATTGTATCTAATAAGACTATGAGTAGTTTTGAATTATAGTTACTAATTTTAGTGAACAGAAAATATTTCAAAGAGGTAAAATAATTTCAAAAAGGGTGAATATAAGGAAAACGTAAGAGAAAAAAATAAGCATAAACGAGAAAATAAAATTCTTAAAATTAATAATAAAATTATCACTAAGAAAGCTGATTATGTATTTAACGTAGAAATAATTCCTAACAGTGACTATATATGACATTATTAATGCGATTATTGTTAAGTATAAACATGTTTTTGTTAAAAACAAATTTGATGTGGTGTTATAAAATGTATTTCCCCTAAAGTAGTATACTTACCTCAGAATTACCCATTGTAAGTCGTCCTCATAGAACCTGCCCTAAAGATGACGCGGAAATAAAAAAAAAACAATTAGATGTATTCTTAAAAACAGGAATAATTAAACCATCTTATAGTTCTTATGCTGCCCCTATTTCATTTGCTTTTAAAAAAAGAGAATAATGCTCATACACGATTATGTGTCGATTATAGAAAGCTGAACGCTATCACAAAATTAAATGCTGAACTAATTCCCCGGATATAGACGCAGTTTTAGATAAACTAACACATTCAAAATTTTTCTCTACTATAGACCTTTGTACAGGGTGTACTGTCATATATTAAATTAGATTAAAATAGTTCTGTAAGACCTGCATTTACATCTAATTATGGTCTTTTTCAATTTAATCGCTTGCCTTTTGGATTTAAAAATTCCCCAGCTATGTTTCAAAGAGATGTTTGACAAATTCTAAATAAATATCAAATAAAATTTGAAATAAATTACTTTGACAATTTAAAAGTACTTTGCTAATCAGTGGAAGAACATGTAAAACATTCAGGAGAATTTTTTAAAATTCCCGTGATAGAATAAATGATTTCCAAAGATTCCTTGGTAGCATTAATGTCTGTAATAAATTCATTCCTCAATATGCAAAATTTAGAATGCCTTTTAAATAATCTTCTTAAAAAGAATCAAAAATGAAATTCAGAATGTCAAAAATCCTTTCAAATACTTAAGGACCACTAAGTTTCAAAACCTATTTTGACCTTATTCAATCCAAATTACCCTCGTCATATTATGTGGATGCATCGAAAGCACCCATCGCATGAAGCAGGAAAGACCTGACGGAAGTCAGCATCGCTCCACTCCAGAGAACTGAGAAATTATGAAATTGATTATATAATAAATGAATTATACACTGGTGTGCAAAACTTAAGCAACAGGGGGATTTATCGCCATAACTTCAAGAAAAATCATCTGAGAGACATGAAGTTCTGAAATGAGGGAGAGTATTATGTACTTAAAGGATGACGAAAGCATCGGCGCTGAAAAAGGAATACAACGCATTCGGTATGGAATCAAACAAAAACAAGCTTTATTGAACGCATAGTATCGTGACTCATGATTGTCTATCCAACAGGAAGAACAACAAGCAGATGTTCCTTAATATGGTATATGCCCTCCCCTTACTACAATGGTTGCTTTGCACCGTCTCCGCATACTCAGAACCAGCTGGTGCAACATTTCTTGAGGTAGGAGTGCCCATTCCTCAATCAACATCTGCTTGAGTTGTTGGTGGTTCTCCGGATGATGTAAGCGTGTGGCAATACGTCTCCCCAAAGCATCCCACACATGTTCGATGGGATTTAAATTTGGGGAGCACGATGGCCAATCCATTCGAGTGATATCTTCACTTTCCAGCAGCTCCTCAACAGCAAGAGTGCGATGTGGCCGTGCATTGTCATCCATAAAAATGAAGTCTGGGCCAATGGCACCTCGGAAAAGATGCACATGGGGAAGAAGTACCTCCTCACAATAGCGATCCCCGGTTACAGACCCTCTGTCGAAAATGTGAAGCTCAGTTCCGCCGTTCAGCATAATACCAACCCAGACAAGAACTCCAGGACCACCGTAACGATGTCTTTCCTTGATGTTACTGGGATAAAACCGGGTCCCGATCTCTCTCCAAATCAAAAGGTGTTGAGAATCACTTCTGGTACTGAACCGACTCTCATCCGTAAAGAGGACACGACTCCATTGATCAGTTGTCCAGTTTTTGTGCTCTCTGGCCCACTGTAAACGGTGGCTTCAGTGGCCATCTTTCAACGGGAGGCAGCGTTCAGGACGGCGGGCGAACAGGCCCCCTTTGTGAACTCGTCTGGCCACAGTAAACCGCTACACTTGTCGACCTGTTGCTGTACAGAGTTTCTGAACAATGGCGCTTGCTGACTTCTGTCGATCTTTTTTCGCCTGCAGGATGATATATCGGTCATCCCCTGCAGTTGTCGTCCTCGGGCGGCCACACCAACCTTTCTAACAGCTGTACCTGTGGTTTGGAACGCTTTCCAAGCGCGCGAAACGACACTTTTGTTGATTCCGAACTCTGCAGCTACACTGGTGACAGTACGCCCCTCCTCCAGCTTTCCGATCATTCTTCCACGTGTGAAGTCGTCCAGGTGATTTCTTCTAGCCATATTTCACGAACTGACTCACTGGCACTTGCAGAGAATATGGTGAATTGCGTCTCCGTCCTTCATTTCATTCTACTGTTGAGCAGCGCGCGCCGACATCACGCGTTTTGCGTACGCTCACATCGCTTCTGACGTTTTGTTCCTGATATTTGCATACGCATGACGTTTCTACTGACTTACGTGTTCACTGTACTGATCTCCAGACCTCCTTTTCTGCAATTTCATGGCTATTTGCTAAATTTTTACATTGTTGCTTAAGTTTTGCACACCAGTGTATATAGAGAGAGCGTAGCCTAAGTGGTAAATTCCATTGATATCTTCACAGATTTCATTTCACAGTTCACGCCGATCATAATGCATCAATTTGGCTAAAAATTTTAAAAATCCCACAAGTCGAATTTCTAGATGGTCTTTAAAAGTTTCGATGTATGATTTTGATATAAAATATAAGAAAGGTAGTATATATATATATACTAATACTGAAGTTGATAAAGAAATCCTATTGCTTAATTAATACCACTGGCGTAGCCAGCCCTGAACGGGCCCCATATCAAAAATTCTTTGGGGGCCCTTTTTAAGAAAATAAATAAAAATGATTGCATAAATAAAACTTATTGTAAAGTGTCAAAATAAGTATACATAGACATATGTGTTTAAAAAAACCTTTATTACTTAAGAATTAGCTTAGTTGCTTAATAGGTATTTTTCTCGACTTTTTTTTCGCAAGCGCATTTATAATATCCATAGCATATGATAGATTTTCCAAGTTCATCTGTTTCTATTGACAGTATTGTTAAGTCCAAAAACCAATTTTGGCCTAGGAAAGCTCTTTGAGGATTTCTTAAAATTTTTAGCTAAGAAAAACTTTTACCTGTTGCAGTTGTGATAGAAAAGGTAAAAAACAGTAGGTATGTGAAATAACATCCGGAAAACTGGAGCGGAGGTGAGGTTACTGAAACAAATTAACAATAATTCGGCGAGCTCTTTGATAGAATGGATTTTCTCAATTTCCGATTTTAAACAGCATTTTAATGCAATTAATTGTTCATAGATATTGTGTGTTAAGTATTTATCATATTCAATAGCTATTTTTGATGCCTGCTTTTTTTTTTATTTTTTAGTTTGAAAAAAATAAGTGTTTATCCGCGGTCGTAAGAGTTCGAAAATATTGCTAAGATCTTTGAAAACTGAAATCTTTATAGGGTTTGTGATATTAACTCATCTAAATAATACACATTGACATTGAAAAACTAATCTGGATCTGAAATTCTCTCATCTTCTGATATAACTCATCAAAAAAGAGCTTTCATTTCTTTCATTTCTGAAAGCATGGCTCTTTACACCTCATTCATTTGCAAGATCTCCGGACCCGCTTAACAAACAGCTGAAGGAATTTTGATTTCTTATTAGTGCCAGTCTACTCAGAAGATTATTCAGCAGAATATCAGCTTTTCGTAGATCATTTTTTCATGTTGCAGGATTATAGAAATAGGTTCTAAGGTTTCATATAACCAAGAAAAAAAAATGGCCTCAAGCATTTTATAAAATCATACCTCTCTAATATAGTAATTATACCTTTATATTCGTCGCGCGTTTTCCTTTTTTAGTTGAAATTAAGTTTACACAAAATGCTTTCATTACTACTTGAGTAATTTTTTTCGAATTGCGAATAAGGCGTCATTTCATGGAGACCATCAAATCTAGCAAATAATTTTTAAAATATAGATCAAAACGTAGATTAAAACCTAAAATTATCACATGATATTAATAATTGTTTAGTTTGGTATTTTTAAAAATTATGAATGAAGAACTTGCAAGACCAAAACAGTTATGAAAATGAAAAAGTTTTGATTTGAAAAAAGCTAAAACTGTAATATATACTTCTGAAGGCAGTTCAGCTTCTCAAATCGATTTTACAGGATGAGAACTTTTGTTGGACTTCAGCATAGCAGCATAACATAGACCTTTATAATAAAAATAGCGATTTCTACTTATATCACACAATATTAGCAAATATTATAAAAGCAGCAGTGAATAATTTAATAATATTATTTCAAATATAATTACTGTCCTATGTGTTGTGGCATCATGTATGCATTCCTCCTTTTGTTTTAATTATTTACTGAAACATGTATAAATTTAAGATTCATGATAAATGTATGCAACACTTAAACTACATTTTTTTCCCTTATTTTCATAATACATGACTTAAAAGAACGTGAAATGTAACTCCTCTTTTTTACTATACAAATATATTATCTGTTTCGCATGGTTTTACACGGAGTTTCATGTAATGTATCAACCGTGTAAAAATAAAGTCTGACGTAATATGAAATCTGTTATACAGTACAAGGAAAAAAAATTTTTTAAAAAATCTTACAGTTGCAATCCAAGTATAAGTCATACTTGTTGACTGTAAGAAAAAAAGATGAAATTTGTAGGAATTTCTTTGCAATATTTTTTTATTTTATTGTTCTTAATTTAACGATTAAAAGCACCCTTATTCCTTTAGGACCCAACCCGCACGATCGTGCGGGTTAGATATTCTTATACGTTTTTGCTTCTTGAATAGTCGTATGTAAGAAAATCGCGAATATAACGATTGAGCCGGTTTACAGAAAGTGTGAAGTGTTACTTTTTTTATTAACAGACGATGGTTGTGTTCCATGTTTTACTTTCAGCAGGCAAATCTAGCTTTGTTTTCAAATACAACGAAAAAGGTAAATATCTTTATCTGTCGTAAAAAGGTAAATATCAATATATTTCTAATTGCTTCGATACAAATTTTTGTATTAATGTTTAAATAATTGTAAAATAGAAAAAATATTAATTATGCTCTATTAAGAGCAGTCAGTAGGGTAATAACCTTTTGAAAATCGATTTTGAGTTTTTGATATTTCTAAAATCTCCAAATCAGGACCTTTCCAATGATATAACATACAAGACATTATATGAATTAGAAGTACTTTAAAATGATTTTAAAAAAATAATCAGCTTATGACCCACGCCCATTCGACAGATAGAAATGTAAACATTGTCTTTTTAAATTTGGGGCAGAGTTGCAAAGCCTCAATTTATTTTTATTCATACGCATTAGGTACCTGTATAGTAACTGTAAATTTAACTGTGTTAGATATGCAAAAAATTGTGGTGCCAAATTTGGAAGCGTGGTTTTAATTTGAATGTTATATTTAATATTTAGTGATTTTACCTAAATTTAAATTTGTACTTTACTTTAAATTTAGTTTTAATTAGTTATTATTACTGATTATTTAAACTCGCGCAAAGGCTTAGTAAGGAGTTAAAAAATATGTGAAATTACAACTATGTGCCAATTTAACCATTCTGCATAAAACAATTGCATAAAAAAAAATAACAAAGGTAAAAATTTTTTATAAAAATTTCTGTTTTCTAAAATTTATATTTTTAAAATTGTGTAAATTTATACTGTATGCATGTTTAAAATTTATATTTTTAAAATTGTGTAAATTTACTGTGTGTTTATTTCTTAAATGCAATTGTGTATACTGAAGTGACATTTTTGAAATATTCTTAAAACATTTAAATATAAAGCAGTTATCATAACAAAAAAATGACAATTTTTAATAAAATCATAATAATAATTGTTCGGTGAACTAAAAGTTTGTCTTTGAAAAAACTTATTATATTTAAAAAAATTTCACTTCAGTATAAATATAATGTCTAATTAATATAAATAAAAATTTGAGTCTTTATGTTTAATAGTTTCTGAGAAAAAGGTATGAGATGATACATTAAATGTGATGTTTGTTGTCTTTGCGAGAAGCTTGTTACATACATAAAAATACATAAATTTCATGTTTAAAAACATAAAAACAGTTTTATTTTGACTTTTTAAGAAATAATTTGTCCAATTTAGAGTAACTTTTGAAGTTTAAAACTTAGAAACTGTCTGCTACAACAAGACCTAATAATAATGTTAAGAAAACCTAACAAAAACGAAACGTCGTATAATCAGGTATTTTTAAATACCATCTCAAATTCACACCAAAACCATATTGATACATTTTCACATTATATTTATGATGTTTTCTTTTCAAATTTTATATCTGTAATTCATGAAAGCTACAAATTCTTAAAAATTGATAGAGAATTTGAGAAAATTTTGACGTTTTCTCGTTAAAAAAAACTGAAAAATACTGTTCTGGGCAATTTATGACTTTTTTGTTTACTATTTTATGCAAAATGAATTGCAAAGATGCTAATGTTTAATAAAATGGGACAAATACATGTTGTAATTCATTATTTTTGTGATAAAGTGGCACTTTATAGTGAAAATTCAATTTTCTCATAAATGATGTTTTTAAATATTATTATATTCTGAGAAAAAAATGATGTTTTCATATTTTTCTCAGAATATAATGTATAAAGTTACATGAGATTTTTTCCTTCATGTTACTGATATGTAACTATATATATTCATGTGAGTTTTTTGGAGATTTTCCCAAAATATTTGATTAGAGTCCATATATCGTGACAAAAGATGTCAATTTTTTTAAAAATTCATAGTGATATTTTTGTATTACATGTTTTTGAAAAACTAAACAATATATTTTAAATATTTCACTTAATTGCAAATATCAATGTTTATTTATTGTTCAGACAAGTTTTTAAGCTTTAATATTCAAAAGTTTTTTAATAATAGGTAACTAATTACAACTCAAATGTGTAACGCTTTTTCTCGCTGTGAGAAGCTTGTTACACGCATAAAAATACACAAATTTCATGTTTAAAAACATAATAACAGTTTTATTTTTGACTTTTTTAGAAATCTCTTGTACAGTTTAGAGAAAATTTTGAATTTTGGAACTTTAAAAATTATGTTTACATGTAAACATACAAATCCATAATAAAACCTTTCGCAATGTCATAAAATCACATATTTCCAAATCATTACTTTTAAATATTGATACATGTTTACATTATATTTATGATGTTATAAGGTCAAATTTGATATTTGTAATGCATCGAAGTTAAAAATTCTTCACAGATTGTTACATAATTTGTGAAAATTGATGCAAAATGCTAAAAAAAATCTTGTTGAACAAAAACTGAAAAATACTATATATGTATTTTCTGAACGTTTTAAGACTTTTTGTTTCCTATTTTATGCTTAAAAAATTAAGAAGATACTAATGTTTAATAAAATAGGGCAAATACATGTTGTAATTCATTATTTTTGTGATGAAGTGCCTTTTTATGCTAAAAATGCAATTTTCTCAAAATGATTGTTTTCAAACTGCGTGTACCTTTTTCACAGAAAATACTGAATGAAAGTACTTGAAATTTTTATTGCACATAAATAATATATAACTATATGTAATAGAGCAACTTTTTTGGAGATTTTTCCAAAATATTTTTCTGAAAAGCAGTTACAAAAAAAAAATGACAATGTTCACAAATTTCAAAGTGATACTTTTACGATGATTTTTTTTGAAAAAAGTAAACAATATATTTGAAACATTTTACCATTATTTAAATAAAAAAGCTTAATTAATATACAGACAAAATTTGAAGTTTTCATATTTAACAGTTTCTGAGAAACAGGTTCCTGTCGATATTGGGGGTACTGACTTCTCTTAATGTGGCTTTTAGGGCTCGGGATTTCGTTACCCGCACGATCGTGCGGGTTGGGCGTTACTTGAGTCACTGCAGCTGTAAAGAAAAGTACTTACCATACGAATTTTCTTTTCTGTTTCAATAATTTTGATGAAAAAGCCTACATAAAAATTAAATATATAGTTATATAATTAATGCCAAATTTTCTTGGGATCGCCATGGATGAGTCCCTTTTTTTCTTTCTCTCTCTCTATCTTTTGAAATTAATTTTCTTTTCCATACATTTGTTGAGGAGTATGGCATTTTTATCCTCTCCACAGATATCTGCATCCATATCTTCCCCCCCCCCACCCCCGAAAAAAAAATCTGGGTTTTCTGGTGGTAGTTTTAGTATGGTGTGGTTTAAATATATATATATATTTTTAAATAATATATATATATAAAATTTTCTGATACGTTTTACTATTTTTCATAGAATACTGTGTTAACTTTTAACCGAAAACTTTTTCAGGTGTCTAAAAAAGGAGAATTCTTACAGAAGAAATTTTTCAATTGATGAATAAATCAGATTGAACTTAGATCAGAGCTTAGTGATCTCTACGATGATGACAATGCTGCGAACAAAACATATGAATCGCGTATACTGGAAGAAGAATCAAATTCAGATGAGAGCGATGAAGAAACACGTGGGAATATTTGAAATGGAAAGACAATTTTGGATCATTCTTTACCATAAAAATCTCTTGAACACATTCATTGCATTGATTTAGCTGTTGCAAATTCTTGGTTTCTGTGCAAACAAGATACAATATCAAATAAAATCAAAATGGATCGCTTAAAATTTAAGTTAGAGATAGTTGAAGCGTTATCAGAATCTCCAATTACTAACAAAAGTATTTTAACTGATGATGAAGATAACAGTGTTGTAGTTCGACTCGTAAAAAGATCGAATCGTTATAATCCACCTGCTATACATGTCATGGCTTTTGTACTGGCCATTCCAGGATAAAAGGATTGACACGTATAGCCATTTTGATGAGTTGATAACATTTCAAGGCCTCGCACAAGTGCAGGTTTGAAAGTTACGAAAGCAGGTCGAAAATATGTTGTTAAAAATGCAACGGTTATTTATACTTGTCAAAAACAAAACAAAAGATTTTTGCAGTAAATAAATAATGAATTAATAAAGAAGTTAATTATACATCAATAATTTCCTTATTTGTAACAATTTTAGTTGAATTAGGATTGTTTCTTCTATCAACTTATATATAGAACTAAAAATGTATAACTCGTAAAATTTCATGGGTGACTTGTTTCACAGATAACGCCCAACCCGCACGATCGTGAGTGTACCGTCTACGTTCCAGGGGGGGAACGGGAATTTTTTTTATTTTTCCCAATGTCATTGGGATCCATATAGTATTACTAACCAGAAGAATTTAATATTTGAAGACAAAAATAATTCGGGTCTTAAATGGTTATAGTAGGCGATCTCCTATTTTCAACAGTTCACTGCGCAAAGAACCCCAATGTAATCAATGAAATTAACAGGTGAAATGAAACAAACTTCAAAACCTCCTATCATGAGGCTGTTCGAATGATTACTTATGGAAAGCGTATATTGTACAAAGAATTGCGCACCACAAGAAAACTGTTATACGAGGCAATTAACTAGCAACTGGGAGGGTGACAAAGAACTTATGATGCTTATGGACGCATCTTTTCTCATATGGGGAAACAGCTTTCGAACCTGTACTGAACATGAATGCACTTTGGATCTTCTAGATTTTATAGAAATTAAAAAGAAACTGAGATAAAAAAAAATAACAACTATTATTCTCTTTTCATTCGACAACCTCTGGTCAAACTTTCGACTAAGGGCCAAGCCTTCTTGTGGCTTCTAAGTGCGACGTCTATATACAGCCAAACAATAAACAAATCAAGGGATGTTGTCATTTACAACCAAATACTATTTCGAATAGATTTTTCCCATTCTAAATGTGTGTGTTATCTGTATTTTACTTCAAACCATCTTTCTCACAAGGAATAGGAATTTTTTTAGAAAACTTTTCCAGTCTATACCACTCCTTGTCAAATTATTTTGAGTAAAACGATACCTGATTTTAACCGCTTGGGTCTTAAGCAGTGAGTGAGTGAATATTAACGTCACACTGTTCAGCTAAACGAGAGCTTTTGGTGACGGACCTCGTCATTTTGAACCATGGTCAAGTGACGATGGCGACACCTGAGCACCCTCTCCTAACTACCACATTACACCAATGGGAGGACGTTTGAGCTCTCGACATATTTGACGCGCATCGCTCCCCTACACGGCGGGTCTTTAGTGTTATGGGTCCTAATCAGCGCGATCGCGCTGTTGAGATTTTATGTCGAGAAAACCCAGTGCAATTCGAACATTATGGACAACTGACGGTGCGTTACCGATTGTTGAAGTCGCACGCTCAGATTTACTGAAGCAAGTACATTACACAGCTCTTTTGAATGTGAACAGTACATTTTACAATAGGTAAAACAATACTATAGCTCTAATTGGGATTCATCGGTGTAAAATGAACAAAGCGCTATCGCGCCGCTTGGTATTTCTCGACATAAAATAAAACAAGCGCTGCTTGAGTCTTTTCCTACTCATTCTGAGAACGCGCGGTTGCACTGTTTGGGATTCTTCGACAGTGTTTTTAAATACCCCCTGGGACCCAAACGATTTCTCATTGTGGGGATGCAGAGCTCACATGAAAATTTTTTAACCGTTTGAAGCCAATGACATAAAAGTCAAAGTGGACTCTATTAATTGGACTATTGATAACGTTTTCCGACTTTTTGCTTACGTCCATGATTAATACAGCTCCTTTATTAGATATCAATGATATAATTCTTCAAAATTTAGAAAATATATCAATGTTGTCAAAGAGATGGTATTTGGGTTGTAAAAAAAGACAAGGTTTATATCTAAAATAACTGTACCCAAAGTTCTACGAGTAAAATTAATGGAAAAAACGCACCAAAAATTTGGTCATCCTATTTGTCCAATGGTGTAGCTACTATGTTAAGAATAATATCCCCTCAATATTATGGGATTAAAATTTTTACTGATTTTAGAAATTATGTTAAACACTGCGCAAATCGTCAGCTAAACAAGAAGTCACATCAGAAAAAATATGGACTAATGCAATTACTTCCCCTGTGTGAAAAATCCTTTGAACTTTTGTCAATAGATAGAGTAAGTATAGTTTAAATTATAACTCTGTTAAGAAATATTTGCAATTATACCTGATCATGACACCAGGTATATTTGGACTTTCCCACCCAAAATTGAACAACAAATCCTTATATTAATTGTTTAAAACAAATTTTTTAAAACCATATACCGAAAAAAATTTTAAGTGATAGAAATACTGTGTTCACCTCTTCAAAATTTTTCTTAAAACATTTATTGAGATACAACAATGTCACTAAACCAGTGTTTCTCAAACTGTGGGGCGCGCCCCCCTGGGGGGGCGCGATATCCCTTCAAGGGGGGCGCGAGCATATTGAAAATAAAAGGTTAAAAAAAATTAATTTACAGGAATGAAAAAAAAACAAAATACTTCCTGATATAATAAAAAAATACAGATCTACATTGATATGATTTATATGTATCATCTGGTGAAAAAAGGTCATCAAAAATAAAAGAAAATATTTTGTTTGCTTTGCTGTAATCCTACGTTGAGAAATTTTTTATTACGTTTCTTTTAATCTAAAATATTACTTTTGCTGACTTTCGAGCTTAGTGGTATGTTATCTGCATCCCCTTTTTTAGGGAAGTTGTAAATTATATAATTCTGTTGCGCTTTTTTCACAATGTGAGAGTTTTATGATACATGGATAAGCATATTGAGCACTTTGAAGGATTAATTGGCCAAGATTTATTTTTATGAGTCTACTGAAACATATAATACAAAAATCGTTAATTCTGGGAAAACTGTTTATTTGTTACCAATGACCGTGACAGAGTATCCTCTAATATGACAGTCTTAATGGGAGCTAAAATGAATTGATCACATATCTCCTTTTTTGGGAGTGGCAAACGTTTTTTTAGAATCTTAGGATACTTGTTTTTAGACCGAGTTTCCGGCACGATCACTTTTTTTTCAAAAATATTTTCTTGAACATGCTTTATTTCCCCCTATGAATAACTTAGTGGTTTTAATTGTGATGTTGTACGACTGATTATGGTTTATAAATGTAAATGAGCAGAATATCAAAAAAGAATTGGACATCTGTGATCTCTCTGAAAGGAAATTGAAGCTGATCAAACAAGGAAAACACTTGCTGAAATAATGCATATTAATCATGTTAGCGAAAGTAAATTTGAGAAAAGCAATAAACACGAAACGAAAGGAAAATTTTCAATAGCTACATTAAGAACTTTATCAAGAAAATACGAAGCCATAAGTGTACCGCAAAATGCACTTCACCCTGTCAAAAAGACACAAGCAAGAAAAAGTTCAACAGGATATTTGTCGATCATCAAAGGTCATTAAAATTACAATAACGGGGACAAAATGTGACAGTTTTGCTTGCAAATAACTTTCCTGTAATGTTAGTAAAAAGTGTCTGGGATTTGTGTCCTTTATTAAGGTCACGCACATTTGGAACAATTTAGTTCAGTTTTATTGGATATTTTCTCAATTTATGAAAGACAAACAGAAAAATCCTTGAAATAGATAAGTATATTTTCTCTTAGTTAAATTATTCACTGAAATTGTGATTTTTATCTTGTATATTGAAAATAATTATAAAAAAAAGAATTGGGGTGCATCACTCCCCGCGACCATTAACGTTAGTATCGAGTGCACACCTGATCCCGGGCTAAAACATTTTGAAGTTTTCTCGCTTTAAATATTAAAAAAATAACACAAATGTTATTCATTAGAATTTTATATTCTTTTTTTATTACTTAACATTTATTCTAAATGCTAATTCTGCGAGGCTTAAAATTACAGTTCATTCAAAACCGTTTATAATATGAGTATTCATTTCAATAAATCATTTTACATTTTTGTATACATTGTCATGCACTTAGTTTTACTCTCCTTACAATTAAGCTATTATATCAAGAATAATATATTATCATTTTTTAAAAAAATAAACTCGTGTTAAGAGTGGGTACTTCAGCCATTATAAGAACAAGTTTAATAATTATCAGTGACTTCCCTCCCCCCATGGGCTTGTCTTGCAGAGCAAAGTTTTTCAAAGGAAGGCTAAAAATTAGAAATTGACACTTAGAGTTATTTTTTTGATATTTAGCTCAGATCTATATTTTGTCTTCAAAATAGCCATTGCAGAAAATCCGGATTCACAAGGGTATGATGTTAATAAATTAAAAGTAAAAAAAAACTTTTTAAAAACAAGCTTTTATTTAAATGCTCTAAAAAGAATAAAATAAACTTTTCTTTTAAAAATATTTTTGCTATCAACTTATAAAATCGTTACACAATTTATGATATAA
>BMAV01005532.1:33912-47865 GCA_019973955.1 Trichonephila inaurata madagascariensis | reverse complement strand
GTGATTGAAAAGGGGGGCGCCAGTATTGAAAGTTTGAGAAGCACTGCACTAAACTATTAACTACTTCTCCCAAATCACAAACAAATGGAAAGGTTGAGCGTGTAAATCAAACCATATTATCCGCTTAAAATGTGAAATTAGAAATAACTCAAGTAAAGTCCCATGGACAAAAAGTTTGGAAAAAGTGACCCATCAATGTAATCAAACTCCACATACAATAACAGGTTTCCCTCCAACCTATTTCATATATGGTAATTTACCTTTTGAAATTTCAATAAAAGATAATGAAATATACCCTCCTGTAGAAGCAAGAAAGTTAGCTAAAGAAAGAACTGAACAATATTATCAAATAAATAAAATGTGACAAAAAAATTTCAGGAAGCTGATTTCAAGGTTGGTGACATAATCATGTATGAGGAATTTCAATACCCCGATTCAAGATAAATAAGTCCTCCTTACTCAATTTTGAGAAAATGTTCCGATGTAATGTTTGAAATTGATAGACCCAATGCCCTTTAAAACTCAGATTGAATTGGGTCATTCAATCCGGCATTTTCATCCATCCGAAAATTTTCAGTTGAGTTATCGCCAACAAAATAAAGAAAAGAAAATCATTACGTAATATAGAGAAGTTTTGCTTAACGAGACTTTTTGGTGAAGAGTAATATAATATGATCTTAAAAGTATATTTTGTGTTAAGTGATGTTGTTTATATTGTGAGAAAGAAAAGAGTAGAGATTTATTACAGTTTTTGATGTTCCTGGGATACATATCAAGTACAAGTGGAAGAACAAAAACACAGAAGAATATAGACATTTATTACAAATGACGATCCAAGCATAGAACAGAAGGGGTGAGCGGCTTTCCATTCGAGACGAGAATCCATTACAGGTGAAAGTCTGACTCCTTTTCCCGAAGAAGATACAACCATGCCTTACTCGGGATTCGAACCCACTCGGTTACAAGCCGAGGGCCATATCCACCACACTGGCTGGGTGGCATGTATTTCATTATTTTATTTTTTTTTAGTTATTTGGTTTAAGGTTGAAAGAGATGTAATTTTAGTTATTAGGGAAATGATTAATACAATATATGTTGGTTTGGATGAGAAACAAGAAAGTCACATTGCATTTTTTTTCTCCACTGAATTTTTATTATTTTATTCATCAGTAAATTTATTGTATTTCATTTAATCTTATTTCATTTTGAAGTTGTGGGCTTTGATACGATGGTCACATACCTGGATTCACTGTTTCTTGAAATTTTTCTTGTCTAAATTTAAATTAATTTACCAACTTGAAGTTTATTTTTGTAACATGTACAGTGGATACAAGAGAATTCAATCATTATGATTTTTATGGATGTCTTAAATCATTAAGGAGGTCCGGCACATGAATTTTCGAAAAATTATCTATTTTCACATTTTTATATTTTCTAAGAGTTCAAATATTTCTGTTTAAAATGCTAGGAGGAAATACGATAATTAGAAGTATTATTTATTTATTTTTTAAATGAAGCTACTCCTTGACACGCATCTAATGAACGTGAATCCATATTATGTTCAAGTGGAAAAATTAGGGTGCATTGTGCTTATCCCCAAAAGTGTATGAGTACACGTCTTTTGGATTTTAAAATCGAAACAGAGGAAAAAAAAGGCTATGTGTGGAAAAAATTCAAAGATATTATAGTATGGCTATTAGAAATAATATCAATGATTTACACAGCATGAAAACTGCTATTTGGGCTGTTTATGTTCATCTTCTGTCTTCGAACGAGAGCCCTCAACATGGACTGTGTCCTGCGGGTATAAATGCCTGGTGCACGTTTCAAAAGTCAGAAGCTGAATGAACGAAATGTTTATGATGCACAGTGATCATAAAACATACACACGTGCTATGTACCATAATGAATTAAATGAAGCCAATTTTTAGAGATCTATGTGATCCCATGTTGTTAAGAAAATGTTTACATGGAAAAACTCAGATACCAAATGAGTCAGTTAATAACACCATATGGTCAGTGATTCCATATTTCCACATTTGTGGAATTAAAAACTCTAAAATTAGGGGTAAATATGGCTGCTGCATTGTTCAATATGGGTCATGTTGCAAAATTAATGATCTTAAAACATCATGATATTGAAAGAAGTTATAGCTAAGCCATGCTTCAAAAAACGATATACACGTAGGATTCGTGTAGCCCATTCATGTAGCCCCCCATCTTGAGACCCCCTCCCCCCAAAAGGCAACATTGTTGAAAATAATGAAAAAAAATTAGAAGAGTCTTTTGTATGAGCAGAGAGTAAAAAAAAAATGCTTCATGTGCTTTTGGAAAGTACTAAAAAAAGTAAATGCTCAAAAAATTGCAAATTTTTACTTTAAAGCCGGTTTTCTCAAAATGTGATATTTTTCACTTTATGTACCCTTTTCTCAAAAACTACTTATCATACACTCCTCAAATTTTCAATAGCAGACTTGTAGCATGTAACGCATTTTAATGGGAAGGAATTAGATATATCTAGCAAAGTGTTTTATAGATATGACTTTTTTAAACTAAATTTTAGGGGGGGGGAATTGGACAATTTTTAAAAAAATCATAACTAAATGTGAATTTTTAACAAAAAGACAAAACCCTACGTTAAAATGTTATTGATAGTACTACTTTAAAAATCTTATTCATGAGAAGTAAGTAGTTTCTAAGAAGAAGGTACATAAGCAATTTAACATTTAAGAGGACACACTTGTTTAGTTTGATTTGTACATCTCTCATATATTGTTTCCATATTAACATCCCTGAACATCTGTGATTTAAGCCAGCAGATTTCTTAGAGAGATGTGTTCTAAAATAAGTAGTGTGATACAGTTTATATTAGTGAATGTGTGTAAGAGAAAGTAAAGAATTTTGTCTATGAACGTTACAGTTCTGAATGCATGAGCACGTTTTAAATCTTCCTTATGCCATTGCGTATTATTGTAGTTATGATGAAGAAATGTGATATTTAAGTAATTTAATAGCTACGTTTTGTTCTAGATATGAAATTATGATTTCTATAAAGGATAAAAGAATTAAACAAAATATGTTTGTATTAAATCAGAAATTTCATAACTCAGTCAGAAAATTTGAAAAAGATAACGTAATTTTTTGAGAGTTTGGAAAAAAAATTTAAAAGCTTAAGATTATTATTTTAACTTTCTAAATATTTCATGAAAAAAATTCACAGTTTGCTATAATAAATAGAAAACTTTAAAAAGTTTGAAAATTTAGATTCGATTAAAAAAGAATTAAGTTATTTTTAATTCAAAATTTATAACTTTATTTTCAAGCATTCATAGAAATTACTTCCACACTGCTACAGAGGAATAAATTATATGACTCGGAATCGGAAATTGTTCCTAATGCAGAGCCGAGGCATTGTGCAAGCATTGAAGTTGCAAAAGAAATGGTCTCGACTTTTCCTAATGTAGAGATACTTTTAAAAATATTTTTAACTATACCGATTTAGAATGCATCAGGTCAGAGATTTTTTTCAGTTTTAACCCGGCTCTTCCCACGCAGGGTATGTCATACCCACCATCTACCTTTTTTCAACGCTCCTTCTAAACCTTTTTTGGAAAATGGATAATTTCTCGGGTAGCTGACTTTAAGGTCATATCCTTTGAGAGGGCTTTGCTTGTAGGCGAATTCTAAATATTTATTTTTGGATACCGCCTCTTCGGGTTTGTCATACCCTGCGCGTGAATCGCCGTTACAGTTCTGAATGCATGAGCACGTTTTAATGCCATGACGTATTATTGTAGTTATGATGAAGAAATGTGATATTTAAGTATTTTAATAGATACAGTATTTAACAGAGAGAGAGAGTACAACAGTATTTTAGGATGAAGAAATTCTCTTCGTGATTATGATGAGGAAGAATCAAATGATGAAGAGTATAACAGCAAGCATGATTCCTCCATTGAAATCGATCCAGATTTAGAAGAGGGATACACAGTTGGATATAAATGTTTTATATGTATAGACACATTAACATTTGTGAAGAACGTGACTTTAAAGGAGACAACTGGTACACATCTTATCCACTTTCAGGTGAACTTTCGAAAAGAAAAAAAAAACCTATTGCTGGAACAATAAGAGAAAATAAAAAAGAAATTCCAAAATCAGATGTATACGGTATACAGCTCTTCAATAAAATAACTTCATTAAAAGATATTTTTTCTGGTAAAAAAACAACCAACTGATATATTAGAAATTATAGTGAAAAATGATCTTTATCCCTGTTTTCCCAATTTCGCTGTAGCATTAATAATTTTTTTAACCTTACCTGTTTCTGCAGCTTCCGGTGAAAGAAGTTTCAGTAAATTAAAAATTACTTGAGAAATAATATGACTCAAGAAAGGCTTTCAGATTTGGCCATAATCTCAAGTGAATCCGAAATCTCAGAAAAAATTGATTTAACCGAAACTATTAACAGATTTGCTTCTCAGAAAGCCAGAAAAGTTATTTTATAGTTACAGTAAAATCCGGCGTATAATGTGCCCCTACACCAGTGTTTCTCAAACTGTGGGGCGCACCCCCTGGGGAGGGCGCGTTATCCCTACGAGGGGGGCGCTAGCATATCGAAAATAAAAGATTTAAAAACTAATTAATTTACTGGAATGAATCAAAACAAAATACTTTCAGAGATAATAAAAAATGCACTTTTACTCTGATATAATTTATAGGCGATATAAGTCATCTCTCTCTCAAAAATAAAAACTTCTTCAATACCTAATTAGCTATCTTTGACTAATTAGCTAATTATTTTAGCTTTAGTATCGAGTGTGTGTCTGCCACCGGAATAAAACATTTTGAAGTCTTCTAGCTTTAAATATTAAAAATAACACTATTATTCTTCATTGCAATTTTATATTATTTTTCATTGTTTAACACATTAGTTCTAAATGCTAATTCTGTGTGAGGCTTAAATCTAATTATAATATGAGCGTTCATTTTAAAATACCATTTTACATTTTCGTAAACATTGTCGCGCATTTGGGTTTACTCTCCTGACAATTCAGCTATTTATCTCAAGAATGTTTTAGTTTTCTAAAAAATGAACTCGTTCGAAGAGCGGGTACTTCAGACAGTATAATTTTAATGTATCAGTGCTGCACGAGGTATTTTATAACTAATTTATTAATACTAAATTAAGAGCAAGTTTAATAAGTATTAGCGACTTCCGTGGGCTTGTCTTGCAGAGGAAAGTTTTTCAAAGGAAGTCTTACGATTAGAAATTGACACTCTGAGTGCATTTTCTATATATTTGGCTCAGATCTATATTTTGTCTTGAAAACAGTCACCGCATTTTATAATCTGTTCCAATTTAAAAATTCGAGAAAATATATATATATATTACTTAAAAAAGTTACATATATAAAATTTAATATACTTATCTTATTAATTTGTACGGTTTATAATTAAGATAGTTTTGTAGCTCCTTAGCGTCAAAGTGCATTATTATTCCATTCAATACATTATTATTGTATAATGTCGGCGCAATAAAAATTATGATTGAAAGGTGGGTCGCCAGTATTGAAAGTTTGAGAAGCACTGACTTATGTTATTAATTTGTACAGTTTATAATTCAAATCGTGTGTTGTAGCTTTAGCGTCAAAGTGCATTATTATTGCATTCAGTACATTATTAATGTATAAAGGGGGCGCGATAAAAATTGTGATTGAAAAGGGGGGTGCCAGTATTCAAAGTTTGAGAAGCACTGCCCTACACATATTCGCCGTATAACACGCACACCCTTTTTTATGAAGAAACCTGAAATGCATGTGCGCAGTGATCTTGTGTTTTGAAATCCTTTATTCGAATATTATTCCAAGCTTTAGTAAAAATAGTGTACTTTACGAATAACAACCCTTTAAGTTCATAAGGAATATTATTTCTTTCACAGAAACAGTATTTCGATATATGTAAAAGTCTGATCTTTTTCTATGTTCATCTAATTTGTATTTTTTAAGTTCTCATTTTTATACCCGACTTATAACGCGCACCCGTAAATTTCGATTTTATTTTTTGAGTTAAAAGTGCGCTTTATACACCGGATTTTACGGTATAGTTTATTTCTTAGTCTTAGTAGAAGGACTGATTTATATACTTTTCGTTTCACGAGATTTGTGCCTTAGAGAACTTATTTTTATTACACTCACTTCCAAAAGTTAAGCACGAAGATGTAAAATGCAAAAAAATCAACAAATACTGCTTTGATTGCCACAAAATTTGGCAGTAAAGTAGCATATATATTTATACATAAAACTAAATAATTATATACAGAAATGAAAACAATATTAAATTTTTGTAAGTTATCAGATAATATCATACTGGAGACTTAAAGAGAATTATGTATAAAGTGAAAATAAACAGCATAAAATGAAAAAACAGGACATTAATAGGGTATGTGATCCCCCCTCATCGGTATGCAAAGTTTACACCTTCTGACCATGCTTTCAATTAGGTGGTCAACCACCGCAGAATTAAGCAATCGTCATTCTTCTTGTAGAGCAGTTTCCAGCTCAATAAGAGTGGCTGGAGGTGGGAAACGTGAAGATACAGCACTCCCGAGAGCATCCCAAAGATTTTCAATAGGATTAAGGTCGGGCGAATATGCTGGCCACGCCATACGCGCAATCCCTTCACTTTCCAGGTAGTCATCGACGATGTCAGCTCTATGGGGACGTGTGTTATCGTCCATTAAAACAAATGTAGGGCCAACTGCTGCAGCGTACAATCTCACAATGGGTTCTTGGACTTCATCTCGATACCGGACAGCCATCACAGAACCCCGTTTAAAGATGTGTATGTCGGTGTTGTATCCTAATGAAATCCCTGCCCACACCATAATGCTGCCACCTCGGAATGCGTGATGTTCGGTGATGTTTTGGGGCTGATTGCGTGTTCTTTGTTTACGCCATATCCTTATACGCTTGTCATATGGCTCTAGAGCAAATCTTGACTCATCAGTAAACATGACATTGCCCCAGTCAGACACAGTCCAATTGCCATGTTCCCGGCACCACTTTAATCGTGCCCCTCTTGATTGGACGGATAGAGGACGATCTTCCGTGGGGGTTGTAACCCTTGGGCGACCGCCTTCGGATAACTTTCTGTGTGGTTTGGAATTGTTTCCATCAACGTGAAATTACAGTGATGAACGCCGAAGAAAAGAGCAACATTTGTGATCGACTGTCCTGCTTCAATGCGCCCCACAGCACACCAGCACTCAGAATCTTCCATTCGTTTTCTGGAAGTCATAGAAACACGTATGTCTTGAAAACAAATTGTACGAAAGTTTTAAACACCTTCTATCAGCACTTACACAATCAACTTCTGCAACCCTTCATAAAGCTGGATTCTTATAAGACTGCCTTTTTTGCATATTTCATGACATGAAAGCACGATTGGCTGTTACCTAACATATTTGCATACTTTCATCTACCTCTGCAGCGAATTGCATCTTCTTCAATTCTGATTGGCTTCCGGAAATTAGCATTTTCCTCTCCGTGCTTAACTTTTGGAAGTGAGTATAGATTGTATTTTTTGAGTAAATTCTGTCGTTTTGCATTTATAATTATAAAATGTTTCTTTTTATTTTAAAAGTTATATTTTTGTTAAGTTTATTATTTTGTTAAAGTATTTTGTCGCTGTTATAACTCATTACCTAGTTAATAAATGAAACTCTGCACTTCAAATTTTATTTGAATTATTATTAATGTGTTTTACTTCTTATATAAGTAGATGAGTTTTTAACGTCAACGTTAAGTATTACTCAAAATATGAAAAAGTCTTTCTTTGCACGAGGGAGGCCGATATCCTAGGATAGGTCCTGTTACGTATTGTTTTGCACACACTGAAAATTAAGTTTGTAAAAGTACAAACCCATGCCAGTGATTCCCTCTTAAAATTGGAAGGGAGGGGGGGGAGGAACAAATGCACATGGATTATTAACTTATGTCTTATACAAAACCTCCTATTTACCGTAACCTCCTATTTTCCGAATGTTATCTGAGAAATAATTAGGTCTGTTTAAATAAGATATTCCAAACATAACAATTCCAATCCTAGATCATTAATTTTTATGGTCTTCACAAGTATGCTTACACGCTTTACTTTTAGCAGTTCTGGAAATAAGTACACAGTTCAATTAAAATCGGGGCACTTGGCGTTGGTCTGTCCCACCGAAAAGATGTGTCGATAGCTGGCTGAGTAAACTTAGTTTTTTACAAAAAGTTCTCGATGCTGACTTCGAAACATTTCATAAATACTTGCCTCCGAAAGTCTGCGTACAGGCAATATTCTTAAGGTATCCGACTACGTTCGGAACAGTGATTTTAAAAAAACGCATAAATGGATAATTTTCATGATATTTAGTGTCACTTAGATTAGACTTGATAAAAAAAAATGATTTAAATACAATATTTCTGCAAAAAATTAACTTAGAATAATTTTTTTTCCAAATGTTCTCCTTTTGTGAAAAATGCTTCTATTATAATAATATTTTGCCTGTAAATAGCTCAGACCTCTGTACAGAAGCTCAACTAGAATTTTAGAAAAATAGAAGTCGGTTTATCCATATTTTACGACAACAGAGGGGAGCAATTTTAAGAAAAAAAACGCCAATAATTATTTAAATTGGTGGTAACTCTGAAAATAATGTGAATTTTTCAAAAATTCTAGTTGAACCTCTGTAGAGAAGTCTGAGCTATATACAGGCAAAATATTATTATAATAGAAGCATTTTTCACAAAAGGAGAACATTTGGAAAAAGATTACTCTGAGTTAATTGTTTGGCAAAATATTGTATTTAAATAAATTTTTTTGTCAAAATGTCCTTAAAAACAATTTTATACATGTATTCTAATCTATGTGACACTAAATATCATGACAATTTTCCCTTTATGCACTTTTTTAAAATCACGGTTCCGAACGTAGTCGGAAAGTCGTAGTTGTAGAAAATCAAAATACTTGTCAGGAATTCTTCAAAATTTCTTTATTCAAACAAGTGAAACAAAATTCACCTTAACAAGAAAAAACAAGAATGATCACCAAATAATAACCAGCCATCTGCACCAAAATCTGCGTACACTTACAAAATAGAGCTTTTATATAAAGACCTTTTATTCTAAAATAATTACACTAAATCGTGTTTTTAATTATAAGCCTCTTTTACGATTTATTTAGGATTTGAAAGCTTTTGTGGTTCCATGGCAGGCAACAGAATAGAGATTGATACATTATTGAAAGAAAAATCATCATAAATCTTCAGAAAAGGGGGAAATTTTTAAAGCAATTGCTGAAATGTGTGTTAATAGGAGACATTCATTGATCCAAAAAGTGTTCATAAACTACATTTTAAGCAATTTTGTCACGTGCACGAACAATATTTCAAAATATACCTTTACTTAGTTTTTGAGGAAACTTATTATTTTTTTTTTTAAAAAAAGTGTGTGTGCTCATGACCACACACGATATATAATATAGAAGTGATAACTTCAAATTTTGTAATGTTATTTTAGGAATTAAGTTAGGTGAATAAAAAACAAGGGGATATTAGTATTGTCCTATAAAATAATTCATTCACATGTCTGTACTTATAAAGTAATATTTTTGTGCGAATATATACAATCATATTTGGGAATTAATTGTATTCTAAGAAGGAAACAATAGGTTTATGGTAGCTGAAATAGGTTATAAATCCTTTAGATTCAAAATTTTATTTAAATATCTATAAAAAAAACTTCGTCGAGCGTTGTTCCGAATTTCCTCGTGCTTTATTTGGATCATCTGACATAATTAAATTGAATTTTGATTTTAAAAAATTGTTAGGGTTTTGATTTGTCTTTTGAAAAATCTACTTTAAAATTCCCACTTAAAATCATTAGAAATTTATTCAGAAGACCCGATTCGGCTTTGTGAATTTTGGTTGTAATTTAAAAATATTCAGTTTTATCCATGAATTAATTTAAGCAAAGGTAGAAGAAGAAGGAAAGAAGAATTAAGACAGGTAGTTAATTGGGAAGTGAGGAATCTAGGTCAAAACCTTTTAAAAAGGGTTTAATCAGTGGATTTACATTGTGCCACCGTAAATGCAACACAAAGAAAGACCAGAGATAGCACAACAAAATTTATTTTGTAGATAACATGTTTTGACCAAGTATCAAATGATTAAATTTATAGACTTCTGTGAAGTGTGGTTCCTGCCAGAATCAGTAGCCAGAGTAGCCGCCATTGTTGGAGATCGCCTCGGCATTGATTCAAAGAGACTTTGGATGTGTTCTTTGGAGTACAGCAGACCAGGCAGCTTCCACACGTTGCTAAAGTTGATTTGGAGTGGCAGCTGGGGGTGTAGTCTGGGTCAATCGTTGAGCAACCATGGACCACATGTTTTCTATCGGCGAAAGATCCGGAGAGCGAGCCGGCCAGGGAAGCAATTCAATCTGGTAATTGACGAAGAAACTTTGGACACTGCGCTCCAGGTGTGGTTGCGCATTATCCTGTTGAAATATGGCTATGGCCAAGCCCTGAAGGTAAGGAAGGACAACTGGCTCCAACACCTCGGATATGTTGCACTGGCTGTTTAAAGTACTGACAATGCGTACTAGAGGAGTGCGAGAGTGATATTCAATACCGCCCCATACCGTAATACCCGGTGCAGGACCAGTGTGGAGGTGCATAACGCAACTGTTCAGTATCCTCTCTTCACGGTGTCTCCAGACTCGAATCCAAACATCGTGGTGTTGCAGACAGATGCGTGGCTCGTCAGTAAAGACAACTTCATTCCATTCTGCCGCCCACATCCTTCTTTTATCGCACCATTGGCGGTGGAGACATCTGTGTTTCTGCGTCAAGGGTAGACCAAACAATGGACGTCTTACGGACAGACCACTGTGCTGTAAACGGCGTCGAATGGTACGCGCAGACACGGAATGATGCGTTACAGACTCAATGTGCTGTGCTATGGTTCGTGATGTGACTGAACGATCCGTCACTGCCATGCGCACAATTTGCCTGTCCTCACGTGAAGGGGTGCACTGAGGTGGATGCAACCGACCGCGTCAGTCCGTCGTACCCTCCTGCATCTAACGGTCACATATCCTCATTACAGTTGTTTGGTTTCGTCCAACACGACTACCGATTTACCTGAAAGATTATCCACAATCTCGATAGGCCACTATCCTTCCTCTGTCGAACTCGGATACTTGATCAAAAGCTGATCGCTGTTTTCTACGAGACATGCCTGATCGGTTTTTGAAAAAACCACACAAAAAAAACCCAATTGCTGAACTTGAAATCGTCGAAAACTCCAAGCCTTAAATAGCGCTTTGAGGTGGCGCCACAGGCGCGCGTGATGTGTGTCTGCGCTGAAATTCTAATCATTTGCATATCTCACCTCCGTTAATGCATGTTGTAAAGTTCATGTTATTTGCATGGTTTTTTCAAGGTGTTGCATTTACGGTGGCCAGCAGTGTATATCACAGTGTTTCTCAAACTGTGGGGCACGCCCCCCTGGGGGGGCGTGATAAACCTACGAGAGGGGCGCGAGCATATCGAAAATAAAAGATTAAAAAAACTTATTTACTGGAATGAAGTAAAACAAAATACTTTCTGACTTAATAAGAAAATACACATTTACTCTGATATAATTTTTATGTATCATCTGCGATATTACGTCATCAAAAATAAAAGCTTCTACTTCAAAACCTCGTTAGCTATCTTTGATACTGTAACCAAATAAAAAAACATTTGATTTGATTTGCTGTAATCCCATGATGTCAGAATTTTATTACGTTTTCTTTTCAAATTTAAAATACTGCTCTTTCAGAGAAAAAACAAAACCCAGACCCATAATCAAAAAATTTTTAGGAAGATAAAAAATTCATCACTGTTATATTATTGAAAATTGTACATTAGCTGTAGGCAGCAGAATGTATTTGCTGCGGTTTGACCTTTGAACTTGTACGGTTAGTTACGCCCCTACTCTCTTATGTATTTCTTTTTTCATTTAGGGAAGTTGTAAATAAACTATTTCTGCTGCGCTTTTTTCCTTGTAAAATATTTTTATGATTTTTGGAAAAGCACAGAGAGCACTTTGAAGGATTACTTGGCCAAGATTTATTTTTATGAGTATTTCCAAACATATAAAGCATAATGAAAAATGTTTTACACAATTTTTTTAGAACATCCATATTGTATTAAATACACTTTTAATCCGGGAGAGGTCACGCCGAGCACAGAGTGCATGAAATCGGTAATTCTGGCAAAACTGTTTACATTTTTACCAATGGCCCTGGCATTATCCTCCTATTTGACAGTCTTAACGTGAACTGAAATATATTTGTCACATATCTCCCTCGTTTTTCGAAGTGACAAACTTTTTTTTTTTTTTTTTTTTTTACAATCTTAAAGTACTTGTTTTGAGTTAGTTCCCGGTGCGATCACTTTTTTCCAAAATATTTTTTGTGTGTTCTTGCTACATCCCCCCTATGAATAACTTAGTGACTTTGATTGCCTTGTACGATTTATTGTGGTTTGGTAAATGAGCATGATGAGCAGGTAAATGTGTGTGTGTGTGGTCAGAATATATATATATATAAAAAGAAATGGACATCTTTGATCTCTATTGAAAGATGTTAAAACTGATTAAAAAAAGGGATGAACCTGCTGAAACAATGCATATTAAAGTAAATTTGAGAAAAGCGATGAACATTAAACGAAAGAATTTTCATATGCTACCAAAAGAACTCCATCAACTAAAGTATGAAGCCATAAGTATCAGAAGACACACTTTGCTTTGTCAAAAACACACAAGCAAGCAAAAGTTCAACATGCTATTTGTCGAACATCAAAGGACTGAAAAAATAAAATAACTTGAACAAAATATGACAGTTTTGCCTGCAAATAACATTCCTGCAATGTTAGCGAAAAGTGTCTGTGATTTGTGTCTTTTTTTAAGGTCACACACATTTGAAACATTTTAGTTCAGTTTTCTTGGATTTTTTCCTAAAATTAGCAAAGAAAAATTGAAAAGTATTTGAAAGTAGGTAAGTATATTTTCTCTTAGTTAAATTATTCACTGGAATTACGATTTTTACTGTGTACTATAAAAATAATTATAAAAAAGGATTGGGGTGATTCAATAACCCCGCCCGAACATTAGTATCGAGTGCGCGCCTGCTCCCGGGTAAAAACATGTTGAAGTCTTTTCGTTTTAAATATTAAAAATAATACAATAATTTTTCATCGGAATTTTATATTATTGTTCTATATTTAACATCAATTCTAAATGCTAATTCTGTGAGGCTTAAAATTAGTTCCTTAGAACTAATTATAATTTGAGCAATCATTTAAAAAAAATCCTTTTACATTTTTGTAAACATTGTCGCGCACTCGGCTTTACTTTCCTTACAATTCAACGATTATATCAATAATGTTTTATTTTCTTATAAATGAACTCGTGCAAAGAGCGGGCACTCCAGCCGGTATAATTTTAATGTATCAGTGTACTGCTCAGAGTATTTTATAACTAATTAATTAATACTACATTAAGAACAAGTTTAATAAGTGTTAGCGACTTCTATGGGCTTGTCTTGCAGATCAAAGTTTTTCTAAGGAATCCTTATATGATTAGAAATTGATCCTCTGAGTTCTTTTCTATATTTAGCTGATATGTATATTTTGTCTTCTAAGCAGCCACCACATTTTGCAATATGTTCCAATTTAAAAATTCGAGAAAGGAAAAATAACATAATAATTATCCTATTACTTAATTTTTTTTTTGCTTAAAAGTAACATATACAAAATTTAATACTTATGTTATTAATCTGTACAGTTTATAATAAAGATTGTAGCTTTAGCGTCAAAGTGCATTATTATTGCATTCAGTACATTATTCATGTATAAGGGGGGGGG
>BMAV01005532.1:0-33812 GCA_019973955.1 Trichonephila inaurata madagascariensis | reverse complement strand
TTAAATTATTTAATGTAACTTTTTCTTAATACCTGTATACTTAATTTTGTTATTTTAAATTGTTTTAACTTTCTCTTTTTAGACTCAAAGTATATTTAAGTAATGTGATTAATAGAACTATTTGTTCATAGCTATTCCGATTCGCTTACAAAAATAGATTTTTATTCTTAAGATCACAGCAATATTGCTAATGATAATTATACTATTTACTTACTTCTATAAAAAAATTGTCCTTTTTCTACATTTAATGTTTAATTTTAGTGTAGGATTTCTTTCTCTCTAAGCCTATTTTTTAAAAATATTATGTTTCATTTTCATGCTTCAACTAGGATTAGAAAAAATCCCGCTTTCATTTCCGTAGAAAGAGGTGACGGGGGAGACCAACTTCGAAGTAAGGAACTTTTACTTTTACGGCATATTGGTGGGGGGACAAACTACCGCGTTTCAAGAGTGGCGGGGGGAATGTCCCTTTCTTTTTTAGGGGTGTGTATGTCCGATTAAAGTAAAAAAAAACCCGAATAAGCGTTACATACCCGAGCGTGACGTTCATTCAAGTTCACTCTCCAGCAAAACGCGCTAATAGAAGTTATCACTTCAAAAAAAAAATGTTTTGTGGGAAGAGTATTTTCAGAATATCAGAATGGCACAGTATCATAATTTATAATGTAGTGTTTATAATGCTGACTGTGCTGGACGGCACTTTTCTTGAAATTTTATCTCTGTGTATTCTTTCTTTTCCAGGTTTGCTGTGTAACAAACTTGGTAGGAAAGGAACTCTGATGCTCAGCTCTGTTCCATTCATAATAGGATGGCTGTTTATAGCTTATGCGGATCATCTTGTGTATATTTATCTTGGTCGTTTTATCACCGGCTCCTGTGTCGGTATTACCTGCGTCACAGCTCCACCATATTTAGTGGAAATATCTACTCCAGAAGTTCGTGGATTGCTGGGAGCATCTTTTCAGCTTTTTATTGTAATAGGAGTTTTGATTGTAAATGGACTCGGAGCCACGTTAACGTGGGAATGGCTAGCTATTCCATCAGCCACATTTTTGATTTTAGCAGTGCTTTGTATGCTCTTTGTACCTGAGTCTCCAAGATGGCTTATTGGGAAAGGGGGATATCAAGAAGCTGTAGCAGCTGTGACATTTCTCCAAGGTGATCATGTTGATGCTTCCGCAGAATGTGTAGCCATCGATGAAGACTTACGCAACCAACCAAAAGGTTCAATTTCATTGAAAGAACTCATGAATCCAGACACCTTAATACCAGCTCTTTTATCTTTTGCTTTAGTATTTTTTCAGCAATCAACTGGCTCGAATGCTATTCTTTTCTATACTGTTGACATTTTTGCAGCAGCTGGTTCTAGTGATGCTAACATGTCTGCTATCATAATTGATGCTGTATTAGTTATAGCAACTGCTATAAGTAGTGGTATTATGGATAAAGCAGGAAGAAAATCTCTGCTTCTCATTTCAGGAATAGGAATGGCCATTAGCTTGTCAGTTTTAGGTACTTACGATTACATAGGCGAATCCAATGCTTCATTTAAATCTAATTATGAATGGATACCTTTAGTAAGCCTTATTATTTACATTGCAGCTTTTTCCTTAGGTTTTGGACCAATTCCTTGGTTGATGATGGCAGAAATGACAACCATCCGAACTCGTAGCTTAATTGGTGGATCAGCAACAGCTTTGTGCTGGGCCTTTGTTTTTATTGTTACGAAGACTTTTCAAGCTCTTCAGGTTTCCATACATGATTATGGAGCTTACTTTTTATATGCTGGATTTTCTGTTCTTTCTTGCATTTTTACTATCTTTTACCTTCCAGAAACGAAAGGAAAACAAATAGAAGAAATACAACAGTATTTTCTGAGTTATCACAAAAAGAATGAGGTACAAGAAAAATACAAAGAAATGTCTTGATTGATTCCTAATAAATAGGGCTAACTGAAGATTTCATAACAAAAATATCAAACAATTTAAGTTAATTAAATTCACTTTTTTAATCTATTAACTATATCTCATACTCATTTTATATTTATTTCTTGTGAATGCTTATGCATTATATTTATGTGATTAATCATTTTAATTATATTTATTTTTGTTTGCTCTTTATCATATTTATTTTTATATGATTCTATATAAAAATAAACCATTATCTTACTTTAAGCATTTTCCTTGTTTGGTGTACTTTTTAAATTTTACTCTGATTTTGTAGGGTTTTCAAAAAGCAATCTCAATTAATCATTATATAGTACAAAAAATATAGTATCTCAAAAAATCATTATATAGTACAGGGGTGTCCAACTCAAATGACCTTGCGGGCCGCTCCGGAAAAACATTATAATCTCGCGGGCCGCACATAAAAATATGTACCTTTATATCAGATTTGGAAACAAAAAAAAAATTTTATTGGAGTGAAAACTTAAAACAGAATGAATTGTTATTATTGTTTTCATATTTTTCATGCATAGAGACATAGATAATATAATAATGTTTATTTAATATAATAATGCAATAATCAAATAATGTTTAAAATATTACAGTTGCCATTTTCTTGAAAATTACTTGAATTGATCTTTCGTTACTCATTGTTGAAATTTGATAGTGCTGTCATTCGCAAAATGATTATTATACATTACCCTTTACCTTAACTGTCCTGAATATTTATTTTTAAACTTTATAAAACATCTCTGACTGCCTCTTGCTTTTTGGGCACTCTAAACAGAAAAGGAGGAGGAGAAACGAAAGTCGTACACACAGAGAATCATGTACCATCCTTAGTAAAGGATATGCATAATGCAATTCGAAATTTACTAAAAAAGTAATTTACTATAGTAAAATCAAATGTAACTGTTTGATAAAATATAAATCTATTTTAATCTAAAGGACATTTCTATTATCAAAAAGGATTTATTTTAGAACAAGAACAGTTAACAGGCAAATACATTGTAGATTTATATATATATATATAAAAATTTCCCCTTAAAAAAATTTCAAAATGAAAAAACTAGAAATCTGATATTAAAAAACGTTTTAAAAAGGGTCGGTGGGCCGCGTGTTGGACACTCCTTTGTACATGTAAATGATAAGGTCATTACCAGGTTATGACTTTTAATCATGTCTGATAATCAAATTTCTTCTACTTCAACAATATTGGTGTAAATAACGTTTATGTGTCAGGTGGTATATAATATTTATATACCTCATCAAAGAATACATCTTCCTAGCATTCAATCAGAGTTCTTAAATAGTACAGAGGCATGGTGTCCTGTTGAACTAAATGTTAATTAAAGGTGAACCCATCCACTATCCTGAAAGCTTTAGCCCCGGATACCAAAGATGGTCTCAAATTTCCTTTATATATGTAGAGACAGAAAATCCAAGAGAAGTACCATACATCTTATGAAAAAGTTTTATTAGCACCTGTATAGCCAAACTGACAACCTTTTTACTTCTGTTAACTTCAACTTTAGTTGATTGAATACATTCCAGATAATCAAGCAACAGCTTCATAAAAGATTCAGAGAATTTTAGGGAGAAAAAACCTTAAAAAGTACCTCTATTTTCTACTAAATGCCCATCTACTACAGGACCAATTTTGGTTGCCCTATCTAATAAGGATTGTAAATGTTATTTCCAAGACTATGCTTAATCTAATTATTAGCAATTAAACATCGCTAGACTATGTTAAGGGAATGATAAAAAACTCTTCGATGTTTTCCTTGTAACTGCTAAGAAATGAGTTCAATTTGGATCAACAATCAGATGGAATGGGAAGAATAGGCATTTACATTTCCCTTAGTGTGCTTCCTATACACCCTTACAATGACTGCGACATCATTAGCAGAGTATAAGCATGTGAAACTATAACAGTATCTTTTACAGAAATTTACCCAGTATGAGAACCTAGTTGCTACAAGAAAACACCTTGAAAGCAACCTGTTGCTTCCAACAGTTATGAAAATCCCCTAACAAAGAAACCCAAATTACTGTGTGTCCTAGGAAATTCATTAGTTCACTCTAAAATTGTGTTGCATTTCCTGTTATGAAGGTTATACAAGGCTATTTTTATAAAGGTTGCACAAACAATATTTTCTTTTAAGTTGATGGTTACATTAAAATGAACAATAAAATCATAGTTTCAGTTGAATACCCTGATTCCAGAGGACCACATCTCTAATTTATTTATTTAACAGTTTCTTCATTATTTTAAATAGAAAAGAAGCAAGGTGGATACGTCTACGCTACTTGGCATCATTATTTGTTAAACTTCCTGATTTGGGTGTAAATACATCACTCACCAGTTACTAGTAAAATAGCAAAACACAAGATAAAGCCAGTAAGTTTTACACAACAGTAGAGTTATAATATCTATCCCTTGTGAAAGAATTTGAATTATTGCATCTATCCTCAGTGAGTTTGATAGGTTTAAACGAATGCATTGCCCATCTAACTGAATTATAAATATTAAGAGTGTTTAATTAATCAATGGGGGTAAATTAGGAAACTCTTCAAGAACAAATTCTCTTGTAAATGAACATAAATAATTTTAATTTTTTCACTAAATTTAGTGATACTTCAATCATTATTTGATGGTATCCAGTTAACAGTAACTGTCCTGAGGCATGGCTTTCGACATTTTACAAAATAAATACATCCAGTATTCTCACAGAATTTCTCCCAAGAAGCCCTTACTAGCAACACAAGTTTTATTTACCACTTCCCCAACTTATTTAGATGGAAAAAATTAAGATCTTTAACAATTTTAAACATTCTTTCAGTTCTTCAACTTACACAGCAATCCATGTTAAATCTTAATTAACCATCAGTATCATACTGTCATATTTTAAAGTATTAAGATAGACAAAGAAGTGTTAGTGTTTGTATTTGACAGTAAAGAAAAGTACATTTCAGCATTGCACATATCCAATTTACTCAAAATCACTAACAATTCTGCAAATTCCAGATGGATAATGCAACACTATCAAACACATTTCTTAATATAGATACAATTATGTTCAATGGATAAATAATCTTCCACTTTTCAAATTTCTCAAATAAGGATTCCAAGGAAGATTTTAACAATTATACAAAAAAGTCTAGAATAATAAACATTATCTATAAAATCTGGGAAACAAATTATCTTTGTCTCCAGCAAGTGAGAATGTTAAGGTTAATATTATTTGTAACAAGTTAGGGAAAGAGTTATGTTTATGTGAAAATATTTGATTAAAAGATACTAATTTTACCTTATAACTAATATTCTGTGTGTATGAGTTTTTCAAAGTATATCTTCTTTTGCTCTTGGTATCGCAAATAATCGGAATAAAAAAAAATACATAAAAACAGAATTGATTGGTTTTTACTTCATAAGCACTAAAAGAATTTAAGTTTTAAAAATTTTATGAAATATATATATATATCACTTTTAATAAACTTTTCATCAATACAATTTTATATTTTATAAAACTTATGAATAAGTTTTTTATATTTAATTTTTTTTTCTAAAATTTAAGTCAATTTTACCCTTTATGAGAAATTTAAAATGTAGATAAAAAAAAAATTTACTTTACAATATAAACATTCGGTTGATATCTGGTATCTTATTCTGCATTTGAGTTTTAATGTGAAAAAAGAATGCTAATAGAGTTAAACATGGCTGGTGTTATTAAAAGCATAAATTATTTTAAAATGCATCATTATAAATGTCAAAAAGTATTAGAAACCCAAGTTAATAATTGATGACCAAAGAGCATCAAATATTGTAATGGAAAACAAAATCTGCAAAAACGTATCTACATTCTACATTACAGCATAACTTTTTCATTGTTTTCCAGTCTTAAAAAAATAAATAAAATAAAAATTTAAAAAATCAGAAAATAAGAGCTGTCTTTTTTTGTATTACTTAACAGCTACTTGTTATTACACAGGACATTTAGAGTATTATAGCATGATCAACACAGAGATAAAGTTTTCTTGACTTACAAAATCACGCAGTTTTCAAAACAATTTCACTATTGCACAGGACATCAGTTATAAAAATAATTCAGTTAAACAAAATTTTTTTGAATTGACACAAAACTTTTAATGCAAATAAATCCCTGTAGAGAGTACATTTTCTCCCTTCATATAAGACAGATTTTTTTTTGATGGCCCTAGACTAAACTTATCAAAAACATATGAAAATACCTACAAAAGAAATTAAATCTAAATCTACCAAAAAGGTAGTCAATAATCAAGACATTAGAATCAAAATTGAATTATGAATGCACAGGATCAATTAGGATATTCTTATACTGTCATTTTAATCCACATGAAGTAACCATTATACATACTGCACAAATTTAGTCTTTTTCATCCCATAACTATATATCAGCACTGTAACTTGTCTCTGGAACGTAAGCGCATTTTTATAAAAAAAAACCCTATTAAATTTTTTTTTTATTTAAAAACACAATATATTTCTATATAAATTTTAGCAAACCATTACTTGAAATTAATAATAATCCATTTTTAAAGGAAAGATAAAAAGGAATTTCAAATCATAGCAGTTAAAACCTAAATAATAACAATTTATGCATCATAATAAATATATAATACAAAAATAGATAACAAATAAGAATGAATTTGAATAGAGCAATTTAGATATCTAAAATATAAGGAAAACCCTTATATTTTTTATATTGGATTACTAATAGTTAATATTTCTAACAAATAAAAAATACATATTTTATTAAAAAAGTAAAAATTATTACAGACAGGGTTTATAAGCTTTAACAAATATGTTAGAAGCACTAAAACAAATGCCATGATTAATACAAGAATTTAAATAATGTACCTTAAGGTATCCGACTGGGTTTGGAGACAATTTTCTAAAATATAACTTAAATAATTATTTAATTTTTATTTTTTAATTAAGTATGTTTCAAAACTATGGAAATACAGCAAGAAGAATTTTTTGAAAGCTTATTTTTCAAAATATTCAGAAATTTGTACCAAAATATTGCAAAAAATTGCTCTTTTGTTAACTCTAGAAAAATATATATCACAAAAATAAATAAAATTTTTGCAGGGATACAATTCTTCAACGATTAACTATGCTGCCTATTAAAAAAAAACTCAAGTTTTACAATAAAATTTTGAAATACAGATGTTCAACATATAAAACACAGAATATTTTTGAAAAAAGTTTTTTTTTCATGTAAAATTACATTAAAAAATAACTTAATTTTAAAATCATCCTTAACTTCTAGCAGAAAGCATTCATTATAATATAAAGAACTCAAAAAATTTCCTAAAATATTTCGTTTGCTTTAAGAAATATTACTCTTACCGTTAACCATTCCGTTCAAAAATAACATTCTTCAGAAAATGCAAAATAAAGTTTATATTTGCAATAAATTTTTTTAAAGATTTAGGAAGGTATTAAAACTCGCCAGATTTGTATGTTGTGCCTTCCTGAACCTCATACTTCAAACTTTACATTTTTGAAGCTCCTTTCGTTTTTTACAAGACAGTTTATCTGGTTTAGAACGCTTCGTAGAACCAACAATTCTCGTTTTGTCAAGGTACCAAAAATATCCTTTCATTTCAGAACATAATTTCATTCCTAATTTTTGAAGTAGAGGTAATAGACCAGCAAATCCAGAATTAAAAAGTATTATCGCGATATAATTCCTTAAATGGAGTGTTTGTAGCTCAACAAAGTTGTCTTTTGGAATTATACTCCACACCACATTGTTAAGACTTTCATTGCAGTTCTGAGTTCTCCTGTGAAGATATTTTCTTAGAAGATTTTGATCGCAAAATTCCCTATAAGTCTTTTTAATAGAATTAATAGCTGAATTTGGAACACCCATTGATTTTTCTTTCAACGTCTCTCCAACAAATTCTGCTCTCTGGAAAACTCTTCTTTTTCGGCCTCATTGATCTTGTTTTTTGCATGTCAACTTTAATTTAATTAAAAATAACTATAATTCTATATAAAAGTATTAATAAAAAAGTTATAAAGAGATCTAATTTTGAACACAAATGATAAAAAGATAGCAACTCTTTTAAATCAAAGCAAACATTGCAATCAGTTAACCATTGCCTATTTTCAAGCAAAATATATTTATTAAAAAATTTATAAAGTGAAATAAAGTTTACTAAACATAAAAAGAATTTGTTAAAATATTTTAAATGAATAAAAATTCCATTATGCTGGTGAAAATCAACTGAAAACTCAACACTTCCAGTTTCGATTTGGGCTTACTACCTCAAATAAAAACAGCTATAACTTTTTTTCTAATTGACTCAGAATTAAAAGTATGACATTTTTAGAAAGCTTATTAAACAGGCTACAAAATAAATTTCGATTTTTTTGATGAAAATGATGATTTTAAACCAGTCGAATACCTTAAAGAGATTCACCAATCAGATAGCTTTTAAAAGAAAAAGTAATGAATTATACATAGATTTACAGTTAAAGATTTAGGAAGTATTGTAATCTGAAATAATTTTGTGTTCAATACGACAATAATGTTATAAGCCTTAAATTTAGTTTCATTTCTTTTCCCTTGTTTCATCTATTTTAAATGATATTACAAATAAAATATCATATTCATTAGCCAAGTCCAAATCACTGTAGTCTCTCCCTCTCTCTTTCTAATTCAATTTTCAAAATAAGATGACAATTTCTTAGAAACTCACAAAAAAAAAAGAAAGAAAACAAAAAATCAGTATTTTATTCTCTCTTTGCTAACAGTTTTCATTCTATTACTAGATCACAGGATATACAAAATCTATCCAAAATCTCACTTTTACTTAAATATTTTTTAAATATCAAATGCATAAACCAGAAGAGAGGAGATAATTGATTTATTTAAACAACAATCAGAAAAAAAAAATATTTCCTTAAATGGTAATATCTCAAAATAAAAATGATGTTCTTAAATTCCAAACATTTTATATTTAAAAAAAAAAGGGGGGGGGGGGGGGTGGGATATGAAAAATATTTTCTTTAATTCTTCTTTAATTACATATTATTTAACTAACAAAACATCCCTCTAATTAAATATTTTTGATTACTATTCGCAATTTTAAAATGATCTTAGATAAAATCATTTTGAAAAACATCCATTAGACCAAAGAAATACATTTTACATATAATTATTTTATAAATTATTTTGAAAAAACTACATAAAATATGAATAGGACTAGAACAAGTTACACATTAATAGCAAATTAACAAATAAAATAAGCACTTAAAAAATTAAGACTAGCTTCAATATGAAATAGTTGTGTTTTATTTTCCAGTCAGAAATTGAACATTTTAAACTGAAATATTGTATATAAAAATCACGACACTTTGGTATTTTTAAATTCTACAACTGTTACATTATGAAAATTACTTCTCAGAGTGGAATATGATTATGTTTTAAATATGAAACAATAGTTGAAATGATACAGATAAGAAACATCACTTGCACATTCATGGTAATTTTCAAAAACCAGTATCATGTACGCAGTAGTAAAAAAATCTTAAGATATAAATATCATTTTTTCTAGCAAGTGCCTTTGTTCAAATAATTCTTTGGTAAACAGAAAAAGTACATATTAAAACAAAATATTAAGAGTACCGAGAGAAAGAAAAGAATTTTGAATTTTAAAGGGGGGGAACAAAGACACTAATAAGCCCAAATTTTCCAGTCTATTCCAAATATCTCAAATTAATACCAATTTCTTTCAAATCTCCCATATTCACTAACAGTCCACTAAGGAAAAATTATATTGAACTCATCACACACTAACAAAATTTATGCATAAAAATCCATTATTTTTACAAAAAAATAATTAATATGCTAAAATATTTTCAAGATTTCTTTATCTACAGGTTGATTCAAAATTAATGTGACCAATTTTCAAAGCATTTACTGTTTATGGTAAATTTGAATTTTAATTTATTTTAAAAATAAAACATTAAATGAAATTTTAAAGCTTTTGAAGGATGGTTGCTCAAATCTGTTATAAATAAAGCATTTAAAAATCAGAAAAAGACATTTTTCTAATGAATTAGTTTGAATGAAAACAAAATTCGGCTGGCAATCAAAAGCTCCAGAGAAAAAATGTGGTTGAAAGGATGTCCTTTACTGTAGAACATCCTCTGCCTCAAAAAACTTCAGCAAAGAAACTACAGGTATCACAATCGACAGTATGTCCTCAGATAAAGAAACTACAGGTATCACAATCGACAATATGTCCTCAGATAAAGAAACTTGTCTATGAAAAAGCAAATAAACCAGTCTGTCACCAAATGTCTGAAAATACCATAGAAAAACGAAGGAAACGTTCTTTGCCTCTGTATTTGTTATGTAAAGGTACATAGAAAACACGGATAACTTCGAATGAAGCATTGTTTCATCTGTCATCCAAAACTGGCAAAGTAAAGGTACAATATACAAGTATTTCATGTGAAAAGAGTAACAAAGACGTGCTGTTTTGCCAAAGCCAAGATGGCCATCAGGTGTTAGGGTATGGATGAGAATGACCTCTCAAGGCTTAGCAAAACCATTTTTGTGGAACTAAAGGCTAAAATTAACATCAGAAAAAAAGTTTTGAAGCACATGATCGAATAAAGTAAGCGTCTTTACCCTCAAGGAAACTGTTTTTTACCACGATTCCACACCAAGTCATAATGCAAAATCAATTAAAAAATGGCTGAAAGATAAAAAAAAATTAAATAAATTTTCCTTCTCCTGAGAATGGCTACCATAATTAGCTATGCTCCTTGAGATTAATTTTTATGGGGATACTAAAAAAAAAAAAGAATTAAATACACATAAAGTAAGAACACTTCAAGGGTTTCAAAAAGGAAGGTAGAAAAATACCACAAAAAAGATTGAAAAAGCTCTATTGGCTAGGCCTAAATGTTTACATGAAGTATACTGTGCTAAAGGAAACCACATTGAAGATTTCATCAAAATAACTTATTTCAATAAAAATTTATGATGCTCTGAAATGCTTAGAGTATTAGATTAAAACATTATTTTTGAATCAACCTATAAATGTTTTGAAAGTTAATATTTTTCTTTTTCAGAAAATATGTATTTATAGATATACATAGTACAGACAGTAAAACATATTTTAAAGCAATGATTTCATAACTTGCAAAAGTTTTGGCACAATATGAAAACGATTAAAAATTTTAGTAGGCTCAGCACATTCTTTTAGAAGATAGGACAAATTTGTTTGAATTTCTACTGCTTTAGGAATATCATGCAATAGACCTTTTGATGAAAAATATGATCCAGGAACAAGCAAACCTTTACAGACCACGTAGTAATTATGATCTGATTGATTGTGACTACATAAATCCTCAAAAGAAAAATTCAAACAATCTTTGCAGAATTCTCCCGTGCTGTGATGTAATTTGCTTTGATCTGCAATAAAAATTTCAATTATATTCAAACTTATAAAGGGGGGAAACTTATCAGGTGCATTTTAATCATAAATAATACTTAATTATTAAAACGTTTAATTTAAAATCTATTTCTTGCATAAATTTAAAAATAAATCAGATTATTTACAATGAATTTTTTTTAAAATTTTTTAAAAATGAAATTTAAAATTAGCACACAATAACTCCATGATAAATTTGTGGTAGAAAGAAAAAAATTGCATAGATATTAATGAAGTTTCTAGTCTTAAAAACATAAAATTAAAATATAATTACACCTAAAATTTCAGTCAAACACTTTGATCACTAGACGAATTAATGAGTTGTGTGAAATAACTTCCTAATCATCTTTTAAAAAATTACTTTCAATATAAAAGATATTATTTATGGTAGTTCAAGATTAAAAGAGTAATTTAATTTTTTAAAAATCATAAAAACATTCTGTATAAGGCCAGTGAAAATCTATAATAAAGGTAGTTTTTTAAGAAATACATTTAACTCAACTTTCTTGCATTTAACTAAATTTTCAAATCAAATAAGATAAAACTTACAAATATATGAGACATGAATGAAGAGGATCAGTGATTAACAATTTGAAATAATCCTGAATGAAACTTGAATATACTTCTACATTAGTGTGCAAAACTTAAACAACAATGTTAATTTTAAGCAGATGACCATGAAATTGCAGAAAAAGTTATTACAAAAAGTACAATGAACGCACAATTCAGTAGAAAGGTGATGCATATGCAAATGTTAAAAACAAAACAATAGGTGACATGAGCGTAAGTAGCATGCATGTGGTCAGCACTCGCAGCTCAAAACTACAATAAAAAGAGGCACAATTAAAGACATTCGCTGCAAGCACAACTGAGTTCCTTATGAAATATGGCTAGAAGAAATCACCTGGACCTAGTTTGACCAGTGTAGCTGGAGTTCAGAATCAACAAAAGTGTCATTTTGCGCACTTGGAAAGCCTTCCAAACCAATACATACAACTATTAGAAAGGTTGGCAGTGGCCACCCTAGGAAAACTGCAGTGGATGACGGACATATCAACTTGCAGGCAAAAAGAGCCCGATACTAGTCAACAAGCACCATTGCTCAGCAGCAGGGCGACAAGTGTCACGGTTTACTGTGGCCAGACGCCTTCACAAAGGTGACCTATTTGCACGCTGTTCTAAAAGCTGCATCCCTTTGAATCTTCGCCACCGTTTAGACTGGTGTAAGGAACACAAAAACTGAACATCTCATCAATGGAGTCATGTCCTTTTTATAGAGAAAAGTTGTTTCAGTGCCATCAAGAAAGGAGACTGTTACAGTGGTCTTGAAGTTGTAAGTATTATGCTAAACGAGCGGACTGAGCCCCACGTTTTTGACAGAGGTTCTAAAACCAAGAAATTGCTATTGTAAGGAGGTGATCCTTCCCCATGTTTGTCTGTTCCCAGGTGCTATTAGACCAGTATTCGTTTGTATGAAGGACAATGCATGATCACACCAGAGTGCTGATGTTCAGTAGCTGCTGGAAAGTGAAATCCCTCGAATGAATTGGCCAGCATTCTCCCTTTATTTAAATCGCATAGAACGTGTGGAATGCTTTGAGGAGACATCTTGCAGCACGATTACATCCTAAAGGAAACACCTAACAACATAAACAGATGTTGATTGAGGACTGGGCACTCTTACCTCAAGAACTGTTGGAGTATCTGGTGCTGAGTATGGATAGACGGTGCAAAGCAATCATTGCAGTAAGAGAAAGGCATATCACATACTAAGAAACACCTGATTCTTTCACTTGGACAGACAATCATGTGTAACAATACTATGAGTTCAATATAGATTTTTTTCTGTTTGATTTCTTACAATATACATTCTATTCATTTTTGCGCAACTATGCTTTCACCATCTTTTAAATACAAAATGCTGTCTCTCATTTCTGAAGTTCATGTCTCTCATGTGATTTCTCATAGTTGTGGCATATATATATTTATATATATATATATAAAACCATATATTGCTTAATTTTTGCAGACCAGTGCATTACACTAGAGCCATATAAAGTATAAAGATATTTTTAAAAATATCTTCATAAGAAATTTTAATAGTAAAATTTAAGTTTAGAACAAAATTAATTCTAAAATATATGTGTGTGTTATGAATCACAATTTTTATTGTCAAAATTGTAAATGTTTGATAAATAAATACTTTAATGAAGAAGTACTATTAAGAAGCATCTGAATAAAAAAATTTATAAAAGGGAGCTTTTTCCACATGACAATTCAAAGAAATGGATACTTATTATGTAACTCTTTTTTTAAACGAATAGCCAATGGCAATAGATGCAAGATTTTCACATTAAAAAATGACTAATTATAAAACTTCAAACATTATGTTTGGGCAACTCTTTCCAATATTTCTTTCTGAATGGAGAATTCGAATTCTGGAAGGGGGGGGGGGGGATCAGAAAATTCATGAAATTGATACCAGTTAAACCTTACTGTTTCAGACAGAGATCTGAACAAAACGAGTTGATTTTAAATAATAATCTTTCATATATTTTCAATAATTAAAAGGGCTTACCCAGAAAAATCCATCCGGTGATACATTTTTGTATGGGTTAATGTTTACTTTCCTTTTAAAAGTGCAATCAGTAACTTTGTCTTTTTTAAAGTATATTTTAAACCATCAAATCCAGAAGATGTGATAGTATAAGCAAAAACTGAAATCCCACATTATCAGGAAAGAACACCAAAAAAAGTATTTTAACCCACAGATAATTTAAGCACTAAAGTAAGCACCTAATACACCAAAAAAATTAGTTAATTCTTCTAGAAACAATAGAATATTTCTTATAAATAGAACAATAAAATAATCATTTGATATTAGTTCTCTCCATTTTTCCTGACAAATGTTTAAGAAATTCACAGTAACTTAAGATATTTAATATCTATTATATTATTTTTAGCAAAGACATGAAAGTTGATTTTAATATAATACCTGAAACTAAAATAAGAAAACTTCCCATGAATTTTGTGGTAGTGTGTGTGTGATTATTTTAATTACTAATATGATACTCTAAAGCTACAAATATATTTAAGTAAGAAATTCTGAAACTTTCAGAAAAATAAACTAAAATTGCTAAAAATGTACCATTTTTAATATTTAAACGGTCAACAATGACAATGTTTTCCACATCAATAAGTAGAATTGTTCCATCAGGCCGAACAGCAAAGTTGTCCATATTCACATCTGTCATGTATAGAGCGAAGTCAGAAGCATTTTCAGTTAGTATCTGAGCTATCAACAAAAGTTGATATGCTATATCAATCCTTTGCTCCCAAGATGAATCTTCAAAATAAGTTATTGTCTTTCCAACATACTCTTCCACAATGACACGCCCACAGGAACCAAAGTATTGAGGAAAAGGCCATCCTTCAGCTTGAGGAAATGCCTATGAAATAAGTACACTCTTGAAAACAGGAACTTAAACAAATTTACCATAAAACTTTTTAAAATAAAAATTATTTTATTAGTTAAATATAGACTGAATTTCAAATCTATAAAATTTATACAGAATTCAAATTACCAACCAGAAAAATTTATTCAAAAAATTATTTACAAAAAAAAAAAGAAGAAAAAAGAGATAAGATTTTAATAGAGAATTAATACTAATATTGAAGTACATTACTAAAATATGTATTTAGTTTATTATACAATATAAAAAAATAAGGATAGCTATTAATTATTGTATCCAATTTAGTGCCATGCAAAGAAAAGAGATAAAAGGGAAAGTTATTTTTTACTGAAAAGATATTTGTTTGAATTTATTTTAATTGTCAATACTGTACATAAATTGACTACCAATGTGTGAGAGAAAACTTATGCATAAATATGGATATCAGTCATGTTTCCAAACTAATGATGTATCAATGCCTGGCCTGTTTTTTATCCAGATATGCAGGCCAGGGTAACAATTAGATTCCCTGTATATCGAGGAAGGTCAGATCACAACGTGCAATGTGTGGTCTTGATTAATTTGTTGGACAATGGCGTTTGGCAGGCTTTGAAGACACGTTACAACTACTGGAAGTAAGACATCAGAAATGTGTACAGATCTACAATCAAATTACCATTGATCTGAACTAGAGACGACTGTGTCATGTACCCAATGGTTGTTCAAACCATCATATCAGGTGCAGGGCCCTCTATGCCAATATCGAATGCAAGCAGGAGATGAGCAATCTCCTCGGAACCTCCAGACACACATATGGCTGTCATAATACTGCACGCAAGACTAGGATCGCCCCCAAAAGATGACAATGTGTCACTTAGCCATCCACCTTTATCATTCCGACACACCAGAGTCGCTGTCTCTCTCTATACTGGACTGTCAAGGGAAACCGAAGTAAAAGTCGCTGTGCTGACAGTCCACGCTGCTGCAAACATCATCGTACCATACAAGAGGAATATGAGCGTACTGTAAACATGCCCGCTTCCATGATCTGTGATGTAATTGTACGGTTTTGCAAGGCTGACCTCACAATATATCTGTCCTCTCGGGCCTTAATCATGGGAAAGCTAAAAGATCCTGCAAGCCGTTCAGTATGACCCTCAGCAACCCACTAATTCTATATTCACATGACAATGGTAGGATTTCGACCAGAGCGAAGGGTGATATCATGGAATGGTAATCCACACTCTACACAGACCACAATCCTGTCTTGCTGGTATGCATTTATTCTTCTAATTTGAGGCATAACATGATATTCTGCGCAAACTCGGACACTATAAAGTGCTTCCTCAATGAGAAATCCATTATGCAACATTTCTCTTATGTTGTGCTTTAGATGTAGTTTCTCTGATCTGCATCATCTAAATGCATTGAAATACTAACCTTCCTCAGTATTTTTTTTGTAAAATAACCTCCCAATAGCAAAGTGTATTTTCCATGTAATGAGCTTTTATCTTGTGATTCAATTTTTCTCTCTCCATTTTTAAAGTATTTCTGGACATTTCAAGATATTCTCTCTTTAAACACATTTTATGGTGGTCATAAATCTTGAACCTGTTTTATTATGGGCCTAACTCACTGAGAGCAATAGAATTCTGGGTGTTTCACCCAAAAACAGTTCACTAGAAACATCTTCGATATCCTCTTTCACCCTCAGAGAATTGTCTCATGTCCTTGAACTAATCTCCATTCATTTATAGTGTTGATCAGTCGTACTGGTAACTTCATTCCTTGTAGCTCGAAAATGTTAAAACATAAAGGATTTAGCATCAAACAAAAAAAAATTTAATTCTTCAGGAAATGGATAAAGTCATCAAGAAAAAGGATATTACTTAAAAATTTGGTATTCCTCCAAGCAGCTTATCAACTATTATAAAAAATCAAGATAAGTTACAAAATTATGATTCATTGAACTTTTGTTCCAAATGTTTAAGAACATGTGTCTATGAAGATATTGATGAGGCAGTTTTGAAGTGCATACACGCAATGCGAAATAAAAATGTTCCGATCTCTAGACCTTTCACAACAGAGAAATCTCTTCAATTTGCAAAGGCAATGGGTACAATAAATTTCAGGTAGCAATGGATGGCTAGAGAAACTTAAGAAAAGAAACAAAAAAAATACACCTGAAGGGATTTTTGGTGCATTGCAAAGATGTGAGGCGTATTATGAAACAAAACATTTTTTTGAACAAAAAAAACTCAAACATATTTTATAATTAAATTTAAAGATGCAAGTTGTAATTCTTGTTTAGAACTTCTAGTTACAAAATAATGTATGTTTAAAATTACTTGTATGCTTTAAATTAGAAAGTGTCCTTAAAATTCATTAATCTTAATATAAAATTATTTTCTTAATGTTGAAAATACAGTATACTCTGACATTTTTTCTTGTTTTCCTTACAATTTTTCTTTTTTTGTTGGGTAAGATACATAAAATAAATATATATTAATTTACAAAAAGGTGTGAATACTTACTTTTTTAATATAATGTTTATGAATTTAAAATTTGTTTTATGTGGTTTATAAAGTATATTGAAATATGAACCTCTATATAACGAATTTAACATACAACTCTTTTTGGGGGGATTTAGCGACTTCATTAAATAGAGGTCCGATTGTATTTGAATTACAACTTATATGATTTTAAACAGGAAAAGATTACACAAATAACAAATTATTAAATAGTAATCAACAAATTATCATTATATTTTTATAATTCAGAAAACATCAAAATTTATTTAAAAAGGTTTTTTTATAGGTACAAGAAATCTATGAATTTCATACAGAACAAATTTCTTTGAAAGGGTAATTTGATTCTCTTACCCATTTCAACACTATAAAAATTCCTTGAACCTAAACAAAAACCAAGCACTAGCATGATATCTAAGGATGTTTGCATTACACAAATCCCCCCACCAAATAAGTTCTAGTCAAGAGCTTCAGTCAACAAATCATTCAGGCAATACCGAATGACCAATCAAAATTCAAATACAAGACAAATATACATTTGATGACTAACAATGTCACCAGCTAAACTTTTACGAAATGATCAAAGTGCAGATGCAACACACATTTAAATATGACACATTACTGACATCACAACAATTGATTCAAATATTTATTATTTTATGCAATTGAGTATTAGCACTTGATTCAATAATTCATTTGAAGGAAATAATATTTTGATCCTCCGATAAAGCGAGTTCAAAGAGAAAGTGGTATTCTGTCAAGTAGAAAATTCGAAGAGTAAGAATCTTACAAAATTTCTGCAAATAGAACATGGATCTTCAAATGGACCAAAAAAGGAGAGATCAGAGTAAGATCAATCCACCCTGCTAAAAAGCAGAAGTGTGGATTAGGTCAGCAACCATTATTTCCTCCATTGAAAAGCATTACCTGGAAACAAATCGGTAACAAAAGAGTTAATTGCTAGTTTGCTTGCAGGGCTGATATTCAAACAATCATCCTTGTAATGACTCTCAAGTTAAACATATCATCAGAAGAATACAAAACAGCACAATACAGAATGATGGCTTTCTTCAGCCATATGAATTACCTCTAAAAAGATGAATCACAATGTCCAAGTTGGACAATAATAAAATGCCCACTTGCAAACAAATTTTTCATTGATGGTCTCAATATCTATAAATACCAAATCTTGAAAATAATTGCTATGAATAAAATTGTGGTGTTTATGGATGATCTATATGTCCCTGATATATATTCCTGCAACTGTTTTTGAAACTGGATGTATTACATGTATTTTAGCAATCAATCTTGATAGAAAAACAACTCCACCTCTAATAATTCCAAAGAGCAAAAAGATTAAACACTTTTCAGACATTAGTGTTCTTAAGAATGAAAACACTTGGAGCACACAAGTGGCAATAACAAAACGAGTTGATTTATCTATTATTTGCTTTGTGAGGTCACCAAAAAATAATGTTAGCTTAAGTTTTAGTAAGCACTTAACCCACTAAAAAATCTGGAAGAACTTCTTTGAACAGACAAAATAATGATTCTAGTAAGAATGATGGCATATATCAAAACTTTTGATATTGCAATAAGACATTCAAAGACTGTTTGTACATTTAAATCAATGATCATAAAGGGGAGGGGAGGAAATACAGGGAAATCAGCATGGAAACACTGAGAAATGTATGGTGTAAGCGATCACAATTTGGATGAATAATCATGATATAGAATAACAGATAGCTGAGTTGCTGATACACTACAGAAGGCTAAATAAACAGCAAGTGCTCATTTAAAGAGAACCCTACAGATCAACCAAAGAGGTTAGAGCCAATGCTTTAAAAAAATGGAGTCACACAAAATTCAAATCCAAATTCAGGGTCTGGAATTTAATAACAATGTTTCAGACACCTATGTATCTGTATATGAATAAATGTAAATTGTGTGCATAATTATGTAAATAAATGAATAAACAAATTATGGTGCACGAGAAATAAAACATTCTCAGAAAATAAACCACAAAGCACCTTTCTGCAGCAAACTTTAATACAAGATAGATATTTTGTGGAACATGGTATATTGTTTGAATTTCTAAACATTATAACTTTGTAGATACATTCTTTTGCATTTTAATTTTTCTCTGGAAGCTAACATAATTTGTGCATGAATCATGGATATAAGGCATTTCAAAGAGCATAAAATTTGCATAATATCCACTCTACATTGCAAATCTACATCTATAAATTCACTTAACTCTTGATGACTTAAATCTCTTTTAGCATGAAATTTTTACCTTTCATACAAAAATGAATACACTAAACAAATTTCACAGTATTTTTTGGTATTATAATAAGTTATGAGTTTTTTTATGGCAAAACTAATGTCACAATTAATAGTGCTTTTCCATTTGCCTTCCCCACAGACTTTCATTACAATTTACTCCAAATTTAATGTATAAAAAAAAATTTGAAAATTAATAAATATATATATAAAATATGCAAAACACACAATTTTGTGATCAAAAGCAAAGTATGTTAGCAACAAAATTGATAATACTACTACAAAAAGATATTTTGTTAATGTGTGTGTGATGCATTTTTATAATTTTACATAAACATTTGCTTTCTCAAAAAAATGGGAAAGGAGAAATTCCAAATATTTTCAATAACATACACAGTATTATAAAAATCATTGAATAGTGATCAACCCTGGAACAAAAAGGTGTTTTTAAAATGATTTTAAGAGAACTTCTCAAAATATGAATATTTTACGAAACAAAATCTGATACATAATTTATTCATAACATTCCACTTTTATTTTGCACAACAATACATACAGACTCAAGTACTTAAAATTGTATCATGTATTTAATCTAATTAACTCAATCAAGGTAGATGTGTCATTTACTAACATTTAACATCTTTTTATACTTAAGTACTGAAAAAGTTTTATCAATTTTTATTGCTTCAAAAGTAAATCCTTTTATTACTCCTTCTTTCATTCTTTTTAATTAAAACAAAGTATACATGAATTTTGATACATATAAATGATGTTAATATAATAATAAGCTAAGAAAACAAATATTAAAGAATAAGTATTTTAAAACAGCATAAAATGTATGCATTTTCTGCTATGAAAAAAGAAAACTATATTAAAAGGTATAACTAGGATGGAATTAAAACTTCAAAGATTTAATTTTTCTCTAACTGAAAAGATGCGAGAGAACTTTATGTGTTTCTGAAATTAATTGGGGATATTTTACAGAGTAATTGGGTTTTCCAGATTGCCACATTTGAATTCTACTTTGTATTAAAGAAAGAGATGCATATTGAAAAATTTTTTTCCTAAAGTAATATTAAAAAATTCTCTGTATCAATACATAAAAATGAATTCCTTTCTTAAATTTCATGACTATCAAACTTATTTGCCCCATTTTTCCTTTGTCACTCTTATTTTTAAGACAGGAAAGAGAATTTAGAAACTAATCAAACTTCTTATTGTAAAGATATTATACTCATAAAATTAAGCTTGGACTCAAACTGACAAAAAAAATTCTAACACAAACAAGATCTCACAAAGAAATTATAAAGCTACATATACAAGTACCTTTTTTCTTCCCTTTCAAATATTTAACAAATTCCATTTAAAAATAAAGATATAAATGAAAATTAGTGTACATACAGTGGCTACTTTACTTTCTCATACAAGATTGCTATATAAATAATATTAATTTATAATATTTACATTTTAATTTTAGTATAATGTAAATAATATACATATATATATTCATTTTTAAAAATATAAATAATTGTAACAAAGTTTCATCCTGTAATAACCATTAAAATTCTTTAATACAATTACTAATAATTTGAAATATTTCTGGATTTTTTTTCATTGTTTAAAATGGATTTTTATAAAAATTTCAAAAATTAAATACATTTCCATTATTTTAAGGTATAATTTTTAAATAAATGGGGAATAAATTCCACAGGCATTTTAAAGCTACTAAACAGAAATAATATGATTTATAAGTAAATAAATCTTCAGAAATATCCATTCCATACAATTTAACTAATAATACAGTTTTTTGAAACCAAATCTGGAATTAAGTTGCAAGTTTTACCTCATGACATAGTTTCATTTGGAAATTGAATTAATTTTTCAACATGTTATTACAGAAACAATGATAAAATATATCTAGTTTGAATTCACATGAAAAATTTAATCTTATCTTTAAAAACATAACTGACAAAACAGATTCTATTATAATTTCTCACAAAATTTTAATACTGATTAAGTAATTTTATTACAGATTGCTGAACCAGCATCATATTTGTTGTTTGATAAAACATTCAATGAATTTCCTGCTCATTATGTTGTAACTTTATTCAAATTGTGTGTGTTTTAATTTCTTTTCTTTAAGTACGACATGCCCTACAGAATGAAAAGCAAAAAAAATAACAAAATATGGAATAAATGTAAATAATGATTTTACCAACTAGAAGTTGCATCATGAGAGCACATTTGAACCACAATCCACATGGAACACTATTACATCTTAAACTGAACAGGTTCTTTAATAAACTTACTTACAAATAAGTAAGTTTAATTCTTAGGATGAAAGTTTATAATAATAGCATTACATGCTAAAAATATATGCATTCTTAAATAAATTATGTCTTACAATCATATTGCACAGTGTTTTTTTTTTTTTATTTATTTCTAGCAGCAGCCCTTGATGAAAACATCATTCGCTGGAGTGAAAACACTCCTTGCAAACAAACAAGGAGTAGCAACAAATTAGGAACAATAAAACAAAAAATAAAAAAAAAAAAAGCATAAATGCAGTCAGAAAATCTGTCAGATTGCCGATCTTGTTACTACTCTCTGGCCCTCCAGTATCTATTTTAGATGTTTCCAGAGACAGCAGGGCAGATTTCCAGGTGCTCAGCATTCATTCTCCCTGTACAAAATACAATTTGGTGAGAGGAGGACCCATAAGGCAGTCGTGCCCGGTTCCTAGTTGGGGCAACCGCAAACCATCTCGGATGATCAGGGATCTTATTTAGCATCTCCTTTCAAGACTTATCACAAATTTGTTAATTTAGATAAGTTTCAAAGATCTTTTTCACTCCATTTTTAATAACTTTACAAATAGAAGAGTACAGGGTTCCTCTCTAAAAGCATCAGAAAACACCAGTGCCTCTTTTAACAAGAAAATCAGCTTTCTCTCATTTCCATAGATATCACAATGAGAGGGAACCCATTGTAAAATAATATTATTTTTTAAGGTCAAAAGCAATCCAAAATTCTCTGTAAAGTTTTTAATTTCAATACATTCTGAAAATTCAAGAGATGTTACAGATTATATTGCAGAAATGGAGTCAGACAATATAACAACGTTCTCAGAAGTCTCCTTTCTAGAAAATAATATTGCACAATATTTCTTGTTGTAAGATTCAATGTTAAATGACTATGTTATTGATAATGTATCATATCAAACCCATAGTTAAGCAAATTAAATTCTCTGAGTGGACTTTTTAACATTTAATATTTTACTGCAAAGAATATAAAGTGAATGTGTGGATATTTTTCTTTTTTTTTATATACCTAAAATAGCACTTTTTATATAATGTTTGAAATGTTTCTCCTATATATTCTCTGTATATACTGTTTTATAAAATTACATTTATAACCATTTATTTTCATATTATAAATACAAGGCCATTACATAGGATCCTATTTTTTTTTTTAAAAAAAATACTGTTTTGGAGCAAATATTGTCTATATGATGTAGTAATAGGTAATAAACAAGCTAGATAAATTACTCTATTGCTCACAAGAGTTTAATTAACATTTATTTAAAAAAAAAAATCTACTTTTCACAAAAAGAATAACTTTAACAGAGTGATATCAATTTTATTAAATACCATACATATTTACACTGTTCCTTTATTATAGAAATGATATGGTGCAGCTTTTTCATAAATCAATCTAAAATGCTATCTACAAACTAATTTTTTTCTTATGTTTTAATTTAATTTTAACTTATTTTATGTAAATATTAAAACACTGCAAAACAAAATCTATATAACTTGCAAGCAATCTAAATTCATGCAAATGAACAAAAAAAAAAAAAAAAAAAAAAAAAAAAAAAAAAATTGATAATCTTAGCAAACATGAAATAATAAATCTCAATATATTAAAAGGAAATCTAAATGAACTATAATTTTCTTTTCAGTGGACTGCATAACAATTTTAGATGACCTACCAGTCCATAAAATATGAAGGAAAACTACAGCTCTCTATAAGGCCCAAAGAATAGGGGGAGCATTTATTTCAATAAAATCCATTGTGCAACTGCCAACTCTAGATCTGTGTTAAAATTCAGCTTAATAACTTCCAATCTGTAAAAGTTCAAAATTAATTCAATAAAATAAAAAACTGATTTTTTTTAAAAAAAATTATCTATCTATATATACAATTAGCTGTCAGATAAATCTAAGCAGTTAATACATAATTTTTACAGACACTAACATTTTTTAATCTGCATAAGGATCAACACATGCATCTCTTTCCAAATACTTAAAAGTAAAAAATAAATTTAAACATTTTAAAGAATTTAAATGCATCCTATGCCATATTTCTCTCTTGATATATATTTTCTTAAAAGATGATACAATTATTAAACCCAAGCATGATTAAAATAGTTAACAAAGAGGTAGGGATCTATGTTGGAAAGTCTTCTACGATTATCTGTTAAATTATACCCCACCCCCCTCACAATAATTTATGAACATTTTATTAAAAAATGAACATTCAAGAACTTTTAGTTTTATATATCTTATGTTACCTTCTAAATTTTCCTACTCTAATCAGGTTTGCTGAATAAAATTGCCACTTAGGAGTTAATATTTATCTATTAACATCAAATATCATGAGCATAGTAAGTACACATCTCACCAAGGGCGTAGCTACAGCCGTATCAATGATAAGGGGCCCCAACATGTGTAATTACAGTCCACTAACAGGGCTTCCATTTCTTAAAAAGGGCCCTGAAGGAATTTTGATACAGGGCCCCCTCAGAGCTAACTAAGCCACTGCATCTCACAAACTGGCAATATAATACTTAAAAATGGTTTTAAGTTTACATTTCAATTATGTATAATCAAATAAATATAAGAAATCAATTAACAAAACAGAAATACAGTTTAAAAGATTAACTATTTCTTTTGTAAAATTTGTGAATTTATTTAAAAGATCAATCTTTATGTTCTAGCATTCAAGAGTACTGACAACTATACAAATGCTAATTGCAATTAACTAATATATAAGTAAATAAAGTAATAGAAATTATTAGAAAAATAAGAATTAGGAATAGATCTTATTGTTTATTCCTGTAGAAACTAGTAAATAATAACATTTAGTACTTGATAAACACAATCAGACTCATGCATGCCAAACTTTCATGTATAAGAAAATCTTTCTAACATTTTTTTATTTATTTTAATAAATCATGATTTTTTTTTTCCTTTGGGAAAAATATACATGTATATTAAAAAAATTAATCACAATTTAACATATGTTGAAATGAGATTTTCTTTTGTTAAGTGATGATATTCCCAAAATTCAATCAACATTTTATAAATGGTAAGATTACAGATGCAAAAAGAAAAATTAGTGAATGCAACATACAATTCCTAGTTTACAATGATCTTTGAATATCACTAACTTAGCAGTTATAAACTAAAACTTTATACAGTAAATAAATTATTTTAATGATTTAATAATAATTAGAGATCAGTTTGGAGAAATTTTTAAATATTATAAGGCTATCTCTCCAAAATCTGCACTCAGGAATTTGTTCAAACCATTAGGTACTTAAATGAAAAAATCGTTTAAGGCTAAACCGAGAAATTCACACGTAAGAAAAATCCTTATACATCCAAGTAAGTTAAAATACATACTACACTCTCAGTAATGCTATACTCTGATACTCAATTTTATAACTTTTTTAAAAATAATAACTGATATAACAAAGAGTTTTGATTCATTGTAAGAAGCATGAAAGAATTTTGTTCCAATTTACATATTTAAATGCAAACTTCAAGATCATAAAAAGAATGTTAAAAATGGAATTGAATACAGTGATACAAAATCCTACTGCCAGATTGGAAAATATTACTCACGAGACACTTATTTCATAAATAAAGAATACTATATCTGCACTATATAGTGAAATTTGAAACAATACTCTGTGAAAGGATTCAAAGAAAATAAATTAAAACTGCACCAAACTTTTACTTAGTTAAAAGTAATCAGGGGGTTTTGAAGTATTATTCCCCACACAAGCACCTTTTCTATTACAGAAATATTCTCTATTTACATCTTAACTTGATTAACAAGTTACATTCCCAATGTTTGATACCATTTTTATACCTGTCAAGTTTGGAAAAGGACAAAGAGTAAAGTAACACATGATCAACTTTTCAAGGAAATTTTTTAAAATAACACAAGGAATAAACAACAAAGTTCTATAAACAGCATGATACATGAATATTTTTAAAACAATGGGATTAAAATTTCCAATAGATATCTTGATAAGAAAATTACCCAAGAGAAAATTTGACGATTTATAAAAACTCATACAATAAGGTAAAATTAAAGGTACATATATAGCTAATGCTAAAAAATAACAGCATTATAAGTAAGATGATTTTTTGAAAAATACAGTGAAATAACTAAACTTTTAGATTATATTTATTCAAAAGAAATATTATATATATATAAATACAGAACTTAATAATCAAGTTAGAAGAAATTGACATCAAGTTTATAACTATCAAGTACATGAATGCTTTAAAAATTTTCAGACTTTTTATATGCAAATTTTGAAAGTCTTATAAATAGAAGAATATATCAATGAGCATCTTATCAACTTCAAAAGTTTAAGATGTTGCATCCTTTTCTGATGACAAAGGTAGTAAATCGGTGCTCCCAACCCCTGGGTGCCTTAAGTGGTCCATGGATCAAATGGTATTGGGCTATCCAAGGAACATTTAATTTCCATTTTATTTGCTGTGGTGTATTTTTCTCAAGATCATGCAACTTTCCATGAAAATCACTATATTCCATATTAAATCACTTTATATTAATTATTGGTATAACTGTGTTTTATTATGAAGGCATATATATATAAATACAATCAAATTAAAATAATTAAATCTAAAATATGGGACAATCAACACCCCTCTTCAGTGGGCCACGGTAATATTATCAAACGTTGATGGGTCTACAGTAATAAAATATTTGGACAGCACTGTTTTAATTGATACAATGTGTAATTAAGCTATTATTTTTTTCTTTAAATATATAACAATTCCATAATCCCCCCCCCCTTGTATTACTACAGCATTATCTGTCAGAAATAAAATTAAAGTTCAAAGGATATCCCACAATTTTTTCTTTAATTCATCATGAGTTAGCACAAATACATTCCCTAGTAGAATTCCCAATCAAATTTGGAATTGCAAAAAAAAAAAAAAAATAAAAAAAAAAAAATTTTTAAGGATCCAAGTGATCACAACGGGATATAATTTGGATCTTTACTACCATTATATTCTGCTGCAATAGGATCTTGTTCCATGCATTTAACTGTATACTCTTTCTGAGTAAATGCCAGTTCACTAATTACATCCGATGTTTTAGTCCTTCTACATCCATTCTGGTGGCAATAATGCATTTGGAAATATTTAGTAAAAACCGGAATAATCAAGTTCCTCCAGAGGAACACTATGTTCTACAAGAAAAGATACAAATGGTACTTCAGCCAATAAAACATTTGATTGAACATACTCTTGAAAAAAACAATGTAATTTTGAACAATTGTTACTTGATTTTCTTATTTGTGACATACTTTGGAGTTTTCACACAACAAGCAGTATATTAGTTACCATGAGAAGGGCATGTGTCACAAAATGCATGTTTTGTTTTCTTTTTGGTTGGATTAATACAATTGAATTCCTTTCCATAACATCCTTTAAGTGTTTCAAAGTATACCTTGCTTTCATGGTAAACAGAGCAATAGCAGAAAACAGATGGTACAGCCATTTAAAGTGTAAAAAATACAAACATGTACAAAGCACAAAATGAGTTGATTTCTATAAAGCTGCAAAAGAGGAAGGGAAAAAAAAAACATACTACAAATCAGTTAAGAACCAATAACTAACAAATATGATATTCATAAAGGACAAATTACAATTTTTTAAAATCTTAATGGTATTATGGTGTTAATTTATTGCACAATGATTAAATATATTATAAATCCTAAATTAAATTAAATCCATTTCAAACAAAGTTAATCCTAAATCTTTACTCTCTGCAAACCATCAGTCTGCTCCGTACAAAACAATGACAACTAAATCAGGTAGACAAGTTTGTGACGAGCTCATCGCAATTTCCACTAAAACTCCTTTTGGGTTTCTTTGGGGCCAGAATGGCTATTCTTTCCAACCAACTCAAGAAGTGAAATGTGAAATATGCAAATTAAGAATCTTATAAATAGTAGAAGTTTTGCGTATGCGGGGTGGCTATGGGAAGTGAATATACGAGGTCTATGTGTACAAGTCTTCAAGCTAAAGTGAGAGGAAATCCTGCATACAAGATTTAATATATCAGTGCCAGTGCTTTCAAGTTAAAGGTAGATACCATTCCACATGAGTTAAAGCGATGTCAGTTAGGATTCAAGCAAATTGCTGCTTACCCAAGATAGAGTGGTAAGAACATCTAATTAAACTACTAAGAACTGTGTATTTATTGAGATTAGGATTAGTCGGTAAACTTAGACATAGTGGTCAGTTATGCGATTATTTGGTAATAAGTATTGTATGTCTCTTCACCTCAGATTCACTTGGTTTGAATATTAATACTATAATTGTATATTGTTTAAGTTAAGATCTTAATAAAGAGATATTAAGATTATGGCAATGTCTGGTTCTTCATTCACTCCCACATCTCTAAGTCGCGAGGATAATATAGAAGTAGGGCGGACCCCAGGGGCACTTGTCTTACAAGTTCACTTTCCAGCCAAAACTGCAATGAATATAGCTTAACATGATATATTTTTTGATTTCATAGAAATATGCATATTAATATATCTAAATTGCCTCTTTTGTTTTTATGTTACATATATTGTATTTGTGTATGATATGTATTGTATTTTCATATCATTCCATAGTATATGCATGTATAGTGTGGCGGTATCTAAATAAGCCAGTAACAGCCTCCAGACAGGAGTGATCACTTTTGTCAAGTGGTATCTTATGTGTTTACATATCAGAAGGTACCGGATTCTAATCTCCAACATTGGTGACCTTGGCTGAAAAGAAAAACCCAAACCTTTCAATCTGTCGTGGCACCATCTACACGCAAAAAGAACAATCAAAAGCCATCAGACCCACTTGACACAGTAAGCAAAGTTGTCAGACTCACTTAACGCAGCAACCAAAGTTGTCAGACTAACTTGACGCAACAACAACAACTCAAACTCTTGCCATAACAACAAATATCTCGTTCGTTCACCTATCCACCAGCTCACTGGTGAGGGAGTACTGTGGCGGTATCTAAATAAGCCAGTAACAGCTTCTGGACAGGAGTGATCCCTTTTTGTCTAGTGGTATATTACATGCTTATGGATCAGCAGGTGCTGGGTTCTAATCTCCAACAATAGCATATTTTCTGTCACTGGGGAGATACTCTGTAGTAACAGGTGTTGATGGATGAAGGAAAGCAGAAGTAAGCATAGGTAAGTTACTCTTCTTTTAACGAGAATTTTTGTTGGGAGTAGTGTATTTAGTTCTATTTGCCAGAGAAATAATTTATGTCTATATTTTTAAGTTCATATTAGTAGTTTTTTTTATTTGTTGTATTTGCCAATGTAAGAATCTGATGAATGGATTTAATGAGTTGCCTCAGAACTGTAAAACCAGCAATTAGAAATGTAACATAATAACAGAGTAAACAGCAGAATAAAGATGCTTAGTATTTTCTTCTTTTGAAATGGATTTAATTTAACTTTATTTCATTTATAATATATTTAATCATGGTGCAATAATTAAACACCATAGTATCCAGTTCTACAGTTCTTGTCTTATTTTCTGGCTGTTGAGAACATAAAACAATAAGAGCTGTAGAGGAGAAAATAGTCAGCAAAATTTTGTGAAAGTGCTTAAAAATGAATGATCTAATTGTAAAAGCATAATGGAAAACTGAAAAGCGTAAATTTTACCCACAAAGCAAAAAAGCTGGCAGGTATGAAAAGGCTTTCAATTCAACATTTCTCTCAAATAAATGTTTATAAGTAACCATCAAAATAGCTTAATAATAGAATGAGAGGGAAAATTATATTTATTTAACTAAATTCTAACTTCTTCAGTAAAAATACCGTAAAATCTGGCATATAACATGCACCTATACTTTCAAGCTGCATTCTTTAATTTTAGTGTATATTCACCATATAACAGGCACCCCCTTTTTTATGAAGAAACCTGAAATGTACATAAGTGATGCTTTTTTGTTTTAAAGCCATTTACTAGATATTATCCAAGGATTTTAAGAAAAAATAGCATACTTCTATAGAACTACAACCATTTAAGTTCATTAGGTATGTTACTTCTTTTAAATAAACAGTATTCCAATCTGTAGAAGTCCAATTTTTTTATGTTCATCTCTTTTTCTTTTGGTTTTGACCCTATCACTTTTATATATACCCAGCAGCAGTAAATTTTGATTTTATTCTTTGTTCAAAAGTGCATGGTCTACGCCAAATTTTCATATACATAAAATGCATTCTGAAAGTTTCTTTAATGTGAAAATATAGGGTGAATCTGGGACATAAAAAGTGAAAATTATTATTTTAACAACAGGAAGAGGAGAAGACAAGGCTATGATTCAGTATAAAAAATTTTCAATTCAACAGGTCATGACAGGGTGACTCACCAATTTCTACTTTTTAATGGAAATTTCTGTCTTTCCAATCAGATTACTGAGTTTAAAGAAAATGCTGAGTCAGATTTAAGAAACCAAAATTTTTCTAAAATAGTCTTTGTATCCCAAATCTTTATTTCCCTCTTGGATTTTTAACACACACACAGCCAAAGCGTTACTTGAAATATCTTCAATGTGATATTTTTTTATCAACATTTTTAAAATTTATTTTCATTACACTTATTTATTATCCTTATGATTAATATCAATTCAAATTACATTTCTTTCTGTTAAGCAATATAATTGGTATGGTAATTTTTTATAAGTCCAGTGTGCTGCCAGGTAATTTAATACTTTCTTTTTCAATCTTTATATTTAATTGAGTCTGTTGCAAAAGCTTAATTTTTGTTACCACTACAAATTGCTAAAAAGAATGTTTTTATTAATGTTAATGCAGTTTTATTAATATTAAACATTTAAGTAACTTTATGAAGATGACTTTCATATAAAAACATTTTTCACATTATAAACCTTTATAATATACAAAAATTTAACCTATTTTTATAATTTAATCTATTTATATGCTTCTTCAAAAATTAGGAAGAAATTTCCATCTCTCCACATGCTGAAGATAAGGGACCATCTTTCAGAGTTGATAAATTCTTTTGCAACCTTATGTTTTAGTTACTAACAAAAAAGTTGCCAAGAAATTTAGCAACATTTTGGAAAAGTCTTTATACTAAAGCAGCTCGAGTTCAAAATTTTAAATTTCCCCAACACTCCAATAGTATTTGAATACTTCATTTATTTAGAAAAATTACTTACTTACTAAAGTAGAGATATTTTTAAAATACTGAAGTAGGTTTACAATAATTGTTTTAATTAAAAGCAAAATGACAAACTGTTCATACAACTATTTTTAACACTTTGCTAAAAACAGCTTAAAATTTACCTGTAATATAACTGCTTCTGGATTTAAAAGTAGGCTATATAATAGTTCACCAAGTTTAGAAAATTGCATCATCTGAAAATCGATTGGATTTTGCTTTACATTTAATTGATTAAATAAATAAGTTAAAAGTCTTTCTGATGGACATTGAATAATATCAGTTGAACTTTCAAAAGTTTTGATTAAATTCATTAAATGATATCCATTTGGGGTATCAATATGGTTTCCTATTAGAAGACTAACGGCTTCATTCACTTTACACGGTTTTAGATTTGCCTTATTGCATAACAATTTATCCAAATTCTTTATTTCCCAATCATGGGCAAGTCTTTTAAGTATCACACGATTACTTGACAATTTACCAGAGAAAACATTTTTACTACCTTTAAGATATTTCAGTTTACTTATTCCAATTAATGAGATGTCACCATGATAAAACTGCGGACACAAATCACTTCCAAAACAAGCCGGACATAAATCAAACATAGTAAACTCATCACTTGATGGATCTAAATGCATATTAAATAACATTTTAATGCCGAATATGAAAAATATTACTATTAACGACAATAAAATGATTTTTTTCCTCCCCATTAGTTTGTGAAACATAAAAACCAAAGACAAATGTTGTTTTCATCGGAATTCGGAAGTTCGCTTTAGAGAAATTTAGCATGACGTTAAATAAAGAGCACTTTTTGAGTTCCTCACACCTCGGGCAATTCCTCTTCGGCACGGTCAAAGGAAAAGAGGTTGCTTGTCATTGGTAGATGTGCAATGACATCATTATTTTGGGTTGCCTGGTTTGGCGTTATAGCATTTTTCTATGCCCTAGTGATTCATTGAAACATAAAAGTTTTGTCCCCATTTGGGAAATTGTTTTTCAGGCAGTCTTTTCTTCTGTGTCTTTATAATAGTTAAATTCTCTTGCGTATGAAATTTTCACTGTAAAAATAACAATTTGTTCTTTTTTTTTCATTCACGTAAATCAAAATATTTTTAATGGATTTAATTTTGTGGAAGAAATATATATTTGAGCTTAGTAAATGAGGAACTTAATTACAAATAAAAAAAAATGTTATATAAGCTTTTAATAATCCATTTACTGTGATTAATAATACTTTGAAAATGAATTATATGTTTCGAGTTTTATCCTTATGTAAGAAAAAAGAAATCAATAATAAATAAAGAAAATTTATGTTTTTTTATAATATATATTTATTGGTAATATTAATGTACATTTTAAAGGTAAATGAATTCGTTCTTATATCAGATTGAATTTGTACAGGCAAGTGATATTTTAAATTATTAGCTTAGTTTCATTTTTGTAATTAGTGATTTGTTTTTTATGTATGTGTGAAAGACACATTTATTCACATTTTTAAAAAAATTCGTCTAATACTCTATTTCCTTTTAAATTTTAGAATTAAATTTACTGCAAAAGTTTAGCTATTATAAACAAAACTATATAAATAAACTCATGCTTAAATTTTTATTTTCTATCTTTAGTAAAATACTATAAATAGATTCGTGGCTATTGTATAAGAAACACCTCACTGTTCTAACTTCCACATCACATCCATATTATTCGTTCAAGTTTTCATCGACACATTTATTCACATAATTCACAATGTTTATAATTATTTTAGAGGTTTTCTCTTCTAAAATGCTCACGTATATAAATCTTCATTCAGGGTTTAAATCAAAAGTCCTGAAATAGAGTACCACTTGAATCCCTTCATCAGTGGTTTGTTATAGAGAATAGTTTGTTTTTATAACAGGCAAGTTTGATGAAGATAGAGTCATTAAAAAATGGAATTCGGATTCATCTTAAGAAATATTTACTGATAGGTGTTGTGTCACTCGAAGCACATAAATTTTCTCCTTTCCTAAAGTATGTTTCCTCCTGTAAAGCTACTGTTCGAAAATTAATACGAAAATAGGACATAAAATTATACGTTTTCGAGCAAAAATAAAAATTAGCCATTGAATTATAATTTCCAAAAACTTATTTAGATTTTGCATACTATCTAAAAGAATTTTCACACATTAATTATTCACTTTATTGCAGCGACAATTAGAGATAATCAAGAAAACATAATACGTAGCAGAAAACATTTAACAGAATTATTTAGAAAAATTTCTTTTTCCAACATTTCCATTCTTAGAATAAATATATATATATATATATATATAGTAGTCCCAAATTTATTTTAAAATATCCTGAAATGGGCTTAATTTTCAAGAAATATATCTCTTTATATTTACGTGTGTTCTGTGGTCTTTTTTTAAAAAATGTATTTGTATTCAGAAATGTATTCATTATTTATGAGCACAATAGCGTTGTAAGTATAAAGTAGTGTAAATTTTCGAAACACCACTAATATTATACGAAAATGTAAGAATTTTTTTTAAAAAATTATTATTTGTCAGTTAACCCAACAAACTAAAC